>UESW01004213.1:613931-1035646 GCA_900491605.1 Calamus simplicifolius | reverse complement strand
TCTGTGAGAGTCGGCTCTAACAGTCTCGGAGTCGACTCTAACTTCCGTGCCAGATACTGGAGTCGGCTCTGTGATTCTCGGAGTCGACTCTAATGTCTGCAATCTTACCTAGACATTAGATTCGATCCAGAACAAGATTTAACTCCTGATTTTGATCATTCAATCGACTTATAATCTGAAAAACTTAATCAAAATCATTAGAGCCTTCAATTGTTATACTCAAATAGTTTTGTTAATCATCAAAATCATCAATTGGGTCAACAATCTCCCCCTTTTTGATGATAACAAAAACTTTGAGTATATGCATTCAAAAAATTCATTCGAACTAAAGATTATAGTCATTTTAAAGCTTAAAACATTTTTAATGAAGGATTTGATGCCAATATTCAAAGTGAACTTTTAAAATTATGCATGAGTTCTATATAAGCCATCAATTATGAACATTTAAACTAAATGTACAGAAAATTGCAATTAAGCTTGTTGTTAAGCTCCCCCTGCATTGAATAGCTCCCCCTATATATAAAAATCAATTTTAATTGAACTGATTAAAATTTCAAGTCTCTTTCTTTTTGCATAAACAATCATTTCTCATTAAAATCTCAAGTCTTTTTTTTTGCATATTCAACCATCTCTCCCCCTTTTTTGTTATCAGCAATAAGGAGAGTATTAGATAAAGAAAGTTATTAGAGAAAAATTGTTGGTTCAATAAGACATAGGGATTCAAGCAGTCAATCATAGACAGATTTGAAAATGTGTAATTGCATTACATAAGTAAGAAACATTACATAAGTTGATTCATGTACATTCCAAAGTGAAATACATTAGATACTCAAAATTCCTAAATACAAACTATCAAAAATCAAGGTCAGATATGTTTGAATACAATTTTCTTCAAGTGACCTATGATTTCCATTACATCATCTTTTTGAGATTTCTTAAAATTTTCAAGACAAGCAATGCCTTCCAGTCCAGTTGCATCATAAGATTTTGTGAAGTTCAGCACCAAAGGATTCAACAGAATTGCTTATGGAAAAGGAATCATGTCCAGTCTCGAGTTAAGTTCTTCTTTTAGCTGATTGAAGTCTTCTTTTAATTGATTAATCTCATGAGATCTCTGACTATCATATTCAGCAAGCAAGGCTCTCAACTGACCAATCTGCTCATCAGAGAATCTCCCAGAAGCAGTAATAGACTGATGTGGAGGAGAGGGAACTGTGCTCGGTCCGGCCTCTGAAGGTCCAGCTGTAGATGGTCCCGCAATAAATGGATCAGGGACTGATGTCCCGCAGTGGATGGTCCAGGGATATCTTCTACTCTGGCCTTTCAGCTCTATCTCTCTCAGCTCTTTCTTCTCGTCCTCCTTTCATCCATATACCATTTAACTTCTTGAAGCCCATCCGATGAATAGTAGAAATACTATAATAGTCAGTGTGCCTTAATTTCCTTAGGGGTTCATTATCCATAATAAGCACACCTTGGCTTCTAAAAATCAATGTCAGAACCATACCATATGGCAGTGTAGATCTTTTCTTTGTAGCAGCCTCTGCCATATATCCAATCATCATGCCAGCTAGGTTGACTGGCCTTCCAGTTATTATACAATCCATCAAAAGAATGTCTCGCTCCGAGACGTACTCAAATCTACCAATTTTGGAAATAAAATTCTTCCACATATGTTGTGTAGTAACCTGAGCTCCAGATTTAATTGATTTGCAAGGATTTCCTCAAACTCGGTTACATCCTCCCTAACATTCTTGACAATGCACCACTTCTATCATCATGCTGATATTCCATAATACCAATTGTGGGCATTTCCAACAAATTTCCAAGTATTTCAGCGGTTATTACAACTCTTGTTCCTCTTACAATACTGATTAAACCGCCTTCTCCTCTACTCAAATCATTGTAAAACTCTCTCACTAGGCAGGATAAGTGGGGATATCTAATGAGCAAATCTTTTCCCACCCCATTTCTTTAAACATCTTCCTATTGAGAAGCCCTCCGACTCAAAGAAATCAAAATTGACCTTCCTTCCAGTTGTAATAGTCTTACCGCTAGTTGATCTACTTTGGTTGAAGAGGGTGAAGGAGGGGAATCTTCTTGAGTGGCCGAAGAGGAGGATGGCGAGGGTTGCCTCCGAATCGTGCGTCGCCTCGTGGGAACGGACGCTCCACCGACGAAACCGCGCCTCTTGGGTGCCATTGAGAAGATTGGAATGTGTAATCAAAGGCTTTGAGAAGATTGGGGAAGTTGGAAAGGCTTTGGAACTTCTTGGAGGGTTTTGGGAGACGGATGGAATGATTTGGGGTCGACTCCGCCTTTTTATTTTTGACCTAGTCGACCTAGAGTCGACTCCCGAAAACTGGGTGTCGGCTCCGAACCAGAAAGTCTGTCAGCGCTCGAATTAGAGTCGGCTCTACAGAAGCCGGAGTCGGCTCTAATTGCTTAGACAGAACATCAAAACCAAGGTGTCGACTCCACAAACTGTTAGAGTCGACTCTAACAGTTTCAGAGATAAAAAATCAAGTTTCAAGGATCTGAAACTATTCAAATTAATCATCAAATTCTAGATAAATGTTCCTTAGCAATTGGGGAAACAATGAATCAAGATCTAGATAGATTTCCTTATTGAATATCGAGATTTTTCAAGAAATTGATGAAATCTAGATAGATGTCCTTAAGAGTTTCAGAAAACTATTCCAAAGGATCACAAACTCCTAATTCTCCTCTAAGATAACAAAATCTCTCTTCACTTAAGGGTTTTGTAAATATATCTGCCAATTGTTCTTCAGTATTCACATAATCAAGACAAATTTCATTATTGGCAACATGTTCTCTTATAAAGTGATATCTAATTTCAATATGCTTTGTTCTTGAATGTTGAATTGGATTTTTAGTTAGATTGATTGCACTTGTATTATCACATCTTATAGGTGTCTTATCAAGTGTGATACCATAGTCTTCAAGTTGTCTCTTAATCCATAGGATTTGAGCACAGCAACTTCCAGCTGCAACATATTCTGCTTCAGCAGTAGATAATGCAACCGAATTTTGCTTTTTGCTAAACCATGAGATTAAGTTACTTCCTAAGAATTGGCATGCACCACTTGTGCTTTTTCTATCTAACTTACATCCAGCATAATCAGAATCAGAATAAGCAATCAGATTTAATGTTGAGTCTCTAGAATACCATAAACCTACATTTTTTGTTCCACTAAGGTATCTAAGAATTCTTTTAACAGCAATTAAATGTGATTCTTTAGGTTCAGACTGAAATCTAGCACATAAGCAAACAGCAAACATTATGTCTGGTCTACTTGCAGTTAAGTAAAGTAGGGATCCGATTATACCTCGATAATATTTTTGATCAACCTTCTTACCTTCTTCATCTTTGTCCAGCTTGCATGAAGGACTCATTGGTGTTCCGAGGGGTTTGATTGATTCCATACCAAACTTCTTTAGAATTTCTCTTGTGTACTTTGTTTGGTTGATAAAGATTCCCTCTTTGCTTTGTTTGATTTGGAGTCCAAGGAAGAAATTGAGTTCTCCCATCATGCTCATTTCAAATTCTCCCTGCATTAACTTAGCAAACTCTTGACATAGAAGATTGTTAGTAGCACCAAATACAATGTCATCAACATAAATTTGAACTACAAGTAAATCTTTATCTTTTCTTTTCAAAAATAATGTTTTATCAACATTTCCTCTTGTAAAATCATTTTCAATCAAAAATTTACTTAGTCTATCATACCAAGCTCTAGGTGCTTGTTTCAAACCATATAAAGCTTTGTGCAATTTAAAAACGTGATTTAGAAATTCATGATCTTCAAATCCCGGTGGTTGTTCAACAAATACTTCTTCATTTATTAATCCATTTAAAAATGCACTTTTGACATCCATTTGAAATAAATTAAAGTTCATGTGACATGCAAATGCAAGTAATAGCCTAATGGCTTCTAATCTAGCTACAGGTGCAAAGGTTTCATCAAAATCAATACCTTCTTCTTGATTATATCCTTTTGCAACTAATCTAGCTTTGTTTCTAATTACTATGCCATTTTCATCTAGTTTATTTCTAAAAACCCATTTTGATCCTATAACAGAATGATCTTTAGGTCTTTCCACTAATGTCCATACATTATTTCTAGTGAATTGATTTAATTCTTCTTGCATAGCTAACATCCAATTATTATCTTTTTCAGCTTCTTCAATAGTTTTAGGTTCAATTTGAGAAACAAATGCAAGGTGATTACTAATATTTCTCATAGATGATCTAGTTCTTATTCCTTGAGATGGATCACCTATAATCAATTCCTTGGGATGACTATAAGCATATCTCCAATCTCTTGGTAGATCTATATCATTATGATTAGTATTAATAACATCAGCATTAGGCGAATCATTATCTTTAGCTTCTTGTTCATGATCTGAAGATACATCAATATTAAGTTTTTCAAGATTGTTTTTGAGAATGTTTGTATCTTCCTCATCATCAATCCTTTTGGAACTTGATGCTAAAGATTCATCAAAAATTACATGAATAGATTCTTCAACAATTAAACTTCCTTTATTGAACACTCTATATGCTTTACTAGTTGTTGAATAACCTAAGAATATTCCTTCATCAGATTTTGCATCAAATTTACCTAAGTTATTTTTACCATTATTATGAATGAAACATTTACAACCAAATGCATGAAAATATTTAATGTTGGGTTTTCTATCATGCCATAATTCATAAGGTATTTTTTTTTAAAATAGGTCTTATTAATGCTCTATTTAGGATGTAACATGCTGTGTTAATAGCTTCCGCCCAAAAGTATTTTGGGAGTTTACTTTCACATAGCATGGTACGGGCTATGTCTTCTAGAGTTCTATTTTTTCTTTCAACTACTCCATTTTGTTGAGGGGTTCTTGGTGCAGAAAAATTATGATTAATACCATTTTTATTACAAAAGCTTTCAAATAAGTGATTTTCAAATTCAGTTCCATGATCACTTCTTAGAGACACTATGGTAGTGTTTTTCTCATTAGTTACTTTCTTGAAGAATTTCAGGAATATCGAGAAAGTCTCATCTTTGTGAGCTAAAAACATTACCCAAGTGAATCTAGAGTAATCATCTACTATCACAAGACCATATTTCTTTCCTCCTAGACTTGTGGTTCTAGTTGGTCCAAAAAGGTCCATGTGAAGTAGCTCTAATGGCCTAGAAGTTGAAACAATATTTTTAGATTTAAAAGAACTTCTTGTTTGTTTTTCAAACTGACATGCATCACATATTTTGTTATTTTCAAAATCTATTTTAGGTAGCCCTTTAACTAAGTCCATTTTAATTAGTTTTGAAATCAGGTGTGTGCTTGCGTGACCTAATCTTCGATGCCACAACCAACCAATCTCATTCATATTAGCATTATTAGCAACTAAGCAATGATTATTAGTAGACAAATTGTCTAAGTCAATCAAGTATACATTGCCATTTCTATTTCCAATAAAAACAATGCTATTATTAATGGGATTAGCAACTGTGCATATAGAAGATTCAAAAGATACTTTGAAACCTTTGTCACATAATTGACTAATGCTAATTAAGTTATGCTTTAAACCATCAACATAAAGTGCATTTTCAATATATGTGGAGGGAGTTATTTGAATGTTACCAAACCCTAAGATTTGGCCTTTGCCATTGTCGCCAAATGTAACAACTCCTCCTTTCTTTTCTTCAAGGGTGATGAATTTTTCTTTGTCACCCGTCATATGTCTTGAGCAGCCACTATCAAGATACCACTTTTTCTTTGATTTCTTGGCCACAAGACATTCCTGCAATGAAATCAAACTTTATGTTTAGGTACCCAAGCTTTCTTGGGTCCTTCATGGTTAGTAGCAACAAATATTGTTCCTTTCGGAACCCATATTTTTTTCCTTTAATATTCAAGTTTTTATTAGGTTTTAGAATTTTACATTCATAAGATTTATGTCCTTTTTGATTACATTTAAAGCATGTAAAATTACTTTGGCCAGCATGCACAAAAATATTTTTCAGTGATTTTTGTTTTCTTAAAGTGTTATACCCTAATCCGGCTTTGTCAAAAACTATTTTTTGACTATTTAATAATATGTCCAATTTAGCTGAGCTTAAGGTAAACTTATTAACTATGTTCTTATGTTTTTCAACCTCTTTCCTTAGATTATTATTTTTATTGGTAATTAATTCTTTTTCTTTTACCAAAGTTTCTATTTCAGATTTAAGTTTCTTAACTTCATTATTAAGATCTTCCTTTTCTTTAATGAAAGTTAAATTTTTATTTTTTAAAAGCTTGTATTTCTTTTTCAAAACCTTGAAATCGCCGACAAGTTCATTAAAAGCATCAAATAATTCATCAAATGCAAATTCATCGCAAGGGTTATCGGAACTTACCTCATCGTTGTTGTCCGCCATAAAACATACATTTGCGACTTCCTTTTGTTCTTCTTCTTCGGAAGAAGTTTCCTCGCTATCACTCCAAGTCGCCACATAAGCCTTCTTTTTCTTTTTGTAGGCTTTCTTCAATTTAGGACATTCATTCCTAAAGTGCCCCGGTTTGTTACACTCATAGCAAGTCAAGGGGTCTTTCTCTTTTTCTTTGTCCTTGTCCTTGTTCTTATCCTTTTCTCCTTCCCACTTTGCTCCAAATTTCTTCTTGTGGAAGGGTTTCTTTCTCCTCATGAATCTTTTAAGCTTTTTGCTAAGAGAGCAGTCTTTTCATCATCATCACTGCTGCTCTCTTCTTCTTTTGCAGCTTTGAGGGCAATTACTTTCTTCTTCTTTGTGTCCTCCTCTATGTGCTGCTTCATTGTCAACTCATGGGTCATCAGTGATCCAAGAAGCTCCTCTAAGGGCAGAGTGTTGAGGTCCTTTGCTTCTTGGATTGCTGTCATTTTTGCTTCCCATAATCTTGGTAGTGACCTAAGAATTTTTCGAACAAGTTCGGAGTTAGTATATGTCTTACCAAGACTTTTTAAACCATTTACAATATCTGTAAATCTAGTGTACACGCATGCAATGGTTTCAGATTGTTCCATGCTAAACAACTCATATTTATGAACAAGAATATTAATTTTAGATTCTTTTACTTGATTGGTACCCTCATGGGTAACCTCTAATCTATCCCAAATCTCCTTTGCGGAATTACATGTGGAGATTCTATTAAATTCATTTGCATCTAAGGAGCAATATAAAACATTCATGGCTTTAGCGTTAAGCTGTGCCATCTTCCTATCATTATCATTCCAATCCCTTTCGGGCTTAGGAACAATAGTGTCATCAATAATATGTGTGGGTGTACTAGGTCCATTAATTATAACACCCCATAGTTCATAGTCAGAAGCTTGAATAAATATCCTCATTCTAGCTTTCCAATATGAATAATTTGAACCATTAAACAGTGGAGGTCTATTCGTAGAATGACCTTCAGCAAATGATCCAACTTGAGCTGCCATTTGGATCTTTAGCTCTTGATCGTGTGATCAAAATCTAATGAGCACTTGCTCTGATACCAATTGTTGGCCCAGATGACAACCCAAGAGGGGGGGGGGTGAATTGGGTTCTTAAAAAATTTAAACCTTTTAAAATATTTGTTTGCTTAGTGTGAGTGAAAGTTAATGTAGATGCAAATACAAAATACAATCAATAAGATAGAGATACAGATAGAGATAAAGGAGACACGGCAAACACAAAGATTTTATAGTGGTTCGGTGTATCCAACACCTACGTCCACTCCCAAGATTCACTTGGGTCCACACTATAATCTTCCTTGATTACAGCTGAGTTGTTTTACAAGCTCACAACTCAAACTTGTTGTTTTCCCGGGATCACAACGAACCCAGCCGGTTTTTTGGGCTCACCAGCATAAAAACCCTAACACAAGCTATACCAAGCTTGTACCGAGGTAAGACTACCTCCACTAGTTCAATCCCCCAGACTGAACTAGATACAAATAATAGAAATTGTATTTTTTAAGTACATAGCTCCTCAATGAGCAAATAATCAAATAAGATAACAAGGTTTAGAAAAGCCTGATTTATAGTTGGTTGGCTTTTGAGCTTTTCTTCTTTTCTTCTTTTCTTCTTCTCCTTGCTGGATTGAATCAAGCCTCAGCTCCGATTCTTCACAGTTGAAGCAGTTGAGAAGGGTTGAAAAGCAAGAAACTGATTTTCTTTCTCCAATTTGGGAAATCCACCAAAACTTTGATTTGAATGCCTTGGATTCCTCTTGAGCTTTTTGGAGTGGAGTGGATTTGAGCTAGAAGGTTTTTCTCTTGAGATTCAGGCTCTCTCTTTTTCGGATTTTTGAATTGGGATTTCTCTATTTCCGATTTTCCTCTTTGTTTTTCTGTTTTCTCTCTTCCTTTCTCTTTTGAATGATAGTCTTCCCTTTTTATAGATTTCTTTCAAGCCATTTTTGAAAGAAAACTATCCGTTGGAGCGTACCTTGTAACAAAATATATCCGTTAGAAATAAGGTAAAATAGAAATATTACCGTTAGAGCTGATCTGGCAATTTGATTTTTCATTCCAGGTGGGTTGGAGTCGACTCTAACTTTTCTGGAGTCGGCTCTAACTCGAAACACTTTTATCCGTTAATTCTGGAGTCGTCTCTGACTTTTCTGGGGTCGACAAGAAACTTTTCTGGAGTCGACTCTAACATACCCGGAGTCGACTCTAAGTCGGGGCCAGAAAAATCAACGTTCTGTTTCTTCTGTGAGAGTCGGCTCTAACAGTCTCGGAGTCGACTCTAACTTCCGTGCCAGATTCTAGAGTCGGCTCTGTGATTCTTGGAGTCGACTCTAATGTCTGCAATCTTACCTAGACATTAGATTCGATCCAGAACACGATTTAACTCTTGATTTTGATCATTCAATTGACTTATAATCTAAAAAACTTAATCAAAATTATTAGAGCCTTCAATTGTTATACTCAAATAGTTTTGTTATTCATCAAAATCATCAATTGGGTCAACATGATGGCAATGAAATAAAGAGAGTTTTGTTCTGTTTTTCAATCTCTATTTCCCTCGTGCCGAGTTTGTTGTTGCTGGCCGTGGGGTACAAAGACGTGTCGTTCGTTTTTAGGCGAGGATCCCGCGCTATCCGAACTAGTTAGGGCTTGCAGACTGCCCTGGTCCAGACGGAGGTTTAGAGGTTGTTCGGTGGTAGAATTTATTCCTTAACTTGGTCCGAAGCTCAGAGATTTATGCCCCGACCCTATCGGAGTCCGAATATTTATGGCTCGGCCTTGCCGAGGTTCGGAAAATGTGTTGCTCGGCCCAGCCGAGGTTCGAAGGATTTGTTGCTTGGCCCTGCCGAGGTTTGGAGACTTGGGGCTCAGAGAAGTAACTTAGTCACCACCATGAGTCATAATGCTAGGTCCCTGCGGCGTTCGGTGAGGGGCATCAAGGCGGAACGGGTGGTGCATGGTCACGTTCTCCATTTATGACGTTAGCCCTCCCGAGGTGACAAATTACTACCAAGCGCTGGAATTCTTTCTTTTTTGCGTTTCCCGAAAGGTGGCCAGCTTAAAAGAGCTTGGGGAAGTGTCAGGAGCATTTATTACGAGGGGCCGGCAGATCGGGAGACACTCTATTCAGGGGGGTTCTCGAACAGTCCGCCCACATTACCGATTTCATTCGGGATGGGGCACGACCCTTCGGATTCTACAAACGCTAATTAAAGCGATGATATGTGGTGAGTTCTCATAGGTCGGCGGTTGCGGCCCGACTGATCGAAATACTCGCCTGACAAGTATAAATACGAACGGGGAGCACGCTGGTTTTCACCACCCCTCTGATTCAGTCCCAAAATAGTTTTTGTTATGGCTTCTCAAGGAGGAGAGCGACCGTCTGACAAATTAAGGGCGGCGATTAATGGCCTGCTACATCTGGCGAGGGGCCGCCCCACTATTACAGTCGACGGGCTAGGCCTGGCATCGACCCTCGCGAGCCACCAGCGGCTCAAGCGGGTCGTGGAAGAATATGTCGATGTTACTACGAGGGAGGTGGAGGTCTTACGCCGGGTGGCGGACCGGCAGAAGGAGGAAATAATGTCACTCCGCCAGCAAGTCGCCGATCTCACCGAACGCCTGGAGGACTTGCTGGCTTCTGGAAGTGACAGTGAGCCCTAGCGAGGGCTTCTTCTCCTCTTTTCTTTTTCTTTTTCTTTTTGTTTCTTCTGCTTCTCTTTTTGTATTTCCTTTTATAATCAATGAAAAAGGCCTTTTTTTGACAACCTCTTATTTTCTGAGATTTTGAAGAAGAACCATTCGTATCTGATTGAATAGTTGGAGAGCCTGGGTGGCTCCATTGGTTCACGTGCTGAGTCATGGCTTCGTTTGAGACGGGCATCTTGTTCGGCAAGTTATAGGGGCATTGCCCAGAGATTTTAGCAGCAAAAAAGGGGGAATTTCCGCCTTTCCCTGGGGTTCGTGGCCGGTCATGTAGGGCTTGTTGAACCCTTTAGGGGTTTGCCGAAGGCGCATTCTTTGTGTCCGTTGATGGTTTTTGCTTAGTGTGCCTTTTTTCAAACTGGCCGAAGTTCTGGGGACTATTTGGAAGTCCTTCGGCTTTAATCGAGGCCCGCGTACTTTGGTTTTCTGCCGGGACTTTAGTTCGAAGAATTATTGCTCGGCCCAGCCGAGGTTCGGAGATTTATTACTCGGCCCAGCCGAGGTTTGGATATTTATTGCTCGGCCCTGCCGAGGTTCGGAGATTAGTTGCTCGGCCCTACCGAGGTTCGAAGATTTGTTGCTCAGCCCTGCTGAGGTTCGGAGATTAGTTGCTCGGCCCTGTCGAGGTTCGGAGATTTGTTGCTCGGCCCTACCGAGGTTTGGAGATTTGTTGCTCAAATAGGTGACTCGGTCGTACCGAGGATTGGTGAGCAGCACCTGTTTCTTTCACAAACTTTTGGCAATATAAAGTGTGACGATTCATGTTGCGAATCACGAAAACATGTGCTGACAGGAAGGTATAGTGAAGTATATCGAAATGGGCTTATAAAGGACATACCCTATTGATAATACTTACGGAGATTGTCCGAGTTCCATGTCCGGGGGATGGACTTCCCGTTCAAATCTTACAACTTGTAGGTTCCCAGTCCAATGACCTCCATCACTTGATATGGGCCTTTCCAGTTTGGTGCCAGTTTTCCTTGTTCCAGCGGTTTTGAGACAGAGGCTTTCCGGAGAACAAGATCGCCGGGCAGGAAGGCTTTCCCTTTGACTCTGGAGGCGTGGTAGTGGGCCACTCTTTGTTGATATGCAGCCACTCCGATCCGGGCCTTCTCTCCGATCTCCTCTATCAGGTCGAGGTTGGTGCGGAGCTGTTCGTCGCTAGCTTCCTCTGAGTAGCTCTCCACTCGCAGCGAAGGGAGGCCTACCTCTACGGGGATAACGGCCTCCGTGCCAAAGGCCATCCGGAATGGGGTTTCGCCTGTGGGGACTCTTGGGGTGGTGCGGTAGGCCCACAGAACATGGTGCAGCTCATCCACCCACCTGCCTTGGGCTCTGGAAAGGCGAGCTTTGATCCCCTGAAGGAAGGTCCTGTTGATCACTTCCGCTGCTCCGTTGGCTTGTGGATGCCCGACCGAGGTGAGGTGGTGACGGATTTCGTGCTCCTCACAGAACTGACGGAACTTAGAGTTGTCGAATTGCTTGCCGTTATCAGTGATTATGGTATGCGGGAGGTCGAATCGGCAGATGATGGACCTCCATACAAAATCTCTGGCCCGTGCCTCGGTTATTTGTGCAACCGCCTCCGCCTCGACCCATTTAGTGAAGTAGTCGATGGCGACGAATAGAAATTTCCGCTACCCCGTGGCAAGCGGGAACGGGCTGAGGATGTCCATCCCCCACTTGGCAAAGGGCCAAGCAGAGGATATAGGAACCAGGCTGGCGGAGGGGAGTCTCTGAATGCTTGAGTGCCTCTAGCATGGGTTGCAAGGTCGGACAAGATCGTCTGCATCCTTCTGCATAGTCGGCCAGTAGTAGCCTTGTCGTAGCAACTTGTGGCATAGGGACCGGTCTCCCAGATGGTTGCCGCAAATCCCTTCATGCACTTCACAGAGAGCATAATCTGCTTCGAATGGACGAGGCATCTGAGCAGTGGCATGGAGAAGGATCGTTTGTAGAGCTGATCGTCGATCAGCACGTAGTGGGTGGCCTGCAGCTTTAGCTTTCTAGCTTCTCTCTGGTCGGGTGGGAGTGACGCTTCTTTGAGGTACTTCAGGATGGGATCGAACCATGATGGTTTGACTTTGACTTGCATTATTTGATCGGCTTCCGCGATGCTGGGTTTCTCCAGGGTCTCCAGGTGAAACTTTTGTTCAGTGTCCATTGACTCCGCGGTTGCCAATCGGGACAGTAAGTCGACACGGGCGTTCTCGAATCTGGGAATCTGAGTGATATCAAACTCGAAAAAATGGGGGAGCAGGCTCCACACCTCTTGAAGATATCGAATCATGTTCGGCTCCCGAGCCTCAAATTCTCCTCGTATATGGCCAGCCACCAGTTGAGAGTCGGTGAAGGCGTTAAGCTTCTCCACCTTCAGGTTGCGGGCGATTCGGAGACCGGCCAGCAGGGCCTCATACTCGGCTTCATTGTTGGAGGCAAGGAAAGAGAACCGGACGCCATACTCAAAGGTTGCCCCCTCCGGACTGGTGAGAACCAGGCCCGCACCGGAGTGATGAGCGTTGGATGATCCGTCGACATGGAGGAGCCACCGGGCTCCAGATTTCGGTTCCTCCGGGGAGTTCGGGGTGGAACCGTCCTCCGGGATGGTACATTCGAGGAGAAAGTCGGCCAGCACCTGAGCTTTGATGGCCGGGCGAGGCTGAAAATGGATGTCATGCTCGCTCAACTCGATGGCCCACTTGGTCATTCTTCCTGATGTCTCGGAGTGGTGGACGACCGCCTTGATGGGTTGGTCAGTCAGGACCGTCACAGAATGTGCCTGGAAGTATGGCCGCAGCTTCCGCACTGAGGTGATCAAGGCCAACACCACTTTCTCAATCCTGCTATATCTTGTCTCCGCATCGCGGAGCAGCCTGCTAACGTAGTAAATCGGCTTTTGGACCTTGCCTTCCTCTCTGACTAGCACCGAACAGACGGCACCTTCTGAAACAGCCAGGTACAAGAATAGGGTCTCGCCTGGGCCTGGACTGCTGAGGAGTGGGGGCGAGCCAAGGTATTTCTTGAGGTCTTGAAATGATTTTTGGCATTCAGGGGTCCATCAAAAGTTCTTTGCCGACCGGAGGGTTTTGAAAAAGGGGAGGCATCTCTCGGTCGAATGTGCCACGAAGCGGTTGAGGGCCGCTATCCTCCCAGTCAGGCGCTGGACCTCTTTAATAGATGCCGGGGGCACCATTTGTTGGAGAGCTTGAATCTTCTGGGGGTTGGCTTTGATACCTTGCTAGGAGGCCATGAAGCCGAGAAACTTCCCAGAGTTAACGCCGAAGGCGCATTTGGTCGGATTGAGCCTCATCCTATACCTATGGAGTATTGCGAAGCTCTCTGAGAGGTCCTCGACATGCCGTGATGCTTCTTTGTTCTTGACCAGCATGTAGTCCACGTACACCTCCATATTCCGGCCGATTTGCTCCTTGAATACTTTGTTAACCAGCCTTTGGTAGGTGGCACCTGCATTTTTAAGGCCAAAGGGCATGACGTAGTAACAGTAAGTACCTCGGTCGGTTATGAAGGCGGTCTTTTCTTCATCCTCAGGGGCCATCCGGATCTGATTGTAGCCTGAATAAGCATCCATGAATGACAGCATTTGGTGACCCGAGGTGGCGTCCACGAGCTGGTCGATCTGAGGGAGAGGGAAGCTATCCTTCGGGCAGGCTTTGTTGAGGTCGGTGAAGTCGATGCAAATCCTCCACTTGCCGTTCGACTTCTTCACCATGATGATGTTTGATAGCCAGCTTGGATAATTTACCTCCCAGATGAAGTTTGCCTTAATGAGTTTATCTACTTCTTCTTCAATGGCTCTCTGTCGTTCCGGAGCAAAGCTCCTCTTCTTCTGCTTGACGGGCCTGTGCATCTCGTCCACGTTGAGACGATGGACCAGAACCTCGGGGCTGATCCTCGGCATGTCAAAGGCGGACCAGGCGAAGATGTCAGTGTTGCTTCGGAGAAAACTGATCAATCTGTGCCGAGGTTCGCCCTTGAGCAGCAACCCGATTTTTATAGTTCGGTCGGGGCGAGCCTCATCCAATGGCACCTCCTCCAGCTCCTCTGCTGGTTCTCCTCGCTGTTCGGCGAAGTCCTCGCGAGCGTCTAGCTCATCAACCTCTGGCACTTTGGACTGAAGGCTGCTAATGAAGCATTGCCAAGCCATGGCTTGATTTCCTCGAATAACTCCAACTCCCTGTTCGGTGGGGAATTTCATGGTCAAGTGTGGGATGGAGACAACTGCCTTGAGGGACATTAGGCTGGGCCTGCCGAATATTGCGTTGTACAGGGATCTGAGTTTGGTCACTAGGAAGTTTGTGTGGATGGTGGTCACAAGGGGCCAAGCTCCTGCGCGGACTGTCAGGGTGACGACCCCTTCCGGGATGACGACGTCGCCTGTGAATCCCATTAGGATGGAATCCACGGCTCGAAGGTTCTCCATGAGTAGTTTCATCTTGGCAAACACATCGAGATACAGAACGTTCACCGAACTTCCACTATCAACAAGGATTCGGCTTACATCATAGTTATTTAAATTGAGGGATACAACTAATGCTTCATCATGGGGGAACTATATCCCTTGGAGATCATCGTCGGAGAAAGAGAGCTCGCCCGTCCGCGCCTTCTTTGGCGCTGATCCCTCGCCGTCGTTCCTGGGGCTCGACCCGCCGGCCTCTTCGATCATGTTAATGCGGCCGATCATGGGCGGATTTGGTGGAGGAGGAGGTTGTTGAGGTTCAGGTTGGCGGTCACCTCCTTGTCCTGGCTCGGGCACCCTCCTGAATTGATTCAAATGCCCCCGCTGGATCAGCCTCTCGATTCATTTTTTAGCTGCCAACATTCTTCAGTGTCGTGGCCGTGCTTCCGGTGGTAGCGGCAGTACTTAGCGGGGTATCTTCGGGTCGGGTTCCCTCAAAGAGGAGCTGGCCGGTGGAGCTGGCGCTCTATCTCCATGAGGATCTGTGCCCGAGGCACGGTCAGCGGAGTGTAGCGATCGAGCCGCCTAGGTGGGCTCCGGGAGCGATTCCTCGGCGGTAGTGGGGGAGCTCTTTGGCGGCAAGGTGGACTCGGCCGACGGGCGGGACGGTGCCTATCGGGGCCTTTGGGCTCCTTCTTCTTTGTCAGCTCATCGCGAGCAACTCTCCGTGATTCTTCGACCCTAGCGTATTTGTCCGCCAGGGCCATCATATCAGAGAGGCTAGGGGGGTAGCTGACTTCCATCGCCAGGTAGAAGTTGCTTTCCTTTGAGACTCCCCCCATCAAGGCGGACATAGCCACCTCATGATTAAGGTGGTCCACCTCCAGCATGGCTTTATTAAAACGGCCGAGATAACTTCTCAAGGACTCCCCCTCTCTCTGCTTGACTTCGGAGAGGGAGTCAGATCTTCGTCGGTGGCGGCAGCTGCTGATGAGCTGGCCGATAAAAAGATGGCCCAGCTCGTTAAATGAATCAATGGAACCTGGCCTCAAGGCGTTGAACCAGGTTCGGGCAGATCCTCTGAGAGTGGAGGGGAAAGCGTGGCAGAGGATCGCGTCGGATGCTCCGTGGAACATCATTATTGACCGAAAGCTGCTGAGATGGTCGTCCGGGTCAGAAGAGCCGTGGTAGGATTCGACGGCTGGTAGCTTAACATGGGAGGGAATTACTTCCTCTATAATCCCTTTGGAGAAAGGGATGCCTGCTCTGCCTTGGGCTGAGGCGGATGGGCCTGCTTGGCAGCGTCTAGCTCCTGACGCATCTCCTGGATCTACCGATGGATCTCATCTTCGGCAGTCATAGGAGGAGCTGAGCGAGGGGAACGCAGGGACGGCGTCGAATCATGGTGGGAGGATACTGGGGAGAGGGTCTGAGCCCATCAAGATCTGGACGGATCCCTATCGTAACCGCCTCGCGGGACTGGTTTGTCCCCTCTAGGTCGATGTGGGGGGTCCACGGCTTCATGCGGATCGGAGGAGGAAGTCACCGGCGAAGAGGGAACCACGGCCTCCTTATAAAGGTGAGGAGCGGAAGGAGCTGCGAAATGCTCCTAGACCAGGTGGGTCAGGGCCTGGACTTGCTGGACCAGCGAGGCAAACTGGTCCTGGGTCATCGAGATGGCTGGCGGCGATGGGGTCTCAATTGGTGGAGGCTGTGGCGCTACACTGCTCACCGGATTAGGTCTCTGGGAAGCGGCCTGGTCTTGGGCTTCAGAGGTTGGTCTTCTTCGATTGGCCATTAGAGAGGTTCTACTCCAGATCGAGATCCTTATCTCCTTTCTTCAAGTTTTAATGGGACTTAAGGCCCTTCCTCTAGCGCCAATCTATTGCCGCCGGGATCCGTCCTTTGACTCGGGCGCGGTCGATCTCCTGGGGCAGACCTGCACAGAAGTCCTTACGCGCGAGGCGTTGGGGGTGGCCCTCCGCAGAAGACCCTCCGACGCTCAAGTCAGTAGGGGAAAATCGGCGATCAATCAGAAAACGGGAGGTGGATCTCTCCGGAGAGTCTCTCTAGGGGCGGCCGATCAGGAGCCCACAAAAGGGGGAAGCACCGACGAGCAGCAGGGGAGAGTGGGAGAGCGAGTGTGAGAGTGAGCGCATACCTGAGGGAATCTAGGAGTGTCATATTTATAGGTTGTCACCTATATCTTGAGCACCTTCTGGAAGGTTCGAGGGTTGTTAGGATACGGAGACGGATCGAATCAGGCCGTTGTGGGGCCGTTGGGATTCGTATCTTGTTTGTTAAGGGATCGACGGCTAGGAGAGCTCCTTGATGGCTTGAGATCTGGTTGGCGCATAGATCCTAGGTGGCCGTATTAGGTTCTAGACCACTTCTCAACATGATTCTTTACCTGAGATACTGTTATGATAGGCCTAGGCTCTCCTGCGCCAGGTTCTGTGGGGTGAGTATCGGATCATGGATTGCTCGGGGAAGCCGAGCTATGGAGAAAGCCGAGCTATGGGAAAGACCGAGCTATGGAAACTCGGAGAGATTCGAGCTATGGAAGCTCGGAGAATCGAGCTATGAAAGCTCGGGGAAGTCGAGCTACGGAAGCTCGGAGGAGACGAGCTATGGGAGCTCGAAGAAGTCGAGCTACAGAAAGCTCGGGGATCCGAGCTACGGGAAGCTCGGGAGAGCCGAGCTATGAGAGCTCAGGGGAGCCGAGCTACGGGGAGCTCGGGAGCCGAGCTACGGGGAGCTCGGGGGGATGAGCTATGAGAGCTCGGGGAGCCGAGCTACGAGAAGCTCGGGAGAGATGAGCTATGAGAGCTCGAGGGAGCCGAGCTACGGGAAGCTCGGGAGAGACGAGCTATGAGAGCTCGGGGGAGCCGAGCTACGGGAAGTTCGGGGGAGCCGAGCTACGGGGAGCTCGGGGGGAGGGGACGAGCTATGAGAGCTCGGGGGAGCCGAGCTACGGGAAGCTCGGGGAGACGAGCCACGGGAAGCTCGGGAGCGTCATAGCGGGCAGAGGGACGGGGTCGGCCTTAGCCTCCTCGCACGAATATATATATATGTATGTATGTATGTATGATGTATGTATGTATGTATATATATATATATATATATATATATTATATATATATATATATATATATATATATATATATATATATATATATATATATATATATATATACATATATATATATATATATACATACATACATATACATACATACATACATACATACATATATATATATATATATATATATATATATATATATATATATATATATATATACATATATATATATATATATATATATATATATATATACATACATATATATATACATATATATATATATACATACATATATACATACATACATATATGTATGTATGTATATGTATATATGTATGTATGTATGTATGTATGTATGTATGCGTGCATGGAATGTCATAGACCTTATCAAATCATTGATAATCCTCATCCCCTCAACCTTAGAAGATTGAGAAACTAGAGAAAAGACATCACATAGGTTGGAAGCATGCCAATTACATCTCAATGTAGGATATAGCATGGTACGGTACTGCCATGTTGTTGTCAATTTATGGTTTATCTCAATTTTGAAATACCATATTACAATATATTATACCTTTAGTATATCTTAATTTTTCAAATCACTTAACTCAATCGAAAAAACTATACCACCATAACCACCCATGAAATCATTGATATGTAAATATAAGATACGAGTTTGGTTGTCTCAAACTAGACATATTTAATTACCAAGTATGAAAAATGCTTTATTATTATTATTATTTTAATACAATATAATTTAGTATAAAAAGATTATATGATGATAATAATATTATATAATATACTATTATAATTATAATATTACAAATAGGGATAATTGAATTAAGATTATATAAACTTAATTGGGATGTTCAATTGAGTCCTTAATTTTTTTCTAAACTAATTATTCCAACTTATAAAATTTGTTCAATCAATTATATTTTTGACGATCATCAATAGTGCCTTGATGGATCGTCCTAAATGGCATGATGGACATGAAAATAATATTGACATAATATTTACATAGCACCAAGGTTGGTAAAAGATGCAAGGTTGGTAAAAGATGAAATAATAAAAGAAATAACTCCCCATTTTTGACCTCCCACATCCAATTCCTATGTGCATTCCATCTTAGCAATTTTTTATCCATCGTGCTAAATAGGATGGTCTGTCTTGTCACTATTAATGGCCATAAAAAAAGTACTTGATTGAATAAATTTTATGAGACGATATCCTTGATTAAAAAATCTTAAATATTATAAATAAATCCATGTACCATTAGTGTAATTATCTCTTATAAATATTATAATAATTTCATATTTAATTATAATATAATATAAGATTTTTTGAATAAATATTTAATTTATTTTATTTATGGGCTCAAGGATGTTTTTTGAAATAAAAAGCTAACTTTCTAATAGGGGTGGCAATTCTTACTTGTTTTAATTTGTTATATTAGATTATTTATTTAAGAAAATGGTTAAGTTATATTTGAATTTTTTATTCTTTGAATAAAACGATAAAGTTTAACTTAACAAATTTTTAATATATGTTTGAAGACGTAGATAGTTAGACCTAATCTAATTGCCATATGTACTCTTTTTTTTTTTACTTTTTGAGTGAACCATCCAACTTCATCTATGTATGAAGTTTTTTTGCATATTCGATCCAAAGTCTACATAAAAGGAGGAGAGTTGTGATAGATTGATGATCAGCATAAAATTATAATCACATTCTATGAATATAAATCTAACAAAAAAATAGATAAGGATAAAGCATTTTCAAAAGCGATGCCGGCATGAAAATTCATAACAGAGCTGAATGAATATATATATATATATAGCCAATTTCAAACTAATTTTGAATTAAAATTTTATTATTGTTGTTATTATTTGAATGTGCTAGAGGCCTTCCATATCCAACTTGGATTAAATCCCCAGGCGTGCTGAGCTATCCAAGCAAACGTGAGCCTTTTTTAGGCTATGTTTGATATGGGAGGATATTCCCCCTTATCCCCAAAAGCTATAACTAGAAGGAATAATTATGAAAAAGTTTAATTATAGGGGATAACCCATGTTTAACCATGGGTTATCCCCTAAACTTATTCTCTAGGGACCCAGGAATAACTAGAGTTATCCCTTGATGGCAAAATTATTATTTAAAAAAGTGGTTATTCCTTGAGCTATTCCTTGGATAAATGCTATCCTGTACACTTATCTAGGAATAGCTTTTTATAAATCAAACACTACCTTAGGCTTGAGTCTCTCTAACCAAACGAAGCCGACGAAGAGGGACGGCGTTAGACTCGGACCCATCACCAGCAGGAGAAGAACGGCCTTCCCTACGACTTGGTGAGGCTTCTAATGTTCTTCTTAGGTCACGCGATGGAATCATTGAGATCATGCGTCCTTCCGGAGTGTGCTCATGGCCTATTGCTCCGTGCTGCGAGGACTCGCACGTGAATATGTAACAAGAAATGCATCCACCTTAAAAACCACCACCTATTTACTGAGGGCAATCTTAAGGCCCCATAGCCCTTAATGCCTTGGATGCCATAAAAGAAAAAGTCTTTGTACAGCGGATGCGAGGTAGGTCATATGCATCATACCCGATGACCCAACGATTAGCTCATGATGTGTGCACGTATACCAAAAGCAAAAACATCTTTTTACTTTTGACATACGTCTTTCTTGCTTTTAACATGCATGCGCATACATCTTGCCAATCGCTAGATGCAGTGCTAATAAACAACTCTTCCTTGCCTTTTGGGAACATTTCCATCGAAAGACACCCACATGGACCCACATGTGAAGTTTGTGATGCAGAACATGAACTTAACATTTAAATGGGACCCACTATATAACCATGTTTATTACATTTTTCTATCCTGCAATTGTAACTCAGGGAGGTTGTTATCCATGGATATATGTAATCTAATAATTTTTTTAACAAAATTGCCCCTGCCTCTTTTGTAAAAATAAAATTATCCCTTTCTCCAAACAAAATCATTCCCTTCTTTTTCTCTTTTCTCTTGTCTAGCCACCGTTATCTCTTTTCTCATCTCCAAACAAAAATAAATTCATCCATAAAAAATAAAAATATCGAATAGAAAACAAAAAAAAAACAAAAAAATAATTATAAGAAAACTCTAATTAAAAAATAAAAAAATAAAAAATTTAAGTACTATTTTTAAATTTATAAAAAATTTAATTAAAATTAATTACTATCAAGTAGTAGTCCAGATTACCTCAGGGGAGGTGGTTATCCATATTATCGGATATAATTTATCTAATAAATTTTTCTTTGACAAAATTACTTCTGCTTCTTTTGTAAAAATTAAACTATCCCTTTCTCCAAACAAAATCATTTCTTCTTTTCTCTCTTTTCTTCTATCTCACCATCGTTATTTTTTTTCTTATATCTCCAAACAAAAATAAACCATAGTATTATTCGTCCATAGAAAAAAAAATATCGAATAGAAAAAAAATTAAAACAAAATAAAAAAATATAGTTATAAGAAAACTATAATTAAAAAAATAAAAATAAAAAATTTTAATTACTATTTTTTAATTTATAAAAAACAAAAAATTAATTAAAAAATAAAAATTAAATTAATTAAATTAATTAAAAAATTAATTTTAAAATTAAATTAATTTTTTAATTTTATGTTTTAAATATTAAATTAAATTAATTTAAAAAATTAATTAGATTTTTTATTTTATAATTAATTTAATTTTTAATTAATTTAATATTTAAAAATAATATATCAATTATTCTATTAATCTTAATTAATTTTATAAAAATATTAAAATATAATATTTTAAAATATAATAAATAAATTATAATAATTGAAAGTTTAAGAATCAAAAATAAATAAATAAATGTTTAAGGATTAAAAATATATTTTAATCTTAAAAAAATAAATCTAGTATCTTCTATTTATATATAAATACTTTGACTTAGAGATATTTTAAAAGTTTTAATAGATTTGATTTAGTATATAAATTTGATTTAGGAGTATTTTAGAAATTTGATGTTATATGACTGATAATCTGTTTATCATGCCAAACACAGTAATCAATATTATTGTAACATTACCTATGTATACCAAACACAGTAATTACTGTCAATCCATCTAGCGATAATTTATCTTATAGATAATCTATATTACCATTCAGGATTGATAATGCACTACAAGCAACCTCTCAAAGTTCTGTGTCCTTAATTTGAATGCTTCGCCCACTATTTTTGGGCATTAGGAGAAGCTCGCCTGTCCCAAGCTGGATTACATTGGTTCCTTCGGGACAATGGACGGCAACTCTGGGATGATCAGTTGCCTGTGTCAAAGTTATAAAAAAAAAAGATAAAAATTATGATTAATTGATCGTATCGCGCTCATATTGATCTATAAATATAATACTATATCTTTAACTTCAATCCGATGTGGCAATACGAATTACCAAACACTGACTTCTAAAAGCATGGTCTTTGCATGTTTTAAAAATCAACAGAAGTTTTGAGAAATTTCAGAGATCGTAACGATATTTTTTAAATTCCAAAAATTTGCTTGAAAAAAAAATCCCAAACTCTGTAAATTTCCAGGAAAATCACCGCTGGTAGAGTCCCTCGCAAGACTCTAGCGAAAGCGAGCCATTAAGCTTCCCTTTGAAAAAAGAAAGCAAAAAAAAAAAAAAAATTACCTTTTTTTTTTTTGCACGATTACTGCCTCCAGATCGCGTCTCAATTTTGATTTGTTGACCGCTCGTTCGCCAGCGATGATTGATAGAGAGCATCATGAGATCGTTAGTAGAAAAGGGGACCTTTGGAGCAGGACCACCTTAAAGAAAAGGAGTCTTGAAGCATGACCGCTTTGAAAAAAAAAGGAGCCACTTCAGAGAGAACACCGCCTTGAAGAAAAAAAAAAAAAAAGGATCATTTGGAAGTGAAGCCGCTTCGAGAAATAGAAGCCATCTCAAAGCGAAAAGAATGGGTGACCTAGAAGCAGGGCCGCCTCAGAGAAAAAGAGTCATCGAAAGCGAAGCCGCCTCGAAGAAATGAGGACTTTGAAGAAAATGAGCCGTCTAAAAGCGGAACCACCTCTTTTGATCTTTGCCGTCAGTTAGCCTTACCTTTAACACATACATGACGCCATCAACCACATCACGATTCACTCTTCATTTCATCGCATGGCATGCGTCTCTATCCCCCCCCCCCCCCCCCCCCCTAGCTTAACCATCTCCTCATACTCTTAAATTTAAACACTTTGATAGCAATAACACAAACCATAGGATGATTGTTGCAATAGATTTATGATACTGTAAATAAGTACTTAAATTGACCATATATGCTTCAAGAAATTATAGAAATGATATAATATTTGAGTGGCCATAAGCAATGCTAGATGGCTCCATATCAGGATATGATATCCATTGATGCAACCACATGCTGACTTATGAACTGTTCCCACTTTCCAATCATTGCCAGAATAATATATATCTCTAGTTAGTAGCTGATCCTAAGTCATTATATAAAACTAGGAGTCATGATTTTAAGCCACATCAACCGAGAGATTGACTAGTGGAATTACTCTACCGCAAAAACTCTGCAATTGCCACCTTATTAGATTAGATGGCTTTGATAAAGTCCATATATGAAATTGGATAAAGCAATGAGAAAAGAGATTTAAAAAAAAAAAAAGAATGTAAACTTAATGTATTGAATTGAATCAACCTTATAGCACAATCATTAAAGCAAAAAACAGCAAGAAATCCCAATTGAATAGTTTAAATCTCACGTGTGAAATGTATGTGATTCTCAACAGAGAGCTGGATATCCAGGTGATCAATACCACCTGACAGAATCAACCATGGGATTTACTTGAGATAGGGAGGACATTTCGCAGCACAAGAGGCACATGAAGCTATATAGCTTGAGAAGTTCCGGAGAGAGTTGTACATAGAGATTACCAAAACATTGGGCAAAGTTTGTGAGGCCCCCCTTTTCACCTTGGATGAATAGATATGGCTGCTAGGCTTTTTCCACAAAGAACTTAAAAATCATAGGCTCATTGAATAACACACAAGCAAGCTGGATTTTCATCAACGTTGTCCTCTTCTCCTGATTCACTGTCATATCAAATGTTAAATTGTTAAAATTCACCTCAAAAAAATAAGATTTTTTGCTTAGGATAAGAATTTTAACAGTACGAAATCTCATAAGCATCATTCATAAGATCAACAAGAATGTTCAGATAAAGCCTTCCAACGTTTATTTCTAGAAGAAGGTGCAGTACACTTCTCTGAAAACTTGAAAAGGATGCGTCACCCCAGTGACCAATCAATATTTATTTTCAACTCAGAGAAAAATGGTAAAAGATAAGCAGGCGAATTCAGAGGATTGCTGAGGCAAGAAATTTGATTTTAGTCACTCTGGAGGGACATCAAATAATACTTCTTTAGAAGCCACGGTAGAATACTGCCTGGATATAAAACTACCTTCCTCTTTTCTTGTCGCAATGAAATATACAGTGATTTAAATTAGATTTAACAATGTCTTCAAGATACAGAAACACATTAATCTGTGGTCAGCAGCAGGAGTTATTCTTTCATTTACAAAACTATAGCTCCACCAAACTCAAAGTTACCTAGAATTCGTTGATGTTATTGCCATTGTATCGTGGAAAGCTTCCTAGCACCATTCTCAAGACCAGGCAAAAAGCAAGGAACTTATGTGGAGTATGGAGTAGTCATGCTATCAACTCACTCTAAAATAAGACCATTATTAGGATCTGGGGGCAGAAACTTTCCAATTTTTAACATATGAATCTCCTAAATTGTTCTGAAAGAACCCAATGTATGATAGATGGATTTGTCTACAAGTTTAAATCCTAGTATCTTCATCCACTAAGCATGTGGTTATTATTCCACTTCTACAATATTATCAGAAGTATAATGATTATGCAAAGTAAGCAAAGCAATCAAATAGGCATAATTAAGGAAGAAATATGTAACAAATGATTGAGCATACAGCAACCATGAGAATGAACTAAAACTGGAAAATAATTGGAGATTTCAAATGTGACCATTTGTACGAGTGGGATTTGAGTTCCATCAAATTTCAAATAGAGAATTCAAGCAGCAGTCACTGGTTTTTTATATTGGAAAATTTCTGCCGAACTTTGCTCAAAAATGGCCAGAACAATGTCCTCAACTTTATTTCATGGAAAAAAGGCTTTTCTCTCTTAACTAAAAGAATCTGAATTTTAAGAATAAATCAATTTTGGGGCCTTTCATCCTTAAATTTGATGATTCCAAACTCAACTCGTCTAAGCCTTTTCCCAACTACACGGGGTCGGCTATATGAATCTGCTTCCTCCACTCTGCTCTATTCGTTGACATTCAAATTACAAAGAGTTATATTTTTTTAAATTATTTTTGTCCACGTTAGTTTAGGTCTATCTCTACCTCTATTCTTACCATGAATTATTAAAGATAACTCTTTCTAACTGAAGCATCTAAAGGTCTTCGTTGTATATGTTCAAACCACCGCAATCGATTTTCTCTTATTTTATCTTCAATTGAAGCTACTCCTATAATTTCTCTTATATGTTTATTTCTAATTCTATCTTTTAAAGTTTTACTATATATCCATCTTAACATACACATTTCTGTTACACTTAATTTATTTACATATTGTTTCAGTAGTGCCCAACACTCTGTTCCATATAACATAACTGGCCTAATAGCGGTTTTATAGATTTTTCCTTTCAATTTTAATGAGATGCATCGATCATAAAATACTCCTGAAGCACTCCTCCACTTAATCCATCATGCTTTAACTCTATGATTCACATTTTCACTTATACTACCTTCTTGATAGATAATTGATCCTAAATACCTAAATTTTTCACTCCTTGATACCTCTTAGCTTAAAATCTTCACTATTTCTTCATTTGTATTTCTACTCCATGATTCCAAATTCTATAATTTTCTTTCCCCTTGTTCATTAACCAAGAAGGGTTCATTTGGAGAACTGCATTAACCAGAATGACCCAAACAATAAAATGAATGTATATTACGAATAAGTTGAGTATTATTACGAATAATATTTATACCTAGACCATTGGCTCACCCTGTTTTAAGTTTTTATTCATAATCTTGTAATTTGCTTTTCCTTGATGAATTGATTAAGGAAGGGATCAGAAAAATCAAAAAAATTTACCATTTATCCTAATTATGAGAATTTCTTGACAAAATGGTTTGGATTCATCAAGATGTACAAGTTAAATGACACAGAATTGTTTTTAACCCAATTAGCAAATAACTGGATGAATCCTTGTATTGAATGCTAATGTGTTCATAGCCAATTATAAAAGCAAAATATATGGTACATTGGTTTTCTGCCTACAAATTCAGAAATGATCCCCATCAATGAATTGATGATCATGGAACAGACCAGTCAAAATGGAAATCTTGCTGTTTCTGGACATGCCACAGATGTACCTACCAGTAAGTGTTCTTCACTATAGCTTTATAGTTTTGCACCACAACCTTTATGATTCACTTAGAACCATGCATCTGTAAAACATTCATGACAACAACTATCTTGTAGTCAACTTACATCCAAGCCCAGAATCTCCATATGATATTGTTGACCATCAAAATGCATACCCAAGCACAAGCGTGACACACAAGGTAGTCAAGCCTAAATCTACACCACATCACATGACATCAAACATCTAATTTAGCACCCTAGTCACAAAAGTCCAATTTCCAATTTAAGTTACAATCACCAGGACCATGTGAGATTGCTGGCGTATGCAATACTTGTTATGATGGGCTTTTGTTGCTAATGAGGCATGCCATGACCAACATGCCCGTGCCTGTGCCTGCTGTTCCAGCACATTCTCACACAAAACAAGAAAATTTGTAAGAAAAGGCACTAATTTTAGCTAATATTACCGCATTTCTATTATTAGAATAAGTATTCTAGTTCTAGTTATTTCAAATGACAACCCATCATTACATGTTAAAAGAAAAGGTGGTTATCATTCCAATAAAATTAAATATTTAGTAATTAATGTTACAGAATCATGTTAGCTCAATGATTGGTGCAGTGACTAGTGATTTATAATGCAGTTCTGGACCAGAGTCAGACAGTTGAACAACAGAGTTGTACTATAACAACAGATGTTATTGTAGATCAGATTTTAAGCAGCGATTAATCATTAACCTGCATGAGAAAAATAAACTTGATTGAATATTTGAAATATATGGGGAATTTGGATAAATTACAAATGTGTGTGCATTTCATCCATTCGCTTATGTGGTTCCTAAATGAGACTACATATATGTGAGTTGACAGGTGCAGGAAAAGAGGAAAATATGTGCACAAAATAACTCCCATTACTCTTTCATGTCTACTCTTTTGGGACAGCCCTCCTTTGAAAAAATAGCATGAGACTGGATGATAAAGGTAAGATTGTGGCCAATAAATGCTGAAGGCTTAGAATTTCAATTTTAAAAATTAAATAAGTATATTTTTCTATGTTCACCACATATCTGATGATCAAAACCATATGAATCATACTACAGAAAAATGTTGAAAGGATACCTCCTATATAAATGTAAATACTACGAACCATAGAAAGGTTTCGAATGTCATGCATATAAGCCTGTAGTGGCTGGGAAACAGTACCTGGCACTCCTTGGGATGGTTCCTTTGGTGAAGTAACCCAAAATGGCCATACCAATCCCAAACTGACCCAGCACTACTTGGTACCACAAGGCATTGGGCTTACGTGTTTTTCATTTTTTTNTTTAATTAATTTAATATTTAAAAAATAAAATTAAAACAATAATATATCAACTATTCTATTAATATTAATTAATTTTAAATAATAAATTATTAAAAAAATAAATTATTTTTAAAATATAATAAATAAATTATGATAATTGAAAGTTTAAGAATTAAAAAAAATTAAATAAATTTTTAAAGATTAAAAATAATTTTTAATCTTAAAAAATAATTAAATCTAGTATATTATACTTATATATAAATACTTTGATTTAGGAATATTTTGAGGTATTTTAAAAATTTTAATAAATTTAATTTAATATATGAATTTGATTTAAGGGTATTTTAGGAATTTGATGTTATATGATTGATAATCTGTTTGCCATACCAAACACAGTAATCAATATTACTGTAACATTACCTGTGCATACCAAATACAGTAATCAATATTACTAGCAATTCATTCAGTGGTAATCCACATTACCATTCAGAATTACTGGCAAGGTACCAAACACAACCTTAAAATTAATTCAAACTCCACTAGCATTCCAACTTTGGCTCTAAAACCAACTTGCCTCCTATTTCCCCAGTCTATAAAAGTGGAAACCCTTATTAAGGACCTATGTGATGGACGCAACAAGAAATTTTTATCAATGTTTCTTCATCTAGTGTTGTCATTCTTTTAAGAAGCATCTATCCTTGAAGTAATCCTTGAGCCAATCTTCAAGGCTTGAAGAAACTAGCATATTCAAATCCTACACGGTATCTTGGTCCTATATCAACAATTAAGACCCAACTAAGACTAGACCAACCACAAGTAAAACTTTATTATATAGCGATCATCAACATGTATAACATAGTTATCAAAACTATTTTCTAATGGGCATGAGTATGCCCTCGTAGGTGCTCTAACCCTGATCTCTAACATCTCCCCCTCACACTTAATTCTACAAGTGGGTCCAAAGCCATGGAATCAGCATAGGGAAGAGTCTAAATGATGGCATGGAGGTGTACATGAGTCATGGAATCATTTTATAAACTAATAGAGTTAGATGGAGTTGTAATAAAATTAGATATGATTCCCTGAACCCATAGCTTCAGCCTTGACAGGGCAATGCTCCAACTAATTTAACTACAATCACAGTAAGGTTCTTATTAGTTTGAGGAGAACAATCTATTCATTGTATTGTAACAGAAACATGGATGATGCACTGAATATCTACTTGAATATGGAAAATAGTGAGAGAGACATGAATAAATAGTGATGCGTATTTATTTTATTGCCAAAAAAAGGATAATCAAATTTTCAACAAGAAAAAAGAACTAATTTGATTTTTGTGATACTTAATCAAGATTAAGTATCATGAATCTAGTTTGTTAGAAAAAATAGAACGAATGAGAAAAACAATGGATAGAGAAAAAATCAGCTCTTTCTCTTCATTTCTACGGACAAGCATTTATGTTTATCGAGAACAAATAGGTTATTTTATGTTTATGGAGCAACAAATTATTGGGTTGAGCTAGATTTGAACCAGCATAGACATATAATCTATGAATTTATAGTCCACCCCCATTAACCGCTTGACATAGATCTGGGAAGAACTATGTCCAAATTTATGATCAACTTCCTCCCAACCCCCAGAGGAAGTCAAATCTCTGCTAACTCATTGAAAGAGAGATGTCCAGAACCACTAGATGATAGGGACATGTCCACCTGACCATCATCATACCATGATGATAATTATCATCATGGTATGACAAAAGTATGAACAATTTTTTGAAAGTGTCAATAGAATCTAATGGAATGACTAGATCCAAAGAGTCTTTCCTATTTTTATGTTATGATTCCATAGGATTTTTTTTATTTGATGGTTGTTGTATGAGCCCTTATGCATACATGTATATACATATATATGCACACATAAAGCATATATATACGTATATGCACATGCAGACATGGAAATGGACATGCAGTAGAAAAATTATGTCAATCCATTGAGCTATCATATACTACAAGTGAATATTTGAGACAAGAAATGAATCCTAATTTTCAGATGACCGATCCTTCTAATCCAGTCCATCTAATGTACTTTTTGAGAGCTAAAGGAAATGCTTCTTAAATATACCAATTAGTAGGCATGAGGGGATCTGAATACCTTCAAGCAGTCACTATTTAACCACCTGGTTGACATCGTTTTGTCAAAATTTTTGTGACTCCTATGGTTCCACTAATACGCTTGTTCATTGTTCAACCTGTACCAATTATACCACTCATTTGCATCAAGATTCTCATATCTGCAATGTTCATGTGGTTTACTTGGGTCAACCATCAACAATCTAAACAATAAAGATCGTGTGCTATATTGCTTTATTGTTCTTTCTACAAAATTTCCCCTTAGGTTGCTAAAGCACACATTTGTGACTGAACGTAACAAAAGCAACTCTCCACCCAAACCACCTTGCTCTGACTCAAGACAAGATGATTTGGCATAAGACTTTGGGAGCACAGCTCCTTCATGTTCATTTTCCCATCATAAATGCCAGAGGAACTACATCTAGTGACAGTGTCCATATTTTGCAACAAAATATGAGCATTCCTTGTATGTTTAATGGCAATTCAAATTTCTTGCAAGGTAACAGCAATAAACCAAATAAACAGATAATGTGACACCAAACACTGATAACTATTAACCATCATTAGAAAGATAATCTACCACTCATTCATGCACAACACACAACAATTCCACTATTACTACTTTTGGAGGGTACCACATGAAATCATGCTTTTATTTCTAATGTAGTATGAAAATCAATCCCAGAGGGAGACATATCACCCCTCATCAGATAAACAATGTTTACATATCCAGAAACTCTGTAACAGCATGTGTCCTCATTTTGGCCTTCTATGACAGAGGAAGTACCACACTCCTTTTGTTTCCCAGAAAAGTTAAAGGTGAAATTATAAAATTTTCAACCGTAGTGAGCTGTTAGTATTTAATTATATTTGTATTAAGAGTCGAGTCTACTATCCCTAAGTCAGTCATTTAATATTGTACCAAATAGGTACTGGTTTGGTGGACTCTTGGATGCCTTGATATTTAGCAAACTGGCATAAACCACCCCATATTGCACCATATCAAGGCGCATTGACCCACAAAGCCCAGTACACCATGACATATACACACACACACACACACACACATAGATAGTATGCAGAAACATATCATAAGATTTATAATTTACAAATCTAACTGTTGATCTTAATCTAAACACTTCAAAACATACACACAGCAAATTTCAACTAATTTGGATGCTCTTATACCATGATCAAACCAAAATATGGTATCACACTATTAAAATCATCCATTTTGTATCTGTTTGATGCACAGGGAAACTATTTTAAAAAAAATAAAATGATTTTTTTATCACTAGGCATTTTATACAAAGACAATGTGCAAAGCCAAGGAAGTAGCCGACTTTGCTTTGAGGTTCGTGCGAGGGAGTGCTCTGGCGACGTTCTGTTTCCTGCTTTAAGATTCGTGCTCGGAAGTCTTTCTTCCCCGATCTCCTTGCTACTGTGCTGCCTTCCCTGCTCTTTCGATTCTGGTTATGGAGAATATCAAATCCTCCTCTCCGTCAGTGTGGATGGTCCCAACCGTGGCGGCACGGCGTGGCGGCACGGGATTTCGGGGCGTTTTGAGTGGGTCGCTCCTTCTCCTTCCCCGGTGGTCGTGGCTGAACTGGAGCGGCTTTATCCGGATGTAATCCAAGTTCCAGTGCAATCACTGGAAGAAGAGGAAGCTAGATGGCGAAATTCCTCAATCATCGTCCGAAGCCTCACTCGCTGGATTCCTCCAGAGGCAATTACTAGAGAATTCCAGCGTGCGGGGATAGCAGGGGATATTGAATCGGTTTCACTGGCTAATCGGCATTTTCTCTTCAGATTCTCCGATCCCTGTGCTGTGGAGACTGTTCTTGGAAGACCCTGGGTGGCCAATGGTCAGCCGCTGGCTGTTGCAATGTGGCACCCAGATTTTGTGCCGGCTGTGAGCTCGATCCACAATGCTCTGCTGTGGATTCGTCTTCCTCAACTCCCTATTGAGTATTGGACGGATGAGGTACTCTCTTCGATCCTTTCGGTCGCTGGGCAATTCCTCTTCGTTGATGCTTCCACCAGAGATCGGAGTCGAGGAGGTTTTGCGCGAGCTTGCGTCCGCGTAGATTTGAGCAAGCCCTTGCGGCCTGGAGCAAGGATTCGAGGCAACAGATCTCCATTCTGGCAGCAGTTCTCTTATGAGAACTTGGAAGGCATCTGCGGATCGTGTGGCGCCCTGCATTTCGATGGGGTCTGTGGGGCAGAGTCGGGTGCTTCGTCTTCCTCTGTGCCCTCTTCCGAACCCGCTTTGGATCATGGATGGTTGCTCTCAGACGCAGGAAGTCTCCTCCAACTCAGAAGCCAGCGGCTGGACATTCCCCCCCGGGAGGAAATGCTGGAGCTTCTTCCTCTGCTCCCTTGGATGGCTGGTCTCTCCCGAAGAAGGTGGCGCATCGATCGGGAGGCAGAGCTTCTGGGAACCAGGGAATTGAGCCTCAAAGAATTGCTACAGTGCAGGAACATTCAGCGTGCCGGTCTCCTCTCATTACTGTGCCGGTTTTTTCTGAAACTGAGAAGCAGGTGTTAAATTCCAATCCATTTGCTAAGTTGGCTTCAGATCAATCTGAAGATGCTGAGCAAGGTAATTTGATGCAAATTGTTGAAGCTCAGATGGGTCAGTCCAAGAGGGCCAGGCCAATTGAGACAATTCAGCATAGAGGGGTTTCAAAATCTTCAAAAGGGAAAGGAAAAGCCCTTCTTCGTGGAAAGGGTAAGGCCCAGGACCTCTTCAAATTTGAAGCTACTGCAGACTCCCTTCAGGGATCTACTGGCCTTAATGGGCCAGGAGCCAAGAAGTCCCGCCGTAAGGATGGGCCTGATCGGGAGATCTGTTTAGGGCCCTCCTTGCCAAGTCACATTGGGGGTTTGGATCATGATTCGGCAGTCTCCCTCATCAAGAAGGCCATTCAGAGGGGGATTCAGAGGTGATCATGGAAGTATCTCATACTGATAGCCAGGTTATGGAGGGATTCGCTGTTAAGGGCTTTCGGGTACCCTTCCTTCCAGTAATCCGACAGATCAGGAGTTGACTGGGGACATGGATGAAGTCCCCTCCTCTAAAGGTTCTGAATGAAGATTCTTATCTGGAACGTGCGAGGTGCTCTTAAACCCTCGTTTCGATCCTCGTTTGGAAGATTATTACAGCTTCATGCTTTTGACATATGTGTCCTTTTGGAGACCCGCCTATCGGGGGATAGTCTGGCTCGCATTCAGAGACAGTTTTCTAGATTATGGTCTACTTATGCGGTTGAGTCGGCTGGTCTCTCTGGGGGTATTCTGGCGCTTTGGAGACATGATAACATCAGAGTTGACGCTTTCCATGGCTGCGGTCAGCAAGTAGCTCTGGTTATATCTGAGGGATCCTCTGCTCCTTGGCTCCTATCGGGCATCTATGCTAGCACTGACTTTCGTATGCGCCGAATGCTTTGGGATGAGATCCTCTCCCTTCTTGATCAGGGTCTTCCCTCCCTTATTGCTGGTGACTTTAATTGCATTTTGGAGGCCAAGGAGAAAAGGGGGGGTAGAAAATTTGTGGATTCACCAGGTGTTGCTGAGTTTAGATCCTTCATTTCTTCGGCTGAGCTGTTAGATTTGGGGTTCTCTGGACACCAGTACACCTGGTGTAACAATCGACAGGGTACAGCTAGGGTGTCTGAAAGGCTGGACAGGGCTATGGTCTCTTTCTCTTGGCATCAGCTTTTTCCTTCTGTCACTGTTACTCATCTTCCCAGAATTGGTTCCGATCACTGCCCCATCCTCATCTCCACTGATCATTCTCAGCAGCGTAGTCGGCAGTTTAGATTTGAAAAGTTCTGGACTTTTTATTCTTCAGCGAGAACCATTATCTCTCAGATCTGGCGTTTACCTGTTAGAGGGAGTGCTACTTATCGACTATCTCGTCGATTAATCATTGCCAGGCGCCGGCTCTCAAGTTGGAATAGAAGAGAGGTTGGGGACATTGTCAGGCAAGTTGAGAAGGTTGAATCTACTATTTCTTCCTTGCAGTTGAAGGAAGATCAGGTGGGCTTCCTCCTGGATTCCGATCTTGCTTCTCTCAGGGCCTGCCTGGCTTTGCATCACTCTCTTATGCTACAGCAGGAGACTTATTGGAGGCAAAGGTCCAGAATTCAGTGGATTAGGGAGGGTGATCGAAATACTAGATTTTTTCATCAGTCCACCTTGAAACGCCGTGCGATGAATCGCATCAGGCATGTTATTGATGAAGAAGGTAATCTTCAGGAAGACGCTCAGTCAATCAGGGATCAGTTTTTTCAGTTCTTTCAGTCCAGATGGTCTGAGCATTCAGGAGATGGATCCCCTGTTTTCCCTGTCCAGCCCCTCTATCGCCTCTCTACGGCGGATAATGATTGTCTTATCAGAGCAGTCACGGAGGAGGAGATTCATCGTGCTTTATGGGATCTTGGTGCTGATAAGGCCCCTGGGCCTGACGGATTCCCTCCTTTTTCTTCCGCCACTACTGGGATATTGTGGGTCCGGAGTTGGTTCAGGCTATTCATCTTGTCTTTCAGTTCCACACTATTCCTCCTGATTGGAACCGGACCCTTATCACCCTGGTGCCTAAGCGTCCTGATGCTTCTTCCCCCCAGCACTATCGGCCTATCAGCCTCTGCACCACCTTATATAAGGTTTGTGCTCGCCTTTGGTTTCTCGAATGGTGTCAGTTATTCCTCGGCTTGTCTCCCCGGAGCAGGGTGCTTTTATCAGGGGCCGAAGTATTACTGATAACGCTCTCTTAGCCCAGGAGTTTATGCATGATCTGCAGCGTGCCTCTAGTCGGCAGCGTCTTATGGCCGTCAAGCTTGATATGGAGAGAGCTTATGACAGACTGAGTTGGGACTTTCTGCGATGCACCCTCCAGGAGTTTGGCTTTCATGATCTCTTTATCACCTGGATTATGGCATGTGTCCACCGGCCGTCTTTCTCTCTCCTTATCAATGGAGGGCAGACTGATTACTTCCATTCTGAGGTTGGATTGAGGCAGGGATGTCCTCTTTCCCCCTTCCTTTTTATTCTATCTGCTGATGCTCTGTCCCGGGCTCTCTCTCAGGCTCAGATGGACTCATCTTTGGAGCCCTATTCTGCTGGTCCTTTTGGGCCCTCTCTTTCCCATCTAATGTTTGCGGATGACTGCATTCTTCTAGGGAAGGCTTCTACCCGTAATGCTTCCATTTTGGCGACCATTCTGCAAGATTATTGTCGGGCATCGGGTCAGAGAATCAATCTCAACAAGTCCTTGATCTGCTTCAGCCCAAAGACGCCTCCCATGATCAGAGGTTCTATATTGCAAACTATGGGGATTTCTACTCAGGCTGATCAGCTGTCTTACCTTGGGATTCCCATCACGGGTAGAAGGCCTCGGATTTCCGACTTCTGTATCCTGGAAAGGAGGGTCCGCGATCGCCTTGAAGGGTGGCAGGTTACTGGGCTCTCTATGATGGCTCGGATTACTCTTATTCGCTCAGTCCTGTCTTCTCTTCCTCTCTATCTGTTATCTAATGCGGCCATCCCTCTTACTTGTTTGCGAAAGATTGAGAGATGCTTTCGGGACTTCCTTTGGCCTCTATGCAGGAAGGTCATGGTGTTCATCTTCTTGCTTGGGATATTGTCTGCATGCCGACTGCTGAGGGAGGGCTCGGGATCCAGTCTCTTATGGCCAGGCGGGAAGCTCTTATTGCTAGGCATGCTTCGCGGTTCTTGCTTGATCCGCATTGTCTGTGGAGCTCCTTCATGCGTGCCAAATATGGTGACTGGAATCACTCTGCTTCCCCTCAATCCTCACACCGGCACTCCTTCTTCTGGAAAGAGGTTTGTCGTCACGCTCCGGCTGTTCTTGATGGCATTTCTTGGATTATTGGTGATGGTTCCTCTGTGGATGTTCTTCAGGACGCCTGGATTTCTGACCTTCCACTTTCTCGATGGCCTACTTTTGTTACCACTGATATCCCAAATGGAATGAGAGTCTCTGATCTTATTTCTCATGATCATTCTGCCTGGCTTTCCTCATCGATATCGTGCTTCTTCGGGGATGAGCTCTACCGTCGTGTTACTTCTCTTCCTCTCATTCCGGGCCACACTAATGACTCTAGGGTTTGGAGGAGAACTTGTTCGCCCGGGCTTCTATGAGGGACCTCGTCGATATCTATCGGCCTCGGCCCCATCAAGTGATGGATTTGGATTGGATCTGGCATCTTCCCATTCACCCTAGAGTGCGTCTTTTCGTATGGAAGCTCGCTTGGAGTATTCTTCCGACCTGTTCCCTGCTCTCGCGTAGAGGTTTGAGCATCATGCCTATATGCCCGTTGTGTGGCCTCGAGGAGGAAACAGTGGATCATGCTATCTTCTTATGCAGTAGAGCAAGACAGATCTGGCATCGCTCGGGGATGTGTCCTTGGGAGCATGATTCGGACTCCCAGTGTTTATCTTTCTTTCGGCTGATTAGGCAGGCTATGCGAATGGTGTCTATCAGATGGTTCCGAGATGGGTTTATATTGCGTACCAGATCTGGTTATCCCGGAACCATATTGTTTTCACTGAGCAGGCTCCTACCTCTATTCGGGTCATTAGGTCCGCTGTCTCCTCAGCTGCTGAGTATACTCTCCATCAGAGTTCTCTGGATTCTGCTTGCCCTGGCCACTGGGACTCCCATGCTACTTCGGTAGCGCACCGGCGTACGGTCTTTGTTTCTTGGGAGCCCCCACCCCTAGGGTTTATTAAAATCAACTTTGATGGGAGTGTTCGCGGTAGACACGCGGGTTCAGCTTTTGTGATCAGAGGCTCGGACGGAATGATGATTGCGGCTGGTGGATTTGGTTTGCTTGACTCTACTGTCCCCTATGCTGAACTGTATGCGGCATGGGCTGGTATATCTTATGCCTTTCGGACCCTGGGCGTCCAAAGGCTTATTATTGAAGGTGATTCTGCTACAGTTATTAGCTGGATCCATCAGAATTCCACTGACTATCGGTTGTCCATCCCCATGATCAGTGATATCAGATCTCTTCTTCCAGGAGCAGCGTGTGTCCAGATTCGGCATATCTACAGGGAAGCCAATGGAGCTGCGGATTGGATTGCTGCCCGAGTGGCTTATCACTCTGGCTTTTGGAGCTGGCAGAGGGGTGACCCTTGCCCTACTATTCTAGGCCAGATATTGTATTCTGATATTTCAGGTTTGACTCGCCCTATATTGGTGTGATCACCCGTTTGTACCAAAAAAAAAAAAAAAAGACATGTGCAGATTTTGATTTTAAGACGCCTCACTATGAAGCATTTGAGACTGACCTTGTTGTTTGGTGAAAGATAATGATAGCATTTATACAAAGTAGATCGAGATCACTAGGAAGCAAATAGACATGCTTCTGATAGCATGCAGCCTCAAATGCTTGCTAATTGTTGTCGCGAAATCCGCTCTTTGACTCGGGCGCGTCCGGTCTCCTGATCGAGCTCCCTCCTGGGCGGACCTGCAAGGAAGCCTACACGCGGAAGGCGCTGGGGGTGGCCCTCCGCGGAAGACCCTCCGACGCTCAAGTCAGTAAGGGACCGACAGGCAAAAGATGAGGGGAGAAGGCTCTCGCTGGAGAGTTCCTCCAGAGAGCTCTGGGCAGAGCAACAATGGTAGAATAGAAGGCTAAGAGCCGTAGAGTGAGCAAGTGCGCCGAGAGGAAAAGAAGGGGAATAGCGTTCGAGAATGCCTGTACCTCAGGGGGTCTGAAACTGCAGTATTTATAGAGGATCACCTGATCGTTAGGGAGGAGCGTCGTGGGCCCGAAGGCCGTTGGGATTCGAATCCAGTTTGTTACGAGTCTGGTAGGATCCGTATCCGGTTAGTTAGTGGATCGACGGCTGGGAGGCGGGAAGAGCTGGCCGAGACTCAGTGGCTGCGTGGTCCCTAGGCCACTATTGTAGGTCATAGGCCACATCTTGGTATGATTCCTTGTTTGAAATCTTATTCTGTTATAGTGAATTTGAACTCTCCCGCGCCAGATTCCGCAGAGGGGTTTTGAACACTGTAGTTCAGTCATCATGGCTGGCGGAGGCTCGGTGGAGGTAGGTACCGAGGCACAAGAGGCCAACTTGGATCAGGCGGGACCGGCCGGGATGAGAGTGCCGGGGCCGGCTGGGAAGATGCTGGGGTCGGCTGAGAAGAGTGCCGGGCCAACTTGGATCAGGCGGGGCCGGCCGGGATGAGGATGCCGGGGCCGGCTGGGAGGATGCCATGGCCGGCTGAGAAGAGTGCCAGGGTCGACTTGGATCAGGTGGGGCCGGTCGGGATGAGAGTGCCGGGGCCGACTGGGAGGACGTCGGGGCCGGCTGAGAGGTGCCGGGGCCGCCTGGCTTGGACACGCCGGGGCTGGCTGAGAAGAGTGTCGGGGCCGACTTGGATCAGGCGGGGCCGGCTGGGAGGTTGCCGGGGCCGGCTGGGAGGTGCCAGGACCACCTGGCTTGGATCAGGCCGAGCCGGCCGGGATGAGAGTGCCGGGGCCGGCTGGGAGATGCCGGCCTTGGAGGTGTCGGCCTTTGGGACGACGGCCATTGGTGTCGTCGGTCTTCGGAGATGTCAGCCTTTGGACCGACGGCCATTGGTGCCGTCGGTCTTCGGAGGTGTCGGCCTTTGGGGCCAACGGTCTTGGAGGTGCCGGCCTTGGGGGTGCCGGTCTTGGAGCTGTCGGCCTTTTGGCCGACGGTCTTTAAGGTGCCGACCTTGGGGTGCTGGTCTTGGAGCCGTCGGCCTTTGGAGCCATCGGTCTTGGAGTTGCCGGCCTTGGGGTTGCCGGTCTTGGAGTTGTCGGCCTTTGGGGCCGACGGTCTTCGAGGTGCCGGCCTTGGAGGTGCCGGTCTTGGAGGTGCCGGCCTTGGAGGTGCCGGTCTTGGAGCTGTCGGCCTTTGGGCCGATGGTCTTCGAGATGCCGGCCTTGGAGGTGCCGGTCTTGGAGGTGCCGGTCTTGGAGCTATCGGCCTTTGGGGCCGACGGTCTTGAAGGTGCCGGCCTTGAGGGTGCCGGTCTTGGAGCTGTCGGCCTTTAGGCCGACGGTCTTCGAGGTGCCGGCCTTGGAGCCGTCAGCCTTTGAGGCCGTCGGTCTTCGAGATGCCGGCCTTGGAGGTGTCGGTTTTCGAGGTGCCAGCCTTGGAGGTGCGGTCTTGGAGCTGTCGGCCTTTGGGACCGACGGTCTTCGAGGTGCCGGCCTTGGAGGTGCCGGTCTTGGAGGTACCGGTCTTGGAGCTGTCGGCCTTTAGGGCCGACAGTCTTGGAGCAACCCACGCACATGACGTGGTCCTTTTTCCCTTTTGTTCTCTTTCTTCATTATGACGAGACGCTCGTTGCTGGAATGTTGCACCAGCAGGCCAGTTGGCAAGCAGGCATTTGGATCGGACGCGACCCCATCGCCAATTTGAGCGATCAACAATGTAATGACGATTTTACCCCTCATCACATGCCCCCCACTCCCTAGTCCAAAGTGTAACTTCGGATATAGGGAGTAGAATTCTGAAGCAATCTTATTTGGGGGACATCATTCGATCCTCTGTAGAGGAAGTGTTTATCTCTGTGTAGGTTAGAGAAAGGCCTGGGCGGCCCTCTTGCTGAAGTAAAATAAGGCGCTTTAGTTGCGCTAGTGTCCGAGAGATCATTCGGCTGGGACGAAGCTTTAGTGTTGTATCACTCGGATTGGCCGAGGCTGCAGAAATATATCACTCAGTCTTCGGCCGAGGATTTTGATAATAAGGGATGCACTCCGGCTCTGGCCGGGGCTTTTAATGACAAGAGATGCACTCCGGCAAGTTGTTATTCTCGCGATGCATTTTGCATCGTTGCATGCTTCGGCACTTGTTTGGTTCTTTTTGAGGGCAGGGTTCAATGATTACGCTTAGTTCGGTCGGGGCTTACGGGCGGCCCGAATCCGAGCTAAGTTTGGAGAACGCTTAGGTCGGTCGGGGCTTGTAAGCAGTCCAAATCCGAACATCGGTTTAGGAGAATACTTAGGTCGGCCGGGGCTTGTAGTGCCCGAATCCGAGCTAAGCTAGAAGATTGTTTAGGTCGGCCGGGCTTGTGCGGCCCGAATCCGAACGTAACCTGGGAGAATACTTAGGTCGGCCGGGGCTTGTAAGCTGCCCGAATCCGAGCTAAGCTTAGAAGATTGTTTAGGTCGGCCGGGGCTTGTGAGCGGCCCGAATCCGAACGTAACCTGAGGGAATACTTAGGTCGGCCGGGGCTTGTAAGCTGCCCAAATCCGAGCTAAGCTAGAACATTGTTTAGGTCGGCCGGGGCTTGTGAGCGGCCCGAATCCGAACGTAACCTTAGTACTTAGGTCGGCCGGGGCTTGTAAGCTGCCCAAATCCGAGCTAAGCTTAGAACGTTTAGGTCGGCCGGGGCTTGTAAGCGGCCCGAATCCGAACATAGTTTAGGTACTTAGGTCGGCGGGGCTTGTAAGCTGCCCGAATCCGAGCTAAGCTAGAACATTGTTTAGGTCGGCCGGGCTTGTAGCGGCCCGAATCCGAACATAAGGGGGAATACTTAGGTCGGCCGGGGCTTGTAAGCTGCCCAAATCCGAGCTAAGTTTGAAAACATTTTGGGTCGGCCGGGGCTTGTAGCGGCCCGAATCCAAACATAGTTTAGGAGAATACTTAGGTCGGCCGGGGCTTGTAAGCTGCCCGAATCCGAGCTAAGTTTGAAAACATTTTGGGTCGGCCGGGGCTTGTAGCGGCCCGAATCCGAACGTAACCTGGGGGAATACTTAGGTCGGCCGGGGCTTGTAAGCTGCCCGAATCCGAGCTAAGGAAGATTGTTTAGGTCGGCCGGGGCTTGTGAGCGGCCCGAATCCGAACGTAACCTGGGAGTACTTAGGTCGGCCGGGGCTTGTAAGCTGCCCGAATCCGAGCTAAGTTTAGAAGTTTAGGTCGGCCGGGGCTTGTAGCGGCCCGAATCCGAACTATTACTTAGGTCGGCCGGGGCTTGTAAGCTGCCCGAATCCGAGCTAAGTTTGAACACTATTTAGGTCGGCCGGGCTTGTAGCGGCCCGAATCCGACGTTTAGGGAATACTTAGGTCGGCGGGGCTTGTAAGCTGCCCGAATCCGAGCTAAGTTTGAACATTGTTTAGGTCGGCCGGGGCTTGTGAGCGCCCGAATCCGACGTTACTTTAGGGAATACTTAGGTCGGCCGGGCTTGTAAGCTGCCCGAATCCGAGCTAAGTCATGAAGTTTAGGTCGGCGGGGTTTGTGAGCGGCCCGAATCCGACATAAGAGGGAATACTTAGGTTGGCCGGGGCTTGTAAGCTGCCCGAATCCGAGCTAAGTCATGAACACTGTTTAGGTCGGCCGGGGCTTGTGAGCAGCCCGAATCCGACGTAACCTGAGGGAATACTTAGGTCGGTCGGGGCTTGTAAGCGGAGTGAAGCGACGGAACCCTCGAGGTGGGCTTCGGGAACGGTCCCTTAGTGGCGGCCGCGGGACTCTCTGACGTCGGGGTGGACTCGGTCGGCGGGCAGGTTGGTGCCTGTCAGGGCGGCCGGGCTCTTTCTTCCTTGCTGGCTCGGCTAGGGCGGCTCTCCGTGACTCCTCGACCCTGGCATATTTGTCGGCCAGGGCCATCATGTCAGAGAGGGTCGAGGGGTAGTTGACCTCCATTGCTAGGTAAAAGTCACTCTCCTTCGAAACTCCTCCGGCTAAGGCGGACATAGCCACCTCATGATTGAGGTGATCCACCTCCAGCATGGCCTTATTAAAACGGCCAAGATAACTTCTTAAGGACTCCCCCTCTTTCTGCTTAACCTCAGAGAGGGAGTCGGACCTCCGTCGCAGGCGGCGGCTGCTGACGAACTGGCTAATGAAAAGATGGCTCAGTTCATCGAAAGAATCGACGGATTTTGGTTTTAAAGCGTTGAACCAAGTCCGGGCAGATCCCCGAAGGGTAGAAGGGAAAGCGCAGCAGAGAACCGCGTCCGATGCTCCATGGAACATCATTATCGATCTGAAGCTACTGAGATGGTCGTTCGGATCAGAGGAGCCATGATAGGGCTCGATGGCGGATAGCTTCACATGGGAGGGAATAACTTCCTCCATGATCCCCTTAGAGAAGGGGACACCCGGCTCCGCCTTAGGCTGGGGCGGCTGGGCTTGCTTTGTGGCATCCAGCTCTTGTCGCATCTCCCAGAGCTGTCGGCGGATCTCTTCGTCCAGGAGAGTAGAGGGGGCGGGGCGAGGAGCACACTGAGATAGTGTAGAGTCATGGCGAGAATATACCGGAGAGAGGGATCGAGCTCGCCGAGGTCCGGAAAGTTTCTACTGCGGGCTTGCTGGGGAGCCGCTTCGGCTTCCTCGGGATGGCGAGGAGGGTCCGCGACTCCGTGCGGACTGGAAGAAGAGATCACCGGATGCATGGGGGCCGCCTCCTCCTCAGAGGAGCGAGGGATAGGGGCGGCCAGACGGGGGACCTCTGGGCGCCCCTAGATCAGGGTGGCCAGAGCCTGCACCTGCTAGACCAGTAGGGCGAACTGGTCCTGGGACATCGGGGCCACCGATGGCGAAGGGGTTTCAACAGGCGGCAGTGGAGGCGCTACATTGTTCACTGGATCAGGCCTTTGAGAAGCGGCCTGATCTCGGACATCGGACACTGCCTTCTTTCGGTTGGCCATGGAAGGATTTCTCTCACAGACCAGGAACCTTGTCTCTTGGATTATAAGTTTTTAGGGACTTGAGGGCCCTTCCTCTAGCGCCAATCTGTTATCATCGAAATCCGCTCTCTGACTCGGGCGCGTCCGGTCTCCTGATCGAGCTCCCTCCTGGGCGGACCTGCAAGGAAGCCTATACGCGGGAGGCGCTGGGGGTGGCCCTCCGCGGAAGATCCTCCGACGCTCAAGTCAGTAAGGGACCGACGGGCAACAAGATGAGGGGAGAAGGCTCTCGCTGGAGAGTTCCTCCAGAGAGCTCTGGGCAGAGCAACAATGGTAGAATAGAAGGCTAAGAGCCGTAGAGTGAGCAAGTGCGCCGAGAGGAAAAGAAGGGGAATAGTGTCCGAGAATGCCCGTACCTCAGGGGGTCTAGAACTGCAGTATTTATAGAGGATCACCTGATCGTTAGGGAGGAGCGTCGTGGGCCCGAAGGCCGTTGGGATTCGAATCCAGTTTGTTACGAGTCTGGTAGGATCCATATCCGGTTAGTTAGTGGATCGACGGCTGGGAGGCGGGGAGAGCTGGCCGAGACTCAGTGGCTACGTGGTCCCTAGGCCACTATTGTAGGTCATAGGCCACATCTTGGTATGATTCCTTGTTTGGAATCTTATTCTGTTATAATAGTGAATTTGAACTCTCCCGCGCCAGATTCCGCAGAGGGGTTTTGAACGCTGTGGTTCAGTCATCATGGCTGAAGGAGGCTCGGCGGAGGTAGGTGCCGAGGCACAAGGGCCAACTTGGATCAGGCGGGGCCGGCCGGGATGAGAGTGCCGGGGCCGGCTGGGAAGATGCCGGGGCCGGCTGAGAAGAGTGCCGGGGCCGACTTGGATCAGGCGGGGCCGGCCGGGATGAGGATGCCGGGGCCGACTGGGAGGATGCCATGGCCGGCTGAGAAGAGTGTCGGGATCGACTTGGATCAGGCGGGGCCGACCGGGATGAGAGTGTCGGGGCTGGCTAGGAGGACGTCGGGGCCGGCTGAGAGGTGCCGGGGCCGCATGGCTTGGACACGCCGGGGCCGGCTGAGAAGAGTGCCGGGGCCGACTTGGATCAGGCGGGGCCGGCTGGGAGGTTGTCGGGGCCGGCTAGGAGGTGTCGAGACCGTCTGGCTTGGATCAGGCCGGGCCGGCCGGGATGAGAGTGCCGGGGTCGGCTAGGAGGATGCCGGCCTTGGAGGTGTCAGCCTTTGGGCCAACGGCCATTGGTGCCGTCGGTCTTCGGAGGTGTCGGCCTTTGGGACCGGCGGTCTTGGAGGTGTCGGCCTTGGGGGTGCCGATCTTGGAGCTGTCGGCCTTTGGGCCGACGGTCTTCGAGGTGCTGGCCTTGGGGGTGCCGGTCTTGAAGCCTCGACCTTTGGAGCCGTCGGTCTTGGAGTTGCCGGCCTTGGAGGTGCCGGTCTTAGAACTGTCGGCCTTTGGGCCGACGGTCTTCGAGGTGCCGGCCTTGGGGGTGCCGGTCTTGGAGCTGTCGGCCTTTGGGGCCGACGGTCTTGGAGGTGCCGGCCTTGGAGGTGCCGGCCTTGGAGGTGCTGGTCTTGGAGCTGTCGGCCTTTGGGGCCAACGATCTTCGAGATGCCGGCCTTGGAGGTGCCGGTCTTGGAGGTGCCGGCCTTGAAGGTGCCGTTCTTGGAGGTGCCGGCCTTGGAGGTGCCGGTCTTGGAGCTGTCGGCCTTTGGGACCGACGGTCTTGGAGGTGCCGGCCTTGGGGGTGCCGGTCTTGGAGCTGTCGGCCTTGGGGATGCCGGTCTTCGAGGTGCCGGCCTTAGGGGTGCCGGTCTTGGAGCCGTCGGCCTTTGGGGCCGTCGGTCTTCGAGGTGCCGGCCTTGGAGGTACCGGTCTTCGAGGTGCCGGCCTTGGAGGTGCCAGTTTTGGAGATGTCGACCTTTGGGGCCGACGGTCTTCGAGGTGCCGATCTTGGAGGTGCCGGTTTGGAGGTGCCGGCCTTGGAAGTGCCGGTCTTGGAGCTGTCGGCCTTTGGGGCCGACGATCTTGGAGCAACCCACGCACATGACGTGATCCTTTTTTCCTTTTGTTCTCTTTCTTCATTATGACGAGACGCTCGTTGCTGGAATGTTGCGCCAGCAGGCCAGTTGGCAAGCAGAGCATTTGGATCGGACGCAACCCCATCGCCAATTTGAGCGATCAACAATGTAATTACGATTTTACCCCTCATCACTAATGAAAATCAGTCTCAAATGCTTAAGATTTTTTATTGGCTACTAAGGACTTACAAAGCGTTCCCTAAAGAAAAATAAGCAGACTTATCTCCTATTTTGACCAGGAAGTTGCAGTAGTAAGTAAAAGCACATGGGCAAGTATATACTAATGGAGACAGAACTCCAATATCATCAGTATTGGAGTGGTGTACTAAAAAGAAGCATAAAGGAGTAATTTCAATTCATGCAAGCATTTTGTCAATGGAAGGCTGGCAACACATATCATGCAGAATCATATTTAAAGCATGCTAACATACTGAACATCAAAGACTATCAACCATTTCTTTTTCTTGTTGAGTATGAGGTTCTCATTAACTTTTTTAACAAAAAAGCATGGGGTGAGGGGCAATTCTTCATTCAGATGAGACACCTCAGTTTTAGAACTTCAACTACAACATTGTCCTCGAAATTAGGCTTATCTCTATAAATCTACGTGTATTAAGCAAAGATGGTAAACACTAGTTATCTTCTGCACATAAAAAAAATTCTAGAAAGACCCAGACCAAAAGAAATCAACAAAATCAACAATCTCAAGCAAACAAATAATCAGGAGGAAGATCACCTAACCTGGGTTCGAATTCCTTTAGCTCGACGAGTTCCTTCCCCAAGAGATCCATCCACTTTACATTGCCCTTTTCAACTTCTTTCGAGTCAGAACCCGCTGGCTTCTTCAGACAGCTCTTCAGAAAGACGTCAGCTTTCCCCTCTTCCGCTCTCGTCTGCTCATCAACCGCCTTCTCATCAGATGACTTCCCCTCCAAAGCCACAGCAATCGGAGCCGGGATCGAGGAAGCATCCTGGCCATCTTCCGACCTAGGAGGACTCGGCGAGCGATGCTTAGGAGGCGATGGCTTAGAGCAGCAGAAGAATGAGCGATGGCACTTGCAGGAGGAAACCCTCATGAAAATTTTCCGAGGATTAATAGATCACAACCACTTAACTTCCACCTCATGACCCGGAAAAGGACAACATAAAAGAAGAAACCTCCTAAATTCAACACTTTCCAGCTCTTATGAAAACCCTCATCGATCTCTTCAACAAAAAAAAACCCTAAAAGAGCTGAGAAACGCTCATCAGAAACGGTTGCAATCAAGTGCATTCGCCGAAAGGAGCAACCTTCCCAACCGAAAACGAAAAACCAGAAGCTTAATTTCGGAAAAACATAAAAAAAGTGGGAGAGAGATTGGATTTTGCTTCAATGGAGTAACGATTGAAAGGAACAAAAAGGGGAAATCTTTCTTTTAGAAACGAAAACTAGAGTCCCAAATTTCCCGGGAAAAAAAAAAGAGGTTGGATTTTTTTTTGCCACACAAATCCAATGGCTGAACCGAAAGAAGAACCTAACTGTTCATTCAGAAAAGGTGACCTCGAATCGCAAAATTCGGCAGAAAAACGGAAGAAAAGGATGGGATTTTTGCTTCAGATGCTGGGATAACTTGAAGCCTAGCAAGAGCGAAACACCGACGACACAGATAGATGGACATGGAATGTTTTCAATTAAAGTAGGGGAGAAAAAGAAATCCAACCATCAAGATTGGAACTTTCTTGCCTTGCTGCCAATCTCCCAAGAAGAGGACGCGCCGAGATTCCTACCAGATATCTTAGATATTGCGTTAAGAATACAACCTAACAACTCAACTGCTAGCTTCCCAACAAACAAGACGGAGGGCCAGACGACCGTCTGATATCTTAAATGGAATTGATGGACGGTGAAGATAATCTCATGTATATTTTTATTATTCTTAACCAGTTAGATACTTGTTAACAAAAGATCCGAGAGTCCCCGCGATGGCCACTCGCGCCTTCTCTCGCCAAATCAACGTCCCTCGAAGCGGAAAAATCGCAGTCCTTTTCATCAATGGAGATAAAGTCCCCATATTTATATAAATTCCGAATCATCGACAATAATTAATATTTTTTATCTTTAAAATTAATTATTCTTAATATATTTACAAATTTCATGATAATTTTATCATTATTTTTGTACTATTTGATGGGCCCAGTTCTTAAAACGGCCTTCTCAAATCAGCAAATCAAACGCCATATTTCTGTTCATGTTCTGTTCGGCGTTTTGTTCTCAATGGCCTTTCCCAGCCGTTTAGCTTTCTCAATAGACTGAAGCAGCCGAAGAAAAAGGAGGGACGGTTTTCTCTTATGGAAGCCCGAAGCTCTCCCGCTGGGCGGTGCTTGAAAAGAAGGATCGCGGCTCTGGGGGACGGATCATCTCCAACCTCATGGATTCGAGCATTCTCTTATCTATCGCTCCTAACGTTGACGTCTTCTGCCCGCCTCCCAAGAGGTCACGGGTCATGGCTCCTTTCATCATTAAAGGAGAGAAGGGCTCTGAGAAGCAAAAGCGGCAGCCCTGCTCCATCGATGTTCTTCCTGACGAGTGCCTCTTCGAGATCCTCAGGAGGATGCCCGGAACTAAGGAGAGGAGCAACTCTGCTTGTGTATCCAAGCGTTGGCTTATGCTCTTGAGCAGTATCCGGGCCTCTGAGATGCCTTATCAAAAGAAAAACGGCACCAGCAGCCGCGAGTCTTCGAAGAAATCTTTGCCAGGTCTGAACGGTGCTATGAGTGCAAACGGGAAAGAGGAATTCGAGAGCACCGGTTATCTTACTCGGAACTTGAAAGCAATGGAAGCCATAGATGTTAGACTTGCAACTCTAACTCCAATTCCATTCAGGTGGCCTCCAACTCTAACTCCAGATTTCCAAGGCCGGCTGCCTACTCCACAGGTGGCTCCAACCAGAATTATTCCAACCTCTTCCCCTGTCATTTCTGGCTCAACCCGGGTTCTGTTTCGGCCGTCTCTGCGCCTCCCATGCTCTCCTCTCCAACCCGCCTCCCAACTTCCCTTCTTCCAGCGCCAAAGCCAACACCAATCCTACCCTTAAGAGCTGTCCCTTCTCTGGTTCCTTCCTCCACTCTTTCGAAGAGGGACTCAGGGGAGGAAGGTGAAGTGGATCCAAACGTACGTGGAAGCAACAAATGTCCGTTGAGAGGACCTGGAACCTAAGTGAAGGTGTTAGCTATATGGAACATCCCGACCCTTTTTATCACTCCCCTTTGAGAGCCTGGCTGGTATTCGTATTAAATTTGGAAATTGGGTTGAGGTAAGGAAGAGACATTGATTAGCCCGTGTGTCAGATAATGGGAACTGGGCAAGAAAGGCGCTCTCAAGTAGCCCACGAGTCCGAAGGTATTAACAAATAGCTGTTCGATTTAAGAGGGGCCCACAAAGGTTAAAGCTAGAATCCTGGCTATGAATGAGGGCTCGGGCCTAGATGTTGGGAGAAACCAATTGTGCTATTGCATGCCTCACTGTGCCCATAATGATCACTTGTGCCCCGCAGCAGACTGTCATAACTGTTCAAGTTAAGCAGTATTCATCAATCAACTTCAGTAACCTATCTCTGACAGGACAACGCCTGTAGCTCTAACATACCACTAAGAAGAAGCATCTTCATACAAGCCCTACAAGTGACAGCACATCAGTTCTAGCTTCGGCCTCCAGCTCCGGCTTCGGCCTCTGGCTTCGGCCTCTGGCTCTGGCTCCAGCCTCCGGCTCCGGCTATGGCCTCCGGCTCCGGCTGCAGCCTCCGACTTCGGCTTTGGCCTCCAGCTTCGGCTTTGGCCTTTGGCTCCGGCTCCGGCCTCCAGCTCCGGCTTCGGCCTCTGGCTCCGGCTCCAGCCTCCGACTCCGGCTTCGGCCTTTGGCTCCGGCTCCGGCCTCCAGCTCCAGCCTCCAGCTCCGGCTTCGGCCTCTGCCTCTGGCTCCGGCCTCCAGCTTCGGCTTCGGCCTCCAGCTTCGGCCTCGCCCTCACCTCGACCTCTGGCTCTGGCTCCGGCCTCCAGCTCCGGCTTTGGCCTCTGCCTCCGGCTCTGGCCTCCAGCTTTGGCTTTGACCTTCAGCTTCGGCCTCGCTCTCGCCTTGGCCTCTGGCTCCAGCTCCGACCTCCAGCTTTGGCCTCGCCCTCGCCTCGGCCTCTGGCTCCGGCTCTGGCCTCCAGCTTCGGCCTCGACTTCTGGCTTCGGCCTTAACTTAGGTACCTTATGTTGCGTGTTTTCCTAGCATAGTAAAGCTAACCTTGGATATCGGACCCTGGGATTCGAGACATCCACCACCGCATGTCTCGCTCGTCTGTTTCACTGAGATCACGGGCAGTTAACAACACACCCCACAGTTGCCAACATACACGGCGCCCATTCGGCAACAGCTCACCCACCTTCCGTTCACAGAGCTCATCCTAACTAGAAAGATTCGACGGTTTCAATGGAACGAGGTAAAAGAAACCCCCCATACATGTATAAAAGGAAGACCCCGAGCTCAGGGCAAGGGATCTTCTTCTTCTCTGAAACATACTCACACAACACATTCCTTTTCTACAAGCTCACTAACTTGAGGTCGGAGGGTCCCCGCCGGAACCACCGGCCCGGGACTTCTTGCAGGTTCTTGGAGGACGAAGGCGACCTTTTCACCTCCTCGAAGGCCTTCGAAGATTTTAGCACACCCGGCGCTCATCACAAGTGACTTGGCAACAACACTATTTATTATTATAATATTTAAATTAAATCATAATATTATTTTTAATATTATACTATTGTACAACATTATAATATAATATAATAATTAAATTATATATAATGATAATTATATTATATTATTATAATAAAAAATTATCATATTAAACTATATTATATTAGTATAAAAAAATATCAAGTATTTTTTGTATGGATGAAGGGTGCATTTTGATCTTTAAATTTTAAGCCAAGATTATTGCCTAAGAGGATCTTAAATAACCAACTTCAAAGAAGAAAATGCGATTATTGTATTAGATGATGATTTCAAAAGTCGGAGTGATATAAGAATATTACCACTTAAAATCATTATAGTGCAACTAGATACGAAGATCCCATTATTTCTGCTCGAATTATTGATGATTTTAAATGAACATCTCATACTAAACATCTACTGAAAATTGATCAAATTTTACTGCATCAATCTTATATCACTTATGTTCTTTATCTTAGTATTGTCTAATTCTTAATGACCTAAAATCATGACTTTTGATATACTATGCCTCAACAATTAGAGATTCTTGGTTTAGCGAGTAGTTTTTTGCTTTTAAATTACAATCCAACGTAACTGCTTTTAGATGATCTTAAAAGCTATCTCCTCAAGGACAAGTTTAGCATCATTTAATTCATCAATAGTTTTAAAAGCAATGACGATTTAGAATTGTTGTCATACAGAATTATTAAATTGTAAGTAAATGTGATGATCTCACTACCTCTCTTATACCATCGTTGATCTGGGCTTTATCATCATTTCTTTATCAAATGTCACCTCTGAATTTTTTTTTTTTTTTTCCCAAACATCCCAAGAATCTCCTTTGTCATAAATAAGGACAGTACATATCTTAATTATTTTTTTTCACTAATCATTATAGATTTTTTTTTTGTATAGACGAATGATCACACAAGTCTCGTGTGAATCAGTCCAGATAGGTCCGAATACAACATTTGCATAAATAAAGAAGGACATGGGTCGTCCGGCTTCCATATCCACGATCCAGCATGCTGTGCCACTGAAGTAGCGACCCAATTAGCCGCCGAATTGGCTTCACGATAAATATGGCAGATTTGGGCACAGTCACTCTCCCGTAGGATAGTCCAAATGTCCGTAAGAATCGGATTTGCAGGGCCAGGAGGGCAATTCTCCTTCTGCAGCCAAGAGATGACCGACATGGAATCACCCTCAATCAAAAGCCTCTTAGCATGAAGAATCCGAGCAGCATAAGAAATACCCGTCCAAACCGCATAAAGCTTGGACATAGAGACAGAGGAGTCCAGAGTACCAAAACCTCCAGCAGCCAACAAGTCACCATGGTGACCACGGATGACAAAAGCAGAACCAACAGCTCTACCACGAACACTCCCATCAAAGTTGATTTTGACGAACCCTAGAGGCGGGGCTCCCAGGAGATAAAAATTGTATACCGGTTCGCTGCCGAAGCAGCAGGGGAACCACAAAGGCCAAAGACGTCAGAACCAACACGGGCACAGTCCGCCACCAACGATCTAATCTTCCTCACAATCCTGAGAGCAGAGCTGAAATCATCTATAAAAATAAGCTGGTTCCTCGACAGCCAAATCTGATAAGCCGTAGCAGCCCAAAGACCACTCTTCTGCTGAGAATCCCTTCGGAGGTCAAAAAGGAAAGAAGAGCGAGGGGAGCCCAAGTCAAGCAGCTTAACGGAATAACCCATCATATTCCATATCCGTCTAGCTCTAGGGCATATAAAGATAGCATGCTCTGTAGACTCCTCCTCCAGCCGACACGAGGGACAAATCGGCTGGATAGCCAAACCCCTCCGAGAGAGAAGGACGTAGGTTGGAAGACAATCCCACAGAAGCTTCCAGATAAATAGTTGAATCCTAGGAAGAGTGGGGATCTTCCAAATCCACGCCGCATCCTTTGATCACTGGGGCACAGACCTGAAAATCTTCATCAAATCCCTGGTAGGAGCCCTGGAGAGACAGGACCTATGCCATACCCTACAATCAGATAAACGGCCAGGTGTAAGAGGCATGGAGAGAATCCACCTAGAAAGCTCCACATCGAAGAATCGAGTCACTGAGGGAATATGCCAAGCAGGGGGATCTGATGAAATCAAATCCTTGACCCTTAAGCTGAATGGAGCATCAATACTAATAAACGAGGGCCACCGAGAGAGAGGAATCTCAGAAATCCAGGTGTCCTGACTAATATCAATCGATGATCCATATCTAATCATCCAAGAGATATTACCCCGAATAGCTTGACCAAAACGACAAACCTCCCTCCAAAAAAAGGAACAACCCCGAGGTGGGTAGATGTATAAGGCAGATGTCCAGTCACCATACCTAGCACGCATCAAAGTGCTTCATAGACAATGCGGCTCCAGAAGGAATCTCGCAGCATGTCTGCAAGAAGGGCCTCCCTTCTAATAATAAGAGACTGAATCCCAAGACCACCTTCTTAGATAGGCATACAGACCGTATCCCATGATATAAGATGAATACCGTGACTTTCTTGCATAGAAGCCCATAGAAAATCTCTAAAGCATCTCTCCATCCTCTTGAAACAAGTAATCGGAATAGCAGCATTCGCCATAAGGTACAGGGGAAGAGAGGAAAGAACCGAGCGAATGATGATGACCCTGGCCATCATCGATAGGCCAATGACCTGCCACCCCTCAATCCACTGACTAACCCTCCTCTCCAGCTCATAATAGTCAGAGCACTGGGGACGTCTCCCCGTTATAGGGATCCCCAAATACATAAACCCATCGATCTGAGTAGTGATACCTGACAAGTTGACAATGGCTTCCCTAGTGGTCCTAGAGGTCTTCAGGCTAAAACATATAGAAGACTTGAGAAAATTCACCTTCTGTCCCAAAGCCTGACAATAGCGCTGGATAATAGAGTAGAATGAAGCCGCATTATCAATAGAAGCCTGACCAAGGAGAATACAATCGTCAGCAAAAAGAAGATGAGATACCAGAGGGCCCTGCAACCAGCCCTAAATGGAACAATCCACCACTCAAGCTGAGCCTGGTAGAAAGCACGTGAGAGATCATCCACAGCCAGAATAAACAGCAACGAAGATAAAGGGCATCCCTGCCGTAGCCCAACAGCGGAGCGAAAGAACTCAGTCGGACTCCCATGAATGTAAGCCATAATCCACTCGATAAACAGGCCATCAAATCCAAACTCCTGAAGAGAGCAGTGCAAGAAGGTCCAGCTGAGTCTATCGTACGCTCTTTTCATATCAAGCTTAACAGCCATAAGACAACGACTGGCTGGAGCTCTGTGGAAATCATGCATAAACTCATGGGTAATGAGGACGTTATCCGATATAGACCGCCCTCTAATAAACGCCCCCTGCTCGGCATAAATAAGGCGAGGAATCACCAAACTGAGCCGGCGAGCTAAAAGGCGGGCACAGATCTTATACAGAGTAGTGCATAGACTTATGGGCCGAAAGTGCTGCGGAAGGGATGCATCCGAGCGTTTAGGCACCAAAGTAATCAAGGTCTAATTCCATTCCACAGGAATGTGTTGAGATTGAAACATAGTCTGAATAGCCTGGATCACCTCCTGCTCAACAATATCCCAATAGTGACGAAAGAAAAAAGGCGGGAAACCATCAGGCCCAGGGGCCTTATGCGGACCCAGCTCCCAAAGGGCCTCCCTAATCTCATCCGCTGAAATAGACCAAACAAGCAGGATATTATCCTGAGAAGAAACCTTCCTCGAGTCCGGAATCTGAACAACCGGGCCTCCATCACCAGTGGATTCCGTCCATCTAGACTGGAAGAAGTGAAGGAGCAGATCCCTGATAGACTGAACATCCTCCTAACTATGCCCATCATCATCAACTAACCTCTGAATCCTATTAGCCGCACATCGCTTCAGAGTAGCCTGATGGAAAATCTAGTGTTACGATCCCGGTCGCGAATCCACTGAAACCTAGACCTCTGCCACCAATACACCTTCTGCTGCCGAAGGAGGGAGTGATGACAAGCAAGGTTTTCCCGGATAGAAGAGAGGTCCGAGTCAACCAGAAAACCATCCTGATCTTCCTTGGTCTGCAAGGCCCTAATATCATTTTCAACTCGTTCAACTTGTCTGACCAAATCCCCCAACTCCATCCTATTCCATCTGGATAACCTATGACTGGCCATCTTAAGACGGCAAGATAACCGATAGACAGTATTGCCCCTGACAGGAAGATGCCAGATCTGAGAAATAATAGTACGAGCAATGGAGTGGGCTGACCAAAACTGCTCAAATCTAAACTGTTTACGCTGGTGCTGAAGAGCCTCCGTGGAAATCAAAATAAGGCAGTGGTCAGAGGCAATCTGAGGAAGGTGGGAGACAGTAACCGTAGGGTGCATATGAATCCACTGAATAGTAGCCAAAGCCCTATCCAGCCTCTCCCAAATCCGGGCAGACCTCTGACGATTATTATACTAGGTAAATTGGGGTACAGAATACCTCAAATCCAACAGCCCAGTAGAACCAATGAAGGATCTAAATTCATTAATATCAGCAGAGCCAGTAACCCGTCTGCCCTCTCGTTTTTCATTAGCCTCAATGATACAGTTGAAATCCCCAGCAATGATAGAAGGAAGCCTTTGAGCAGGAAGGGAATGCAATTCGGACCAGATAACCCTTCTCTCCCGATAGTCCGTACTGGTATAGACAACCGATAGGAGCCAGGGGTTAGAAGTTCCTTCAGATACAACAAGGCCAATCTGCTAATTGCACTGATGAAAAGCATTAATTCGAACAACAGAGCCCCGCCAAATAGCCAACATTCCTTCCGACAGACCATCAGCCTCCACCGCATAAGAGGACCACGAGCTAGCAATCTGCCTACAAAAATGAGCCAGACTATCACCCGACAGCCTAGTTTCCAGAAGGATACATATATCAAAATGATATAACTATAATAATCTACCAAAAGAGGAGCGAAATGAAGGCTTTCGAGCTCCCCTCACATTCCAAATTAAAATTTTCATTTACAAACTGGGGAAACTGGGACCCCTTCCTGGTCCTCCAACATAATACAATCAGTTAGACCCCCTTTCAACAGGATGTCTTCCTCAGACTTCTGTAATGGACAGACTCACATGCCTTCCGACTCAACCCCAGGCATATCAATCTGGGAAGTCTGCACCGAGGCCACTGAATCTGAACCCGAACCCATAGCATCAGGAGCATCAATCCCCACAGAAACCGTAGTACCCTTATCTAGGGGTGACCTTGCCTTCTCCTGACTGCCTTCCTGGTGACAGGGGGAGAGAGCAAATCGGTCAGAAGACAAGAATTTCCCCCCCCCCCCCCCCCCCCCCCCGATTTTTGACAAAGGCGACTTGCCTTTCCCCTTCCCCTTCACTGAAGTAGATAAAGACCTAGGAGACTGAGAAACCTCCGGTCTGGCTCACTTCAGGGGCCTAGGACAAACATCCCTACTATCCAATTGACCATCTGCACCCGAGTCCAGTCCTAGGGTGGCAAAGGGATTGTTGGATACAACTGAAAGTTTCAGACAATGCTCTCGAGTGCCAGCCCCCTTAGGTAGTAACAGGTCCTTCTTTAGAGCCTTAAAAATGGCACAGTCATCCTTAACCGGCACACCCCCCGTGCCAGGGGACCCCAGTCCCGAACACGACCCGGAGAGCTGGACTCAGCCGAAGGCGCGATCACCAGCTTCATGGATGAGGAGGACCTCCAGCGAGCCACCTTCACCGGTGACACCCAGCCGTCGAGCGATGGCCCCTTACCCAAGCGAGGGCTGTACAAATCCTTCGGAGAACCAAGAACATGGCCAGGGACAGACGAAGAAGACTGGACCTGAGACTTCCCCCTCTCAGCCACGTGAGAACTTGAGACAACCCACCGTTGCCTAACTGCAGCAATCCACGGCCCGAAAGGAGAGAAAGTATCAGGGACTGCCTCATCTGACCTCGCCGGAACAGAGCACGACCCTCCCAAATGCAACGATCCACATCTCAAGCAAATCCCTTGCAGATTTTCATAAGCAAATTGCTGCCAAAACGACGAATTGATTCCTTGAATCCGAGTACCTGGCCGAAGTGGGCGACGGAGATCCACCCGAAGGCAGACCCTTGCAAAAGCACCCATGTTCTTTGCCATAGTAGCAGCGTCAGCGCACAAGAAATCTCCCGCCGAAGCCACAATCGCCTTAAGGAAGTCCTCCTTCCAAAACTCCAGAGGGAGGTTCGACAGTCTTACCCATACCAACACCGACGGTATTGAATCCACAGCCGGAGTGAACTCCGGCCGCCATGCCTCAGTCCCAATCACTTGGCTATTGACAACCCACGGCCGCTGGAGCATCAGATCACAAGCTTCCGATGATTCAAAGCAGAAGATATGGCATCGGAATGCCATACTAACAGGGACAATTTCTCCAATTACATCAGCGCAGCGGAATTCCCTGATGAGGGCCTCAGCGGGAAACTACTTGTGGAAGGAGCGTGCAATCACGGCCCTCTGCTGCCACCTAACCATCTCAGCTTCAAGTTCGGCCTCCGGCACAGCCATCACCTCTGGATACATCACCTCCAACCTTGCTATCTCTGTCGGCGAGGGCGGTGGGGTGACCCAGTAAAACTCAGAATCCGCACTCCGCTTTTCAGGAATCCAACCCTCAGTAGCTGCATTCGACGCCATAGGGGAAGATGGGGCGGCCAGAGGAAAGATTGGGGCTGAGGAGAAGAACAGTCGACGAAGATCGCCGGGAGATCGAGAAAGAAGAGCATAAAGCACAAATCTTAAAGCACAACTTTTCTAATATATAGATTATTTTTAAGAAATCCTCCGTGAGCACTGAACCTGAACCTATGCATGCATGACGATGCATGCCAATAGATGATGCCATTTGTAGTTGGAGAGGGGGCCACAACATTCACCTGCGCGCATGATTCATTGTTCAAATGAAGGCCTCCATTTGTTTAAACAACTCCTCCTCGAATATCTGGACTCCCTTTATATTTATGCTGAAGTTGTGGGATTGACAGGATATTTTAGGTTCGGTATGTTTCGTGATTCAAAAAATTATTTTTAAAAATATAAATTATATTTAAAAATTTAAGTTATATTTTATTAATTTTTAATATTTAAAAATATATTTAATTGATATTTTTAAAAACTATGTTTTCAAAATAGCAAAGAATTGCATAGAGAAAAGATAAATAAATCTGTAAGTTTTGAACATTTTAAGCAACAAAAATAAAATTAAAAAATGCTTAAGATCAATTTTAAGAAAACGTTAAAATAAATATTTTTAAAAATAATTTATAATTAAATTTTTTATTTTTAAAAATATTAAAAATAAAAAATTCAATTCAAATCTACTGCCAAACATCCTCTTAATTTTCTGGAGCTCTAATCGCTGTTTCATTTGGGAAGCCCCAGTTCTGGAGGAAGTTCGCGTTTGAGCGGTCGGCTGGAAGGCTGGAAGCGTTTAAAAAAAAAATTACGATGGAGAATAAAACATAATATTTTATATTTAAACATAATATTTAGTGAATCTCCAAGTCTATACGTTTAATAGAGTTGGAGGGTGAGAAAACTCTCTATCTCTCTTATATTTCGCTTGACGATAATTGTTAAGGGAGGGCCGTCTCACAACAATTGAATCACTATATCCAATAAATAAATAAATAAATAAATAAGTATGTCACTAGGAATTCACTATTTATTTTTGGATTAAGAAACAAATAAATAAATATCATAACTAATTATATGAATATGATGTGGCCGATGGTGCTACGTAGATAATAACGATAAAATTGGCCAACGGCATGAGCAGAAGCTGACGAACGCGCTTGCTCCGACTCCTCCAAGTCGGCCGAGGTAGCCTTGACTTTTTCAAGTCGGCCCCCTGCGGCCCCGACTCCTCTAAGTTGGACAAGGCGGCCTTGACTTCTCCAAGTCGGCCCCCTACGGTCCGACTCCTCCAAATCGATCGAGGCAGCCCCGACTTCTCCAAGTCGGCCCCCTGCAGCCCCGACTCCTCCAAGTCGGCCGAGGCAGCCCTGACTTCTCCAAGACGGCCCCCTACGGCCCCAACTTTTCCAAGTTAGCCCCCTGCGGCCCCGACTCCTCCAAGTCGGCCGAGGCAGCCCCAACTTCTCCAAGCCGGCTCCCTGCGACCCCGACTCCTTGGAGTCGGCCCCCTGCGGCTCCGACTTCTCCAAGTCAGCCAGGTAGCCCTGACTTCTCTAAGTCGGCCCCCTGCGGCCCCGGCTCCTCTAAGTCGGCCAAGGCGGCCCTGACTTCTCCAAGTCAGCCCCTTGCGGCCCCGACTCCTCTGAATCGGCCGAGGCCGCCCCGACTTTTTCAATTAGGCCCACCTACCATCTGACCTGCGCCGCCTGACACAGCCAGACCCAACTACCGCCTGACCATCGCCAGGCCTACCTACCACCTGACTTGCGCTGCCTGACATAGCCAGGCCCACCTACCATCTGACTCACGCAGTTGATGGAACCAAGCCCACCAACCGTCAAGCTCATGTCTTCGATGGGACGAAGCCCACCGACCAGCTCCCATTCACGTAATTACCTCATGCCCTGCGAACATTCTTTTCATGAAACTCCATGTGGCTAATCCCCAGACAGGTGTCAACAGCCTATAAAAGGTAAGAGAATTCGGAATTAAGATACGTGAACCCAAGTGCCTACTTGCACCCAACAAAACTCCAGAAAAACTCTAACTCTCGGAGCTTTTTCTGCCTCTAAGGAGCTCCCTTGAGCTCCCCTTCTGCTGTGACCTCGGTTGCTAACTTGGGCGTCGGAGGGTCCCTACCGGAGCTTCCTCTGGTCCTAGGACTTCTTGCAGGTTGTCCGTTCTGGAGAAGACCCCGCCGGCAGTCAGCACTTTTCCCAACATCTGATTCCAGTGATCGAGCGTCAACAGATTGGCGCGCCAGGTAGGGGGGAGAAGACAAATTCTATAGCACCTGTTTACGAGTTTTTCTCTCCCTCTTCATTAAGCAATGGTGGTGACATGGGCTCAGGATGCCTCCTCCAATTACCCTGGGGGCACCTCCCACCAATGGGGCAGCAAGAGGTCAATCTCCCTATTGCTGACCCTCTGGTTGCTTGCGCACCACCAGCTGCAGCTACTCAAGCTGAGCAGCTAGCAGCACTCACCCAGCAAGTTCAAACCCTCACTGTGATGATCCATGGACTTCGAGAGCAGCAGTCCATGGCTACTCAACATCAGCCAGCTCCGCCTGCACTGCCTGCACCGCTGCCTGCTGCGCTGGCCAGCCAGCAGTCCGCGAGGGGACGATCTCCTTGTCGGGAAACTGGCCACCATCGTGTTTCTCCCAAAGGGCATCGCCAGGAGCCCCTCAAGAGGCCGCGCTTCCCTGCTCATGGCTCGAGCGGGTCCTCTCCAAAGCCCCGGCACTAGGAAGAGCCAAGGCAGAGGCGCCACTCCCCATGTTCTTCCTTCTCTTTTTCTTCATCATCTTCCGAGCCATCCAGGAAGATGCAAACTATCAGTCACCATGCGAAGGAGCGTCTGGATGAGTACCACCGACGACTTGAAGAACTTACCAGAAAAATCAACAACCAACCGAAGGAGGAGTACGAAACCCATCCTCCTTATACCCGCAGAATATTGGAGGAATCTGTCCCCTTCAGATTCCGCCTCCTTTAGCCGAATTCGTACGATGGTACGATTGATCCCCTTGATCACCTTGAAAGCTACAAAGCTCTCATGCAAGTTTAAGGGGCTACGGATGCCCTCTTATGCAAGGCTTTCCCCGTCACTCTAGGGAAATTGCCCGCGCTTGGCACTCCCCTTGTCCCCGCACAACATTGATTCCTTCCAAGAGCTGAAAAGGCGTTCCTAGCGCATTTCGATGCTTGCCGAAGGATCTCGCGGGTCGCGGACAGCCTCTTCTCTGTGTGACAGAAGGAAGGGGATTCACTTCAGGACTTCGTGGCCCAGTTCAAAACTGCTGCCCTTGAAGTCTACCATTTAGACGACGCAGTGGCGACCCTGGCACTGAAGCGGGGACTTCTCCCTTCCTGCTTCACTTTTTTCCTGGACAAGAAGCCCCCCAGCTCCTACTCCGACCTTGTTCTTCGAGCACAAAAGTACATCCGCACGAACGAAGCTGACTTCACCCGCTGGGAGTCTGCGAAAGAATCCAGCCGGAAGTCCACCAGCCCTAAGCCGATCGGATCCTCTCACCCTAGGAAGCCCGAGCCATCGCGCCGATTGGACAACAGGCGTCGAAGTCTCACCCTCTTGAAAAGTGAGCTCACGCCCCTCCTTGCCCCTCACTCTCACATCCTCATGGAAATTGAGGGCGAGCCCTACCTCTAGCGACCCCCTCCTATGAAGAAAGGCCTTTCCCATGTTAAAAACCGCTACTGCCGCTTCCACCGGGACTACGACCACAATACCGACAACTACTACAGCCTGAAGCGCGCCATCGAGAAACTCATTTAGTGGGGGTACCTTAGGAAGTATGTCCAAAAAGCACCCCTGGCAGTGCTAGCGCTCATGGGACCCCCACATGCTCAAGCTGCTATCGACAACGCCCCTACGAGAGGATGGTGGGAATGGTGTCTTGGGGGGCAGCCCCCTCGTCTAAGCATCCGAGGGGGGATTTAGATAATGTAATCCCTAGAGGGGAATTAGCCAAGGTAGAAAATGTAAATAATGAAGGCATCGTTGTTTCGATGACGATTGCCAAACATCCTGTAAAGAGGATCCTGGTTGATAGTGGCAGCTCGGCTGACATCATTACCTACGATGCATTTATTAGGATGAATTTGTCCATTGATTCTCTTCATCCAGTAATGGCTCCCCTAGTTGGATTCATGGGAGACTCGGTAATGGTAGAAAGTGAAATCTCCTAGCCAGTGACGACCGGAACACCGCCATGTCAGAGCATAGTTATCATGAAATTCCTAGTTGTACGGGTACCTTTGGCATACAATGCCATTCTCGGACGACCTGGCCTTAACCTTCTTGATGCGGTTATCTCCACCAAGCGATTGCTCATGCAGTTCCCCACCAGCAATGGGGTCGGCGAGATGTGAGGAGAGATCAACCCAGTATCATCCTGCTACCACATGGCTTCGAGTCCCCAGAAGGACAAGCGGGCCCCAGTAGCACTCGACCCAAGGGAATCCAGCAAGGGAGGAGAGCCGGCCAAGTGGCTGCTGACCTTTCCACTGGGGGACGACCCGGTCAGAACGGTGCGAGTCGGCGGACTTCTCCCTCCAGAGGACCATGATCGCCTCTTGACTTTCCTATGGGCCAACTCAGACATCTTTGTCTGGTCGGCGTCCGATATGCCCGGCATTCTACCAGAGGTAATTACCCACAAACTCAACATTGATCCAAAGCACCATCTGATCTGCCAAAGGAAGAGAAGTTTTGCTCTCGAGCGGTAGAGAGCCATTGACGAGGAGGTTAACAAGCTGCTTGCTGTCGGCTATATCCGGGAAGCGCACTACCCAAGTTGGTTAGCCAACGTAGTCATGGTCCGAAAGGCAAATGGAAGCTAAAGAATCTGCATCGACTTCACCGACCTCAATAAGGCATGTCCAAAAGATAGCTTCCTTGCCCCAGATCGATCAGGTAGACTCAACATCCGGTCATGAGCTTCTCAGTTTCATGAATGCTTTATCCGGGTACAACCAGATAAAAATGGATCCGGACGACGAAGAGCACACCTCTTTTGGGACCGAAAAGGGCATTTACTACTATAAAGTAATGCCCTTCGGCCTCAAGAACGCAGGAGCAACTTATCAAAGGTTGATGAACAAAGTCTTTCAAGACCAGTTGGATCAGAACATAGAAGTCTACGTAGACGACATACTGACAAAGAGCGCCTGCGCCTTCGACCATGTTTCCAATTTGGAGGAGTCTTTTAACAACCTCCACCATTTCCAAGTCAAGTTGAACCCGAAGAAGTGTGCCTTTGGGGTCACGGTGGGCAAATTTTTGGGCTTTATGGTGATCCAATGAGAGATCAAGGCAAACCCGGAGAAGATCAGCGCCATCCTCGGCATGAGGCTACCGACCAGCAAGAAGGAGGTGCAGCGGCTCACTGGAAGGGTGGCGGTCCTAAGCCGTTTCCTTTCCAAATCAGCTAAAAGGTGCCTATCCTTCTTCAAAGCCCTATGAAAAATCAATGGGTTCGAATGGACAAATGACTGCCAGAAAGCTTTCGAGGGACTGAAGACATTCCTGTCTTCCCCGCCACTCCTGTCGAAGCCAAAGGATAGGGAGAGTCTTTTCCTTTATCTTGTTGCCTCCTCAGAAGCTATTAGCCCCGTCTTAGTGCATCTTGACATCGACGGAACCAGAAGCCCGTCTACTATGTGAGCAAGGTACTCCACAACGCTGAGATCAGATACTCCAAGACATAGAAGATTATTTTTGCTCTGACTGTCTTTGTCCAGTGTCTCCGACCATACTTCCAGGCTCACCCAATTGTGGTGCTCACAAACCAATCCCTTAGGGCCATTCTGACTCGTCCGAACACCTCAGACCGACTTGCCAAATGGGCAATCAAGCTGAAAGAATTTGACCTCTCATTCCAGACAAGGCCAGCTCTAAAATCCCAAGTCTTGGCCGACTTTCTGGTTGAGTGTACTCGGATGGAGGAGCAAGCAGAAGAAATCTTCGTGGAGCGACCCGGGGCCGAGCCGGACGACGAAGGAGAATTTTGGATCCTCCACATGGACAATGCCTCAAATTCCCAAGAAAGCGGTGCCGGCCTCATTCTTGCGAGTCCGGGGGAGGAAGGTGGAGTATGCCCTTCGACTCTTCTTCAAAGCTACAAATAACCAGGCCGAGTACGAAGCCCTGCTAGCCGAATTAAGACTTGCCCAGGAGCTTGGGATGAAGCATCTCAGGGCTTTCACCGATTCTCAACTCGTCTTCGGACAAATCAACGGAGAGTACAAGGCACGGGACCAGACCATGGCTTGATACCTAACAAGGTCCGACTCTTAATTTCTTCATTGACCTACTTCAGCATCAGCTACATCCCTTGGAGCGAGAATGCCAAAGCCAACACTCTTTCCTGCTTGGCCACCTCAATCGACGGTGTCGTGGGGGACGCCTACATCGAGCACTTGGAGAGACCCAGTATCGAAGATAAAGAGGGGGTCCTTTCACTTACCCAATAGCCAACTTGAATGGATGCCTACGTCCATTACCTCACGGATGGCACCCTCCCAGCCAATCGCAAGGAGGCAAGGCTGCTCAAGTAGAGAGCCTCCAGGTTCACCCTTCTAGACGAACGTCTATACAGAAGGTCATTCTCCTACCCCTTTCTTAAATGTGTTGGACCTGCAGACGCCGATTACATCCTTAGGGAAATCCATGAAGGCATCTATGGGAATCACCTGGGGGGTAAATCGCTGGCCCAAAAAGCCCTCCACCAAGGCTACTTCTGGCTCACCATGAGGGAGGACGCCGCCAAGCTAGTTCAAAAATGTGACGGCTACCGACGGCACATGCATATCCTGTGTCAGCCGTCCACCTCGCTGGGTCCACTTTCGGCATCATGGCCCTTTGCCCAATGGAGAATGGATATCCTCGGACCGTTTCCCCCAGCTTCAGGCCAGCGAAGATTTTTGCTTGTCACCATTGACTACTTCACCAAATGGGTTGAGGTCGAAGTACTAGCCAAAATCATAGAAAGCAAAGTCAAGGCCTTCTTCTAGAAATCTATCATATGTCGTTTCTGTTGGGGAGCGCGGAATACCCCCAAGATCATGGCTATAGCATATATGAGTAATACAAAAAAATTTTACTGTTCTAATCTATGAGTATAAGATCATACCTTCAGATTTGAACCTTGGAATACTTTGATTTGATTGCTCGACCTCAACCTTTTAGCCTTCTGCCGTATTCCCAAAAATACCTTCCTTCTCTCACAAGATGGTGGGATCTCTCGGCCAACCTAGGGTTTCTTGTTTTTCTTTTCCCTCAAAAACGTTAACCCTAGCAACCAACTGAGAGGGTATTTATAGGGCTACAACAGGGACCAATAGGAAAATATGAAAAGGACTTCCCACATCATCAAATCTCCTAATCCTATCCCGGGTTAGGATTCAATTACGTAAATTACAATTCATTCCACTAAAGAATTATAATTGTACTCCTAATCACATTCGAATTTATATTTTCGAGCCTTAATATTAAATACTTATTATCTCCCCACGTTAAGATTACAGATATCCACCAATTAAATTTAAATACTGACAATATAATTTAATTGGCTATTATTATCCTTAAGACTTATCCACTTAACTTATTTGATGTATCAGATTCAAAATCTACTTGCAAGATTTGATACAATCAAAACTTATAAGCTTTCTCAAGGGGATATCATCAATCCAAATTAACAGGATGTGGATTCCTTCAACTATTAATATTCACCATATATATAATGTTATTGCCCAACCCACTGAGTTTATTGACTCATATAGAATCTCACTCTATGTGTAATCAAAGCAATAATCACTACATACATGTGTCTAAAAATAGAATTCAGATTAAGAGCATAAGTAATCATAATATTCATGAGTTTTAAATTATTTTATAAAGTCAGTATAAAATAATTAACTCAACTAGGTCCTGTTCAATACACACAAAGTGTACTAGCACAAATAGTTAGAATAAACTATTCCCCATAGTCAAGACAGACCTACTAAAAATTTGTGCTACAGTTCTACTGATGGTGTGTCCAATTCCATCTAAAACTATGAACAATAAACTTGTATTCAAAAGAAACGATGATCTAGTCTTCTGTGTGTAAGCCGTACTCTACACACTAGATCAAATACTCTTTGTAAATACTAGACACATGCACATATATATAGTAAATGGCACATATTGCTCAAAATGAATTCTCATTTAAAATGTAAAGACATAACATAAAGCATATCTTTTAGTCTATATCTCTATCAATCTCCCACTTAGACTCAAAGCAATGCTTGTACACATCTAACTCCCATGCCCTCTACATGTCTATCAAAAACTTTTGAAGTTAAACTCTTTGTAAAAGGATCTGCCAGGTTGTCCTCAGATGTAACCTTGGTCACCAGCACGTCACCTCTTTGCACGATGTCACGTATCAGGTGATACTTACGCTCAATGTGTTTAGATTTCTTATGGGTCCTGGGTTCCTTCGAATTAGCAACTGCCCCACTATTATCACAATAAAGTGTAATAGGTAATTTCACTGAAGGTATCACACTAAGATCCAAAAGAAAGTTTCTTAGCCAAACAGCCTCTTTTGCAGCCTCAGATGCAGCCACATACTCAGCTTCCATGGTAGAGTCAGCAACACAAGTCTGCTTCACACTCCTCTAGCTAATTGCTCCATCACCCAAAGTGAATACATATCTCGAGGTTGATTTCCTAGATTCATTATCTGATTGAAAGTCCGAATCTGTATATCCTATAGGCACAAGACTATCTGCTTGGTAAACTAACATATAATCTTTAGTCCTTTTCAGGTACTTAATTATATGTTTTACTGCAGTCCAATGTTCTCGCCCAGGGTTAGACTAAAATCTGCTAACCATGCCTACGATAAAACAAATATCAAGTCTAGTACATAGCATAGCATACATTAGGCTTCCTACTGCAGAAGCATAAGGAACTGCTTTCATACTTTCTATCTCTTCAGGTGTCTTAGGACACTGATCCTTAGATAGAGAAATTCCATGCCTGAAAGGAAGAAATCCTTTCTTGGAATTATGCATACCAAAATGGGTCAGAATTTTATCGATATAAGTGGCTTGAGATAAGCATATCATCCTTTGCTTGCGATCTCGCAAAAGCTTGATCCCTAGGATGTGACTTGCTTCTCCCAAGTCCTTCATATCAAATTGTCCAGATAACCATACCTTGACCGAAGATAACACTCCCATATCGTTTCCAATAAGTAAGATGTCATCCACATATAGCACCAGAAACACCAAAGTTTTTCCATCACGCTTCTTGTACACACATGACTCGTCAGGACTTTGATCAAAACCATAAGATTTAATAGCTTGATCAAAACGAGTATTCCAAGATCTAGATGCCTGCTTAAGTCCATAAATGGACCTCTTAAGCTTGCACACCAAGTGCTCCTGGCCTTTTACTATAAAACCGTCTGGTTGTATCATGTAAATGCACTCGTCAAGATTTCATTAAGGAAAGCTGTCTTGACATCCATTTGCCAAACTTCGTAATCAAAATGAGCTGCAATGGATAAGAGAATCCGGATAGACTTAAGCATAGCTACTGGTGAAAAGGTTTCCTCATAGTCGATCCCTTCTTTCTGAGTAAAACCTTTTGCAACTAGCCTAGCCTTGAAGGTTTCCACATTCCCGTCTGTTCCTATCTTCTTCTTATAGATCCACTTGCATCCGATGGGTTTTACTCCCTCGGGTGGTTCTACAAGATCCCAGACCTGATTAAAGTGCATAGACTCTATCTCTGATTTCATAGCATTTTGCCAAAGAGTTGCATCTTTATCCTGTAATGCTTCATTGTAGCTACTGGGTTCAGTATCCAGTTCATCAGAGATTCTGTCATATGACTCTCCAAGGAACATATACCGTTTAGGTATTTACAACCCTCCAACTACGACGAGGCACAACCTGATTGTATGTGCTTGTAGTAATACGATCTGACTCTGATCCTTGTACTCTATCAACCTGCACTGGTTCTGAAACTAGTGCATTAATGGTATCCTTTTGTATCAGTTCAGGGTCAGTTCGTGTTACTATACTTCTCCCACTACGAATAGTTATTGGAAAGTTTGGGGACCTACTTTCTTGTGGTGTTTCTGCTTGTACTATTGGTATTAAAGGAGCCTATCTAGTTTTATCGCCTCTCAACTCTTCTAGAGCAATTTTACTTCTGGGTTTGTGGTCTATAATATAGTCCTCCTCCAAGAATCGGGCATTGGTGCTAACAATGACCTTCTGATCCTTAGACAATAAAATAAACCACCTTTTGTTCCTTTAGGATATCCAACAAAGAAGCATACATCTGTCCTTGATTCCAACTTATCTGGTGTACCTTTTAGTACATGTGCTGGACAACCCCAAACCCGAACATGTCTTAGACTAGGCTTGCGCCCAGTCCACAGTTCTGTGGGTGTCTTAGGTACTGACTTAGATGGTACCAAGTTAAGAATATATGCAGCTATCTCTAATGCATATCCCCAAAATGAAATAGGTAAGTCTGAATAACTCATCATAGATCTAACCATATCCATAAGAGTCCTATTCCTTCTTTCAGCTACACTTCTGCTGTGGTGTACTAGGTGCAGACAACTGGGATTCAATCCCAGCATCTAATAAGTAATCTGTGAACTCCCCTAAGAGGTACTCGCCACCACGATCGGATCGTAGTGTCTTGATATTTTTACTATGACAGTTCTCCGTTTCTGCTTTAAAAATTTTAAATTTTTCAAAGCATTTAGACTTACGGCGCGTCAGATAAATATACCCATATCTTGAGTAATCATCAATAAAAGTGACAAAGTACTCAAAACCACCTCTAGCTTGGATGTTCATTGGGCCACACAAATCAGAGTGAACTAATTTTAATATCTCCTTAGCTCTGTTGCCTTTGGCTAAGAATGGCCGCTTGGTCATTTTTCCTTCTAAGCAAGATTCACAGACCGGTAGTGCCTCCACTTCCAATGAACCTAATGGTCCATCTTGAACCAGTCTAGAAATCCATCTTAAATTTATATGACCTAGGTGCAAGTGCCAAAGATAAGTTTGATTCATTTCAGAAGGATTTTTCTCTTACATGGTCTATTATTATTATTCACTTCATTTAGTTGCACAGTAGGAGAAACATGATTAATAATATAAAGACCATCCACCAATGTACCAGAATAGATAAAATGTTTATTTTTCTTAATAACAACGGAGTCATTAAAATAAACTGAATATCCATCATCAATCAACTTAGAAACTGAAATTAAATTCCTTCTAATTGAAGGTACAAAAAAATAGTCTTTTAATATTAAAATTCTATTTCTACTAAAAGAAAAGCTAAAATCTCTCACTGCAACTACTGACACTCTCGTGCCATCTCCCAGAAATATGTAAATCTCCCCATCACTTAGCTGCCGGGTCTGTTGGAACCCCTGCAAAGAATTGCAAACATGATTAGTGGCTCCCGTATCTACACACCAGCCACTGGTAGATAACAACACTAAACAAGTTTCAACTACAAGTGAATGAGATATACCTCTAGCCTGTTTCCTGGCAAGCCAAACTGGACATTGCTGCTTCCAGTGACCTGGCTGCTTGCAGACGAAGCACTTTCCCTTCTTTTTTATTTCCCCATTGGGCTGTGGGGCCTGATGCTGTTCCTTTTTCTGAACCTTTTTCTTCTTCTTAGCATGAGACTTCGAAGAAGAACCTTTTTCAGTAACCATAGCAACTGCAGGCTTCATAATAAAACTCTCTGCTACCTGAAGTTCTTTAAGTAGCTCTGCTAATGAAAAATTCATTTTGTTCATGGTGTAATTTAGGAAGAACTGCTTAAAAGAATTAGGTAGGGACTGGAGAATGATATCAACTTGGGTTTCCCCATCCATCTCCGCTCCAAGGATGTCCAGTTCATTCAGAAGACTAATCATCTTTAGAACATGATCCCTGACAGGAGTTCCTTCAGCCATATTAGTGTTCATCAGTTCTTTCATCGCAGTCTGCCTAGCTGCACGACTCTGATCCCCAAACATTTCTTTGAGGTTGAACATCATGTCATAGGCAAAGGGCATAGATTGATGCTGATGTTGCAGAACATTTGACATAGATGCCAATATGTAACACCGCGCCATCTCATCAACCTTAACCCACTTACGGTAAGCTTGGGACTCCTCATCTGAAGCCCCTTCACCGGGCTCTGTGGGACAGACCTGAGTGAGCACATACTTGTACCCTTCTGTAGTTAACACTATATCTAGGTTCCTTTTCCAATCAATGTAATTAGGACCAGTCAATTTGTTTTCTTTGAGTATCACAGCAAGTGGATTGAAAGAAGACATTTTAATCCTGAGAATCATTCATACATCAAATAAGATATAATGAACAATAAACTTTAAATTCAAAATTATAAGTAGGGCCCCTCAACCACTACATAATAAAAGAATTTGCCAGCAGCTTAGTACACTTTGAATAGTATGCCTCGATGGAAGGATGTCTACTACTCATCATTTATCTAGGCAGATAAAACCTATTAATTTTACTATCTAGGTAAAAGGTAACATACCAAGTAAAATTAATTAGCTAGCTAACTTTGGTCATATAAATATTTGTAGTGACTCCGATGGGGAGGATACCAATATTTATACCTAAGTGTATACCATCACTCAATGCTAGATCCATTGTCCCATGGTGGATCCCTTAGATGGAGAGGTAATCCAACATTAACAACTACTAGGGATTATTCTTGGTGAGCTGGCAATCAATTTCATCCTATGGGGAGGAAAGCACTAATGCTAACACATGAAATTAACTACCTCACCAATAAACAAGTGATGGGACCATGGGATTTAAATGTGATTAATTCCCTCTCCCACTTAGTTATTTAAACAATATTTTGAGGGTTATAAAACTTGTGTTTGATTATCTCATAAATTCAAAATACAAACAGCAAGTGATTATCCAATTAACCATGTTCTCCTAGTTATAGACATAAGAACAAAAGAATAAACAATTAAGCGAGTATGCAACATAACCAATATAAACAAGATAAATAAAATCCCTGTTATTATGGTCAAGATTTTCCACGCAGATGAAGATCCCTGTTGCATCATGATTGCTACTTTGCTTAACGATTTGCCGCTTCGCATACGGGGGTCTGGGGGCTGGCCCCCAGCGGGGATCGACCTTTAGAATCGTGATCCCTTCGCGCTTTGGATTTTCCTTTAGAATCGTGATCTGCAAGGGATTCTCCTTAGAATCCTATCTGCAACGGATTCTTCTTAGAATCCTATCATGCAACGGATTCTCCTTAGAATCCTATCTTCAACCGATTCTCTTTAGAATCATATCCTGTAACGTGCAGCAGGTCTTCTTCCTCCATAGAGCCGCACCAGATTACAAAAATCCTATGCCTCCATATAGGAGTCACAAAGCTCTCAAAAAATCGGAGCATACATGCTATGAAATATTACAATGATCCTACGCCTCCTTAAATTGGAGTTCACAAAACAGATCTAAGCAATATTAAATCAAAACACATACATTCATGTGACCATAATAACAGGATAGAAATCTGCAAAACAATGTTAGCAGCAAGCACGATCCATCCCATGCATGCATATTTCGATTAATGGAGAACATGGCCGCATTATTCATATATAGTATCAGTCGTGGCTCTGATACCACTGTTGGGGAGCACGGAATACCCCAAGATCACGGCTATAGCGTATATGAGTAATACAAAAAAATTTTACCATTCTAATCTATGAGTATAAGATCATACCTTCAGATTTGAACTTTGGAATACTTTGATTCGATTGCTCGACCTCAACCTCTTAGCCTTCTGCCGTATTCCCAAAAATACCTTCCTTCTCTCACAAGATGGTGGGATCTCTCGGCGACCTAGGGTTTCTTGTTTTTCTTTTTTCTCAAAAACGTTAACCCTAGCAACCAACTGAGAGGGTATTTATAGGGCTACAACAGGGACCAATAGGCAAATATGAAAAGGACTTCCCACGTAATCAAATCTCCCAATCCTATCCCGAGTTAGGATTCAATTACATAAATTACAATTCATTCCACTAAAGAATTATAATTGTACTCCTAATCATATTCGAATTTATATTTTTGAGCCTTAATATTAAATACTTATTATCTCCCCACGTTAAGATTACAAATATCCACCAATTAAATTTAAATACTGACAATATAATTTAATTGGCTGTTATTATCCTTGAGACTTATCCACTTAACTTATTTGATGTATCGGATTCAAAATCTACTTGCAAGATTTGATACAATCAAAACTTATAAGCTTTCTCAAGGGGATATCATCAATCCAAATTAACAGGATGTGGATTCCTTCAACTATTAATATTCACCATATATATAATGTTATTGCCCAACCCACTGAGTTTATTGACTCATATAGAATCTCACTTTATGTGTAATCAAAGCAATAATCACTATATACACGTGTCTAGAAATAGAATTCAGATTAAGAGCATAAGTAATCATAATATTCATGAGTTTTAAATTATTTTATAAAGTCAGTATAAAATAATTAACTCAACTGGATCCTGTTCAATACACACAAAGTGTACTAGCACAAATAGTTAGAATAAACTATTCCCCGTAGTCAAGACAGATCTACTAAAAATTTGTGCTACAGTTCTACTGATGGTGTGTCTAATTCCATCTAAAATTGTGAACAATAAACTTGTATTCCAAAAGAACCGATGATCTAGTCTTCTGTGTGTAAGCCGTACTCTACACACTAGATCAAATACTCTTTGTAAATACTAGACACATGCACATATATATAGTAAATGGCACACATTGCTCAAAATGAATTCTCATTAAAAATGTAAAGACATAACATAAAGCATATCTTTTAGTCTATATCTCTATCAGTTTCGGCCTGCCCCACATCATCGTCACTGATAACGGCTGATAGTTCGATAACGCCATATTCAAGACTTTCTGCACTGAGTTGAACATCTGCCACCGGCTTACCTTCGTCGGCAACCTGCAGACCAACGAGGAGGCCGAGGTTATGAACCGCACCATCCTTCGGGGACTCAAAACCCGGCTGGATGGCTCCAAGGGCCAGTGGGTAGAAGACCTTCCCAGCGTGCTGTGGGCATATCATACGACTCCAAGGGCTCCGACGGGTGAGACTCCCTTTAGTCTCGTCTTCGGGTCTGAGGTGGTTATCTCCATTGAGATTGGCCTGCCAAGTTCTCGGGTGGAGTCCTACAACGGAGAAGACAATCCATACTATTGAGAGACAACCTTGATTTCATCGATGAGGCGCATGACTGAGCGCGGCTATGGATGGAAACTTTCTGCCAGTGAGCAGCCAAATATTACAATGCTCGGGTGCGTCCCAAGGTGTTCTGCCCTGGAGATCTAGTCCTCAGAAAGGCTGAGGTGTCTAAACCAATGGAGGGGGGCAAACTATCTCCTAACTGAGAAGGTCCCTACCGAGTTACCGAGACACTTCATTAGGGGGCATACCGAATCGAAGAGCTCAACGGGCGACCCATACCACGTACTTGAAATGTGGATAACCTTCGCCAATATTATCAATAATGTATCCCCTCATGATTGGCAATAAAGGGTTTCTTTAACATTACGCCCGGCTCACCCCTGCATCTGAGGACTTGTTATCTAAAGGAGCTCGTCGGCATTACGGTTAATGGGACACCACTCAGTCCAGCTAGGAGATGCCTCCGAGTCGGTTCAAGTCCCTAACAGCTCCGTACTCGATCGAGTTACCCCTTGGGTCAACACACAAAACCTCGAGGTGGTTCTAAAGGAGCTCATCGGCATTGTGGCTAATGGGACACCACTCGGTTCAGCTAGGAGATACCCCTAAGTTGGTTCAAGTCCCTAACAACTCCATACCCAATTGAGTCGCCCCTCGAGCTGGCACACAAACCCCCGAGGCAGTTCTAAAGGAGTTCGTCGGCATCGTGGCTAAAGGGACACCACTCGGTCTGGCTAGGAGATGCCCTCAAGTTGATTCAAGTCCGTAATAGCTCCATACCCGATCGAGTCATCCTTCGGGCTAGCACACAAGCCCCTAAGGCGGTTCTAAAGTAGCTCATCGGCATCGCAGCTAACAGGACACCACTCGGTCTGGCTAGGAGATGCCCCTGAGTCGGTTCAAGTCCCTAACAGCTTCGTACCCGATCAAGTCGCCCCTCGGGCTGTCACATAAACCCTCGAGGCAGTTCTAAAGGAGCTCGTTGGCATCATGGCTAACGAGACATCACTCGATCCGACTAGGAGACGCCCCCGAGTCGGTTCAAGTTCCTAACAGCTCCATACCCGATCGAGTTGTCCCTCGGGTCGCACACAAACCCCCGAGATAGTTCTAAAGGAGCTCATCGGCATCACAGCTAACGGGACACCACTCGGTCTAGCTAGAAGATGCCCCCAAGTTGGTTCAAGTCCCTAACAGCTCCGTACCCGATCGAGTTGCCTCTCGGGCCGGCACACAAACCCCCGAGGTGGTTCTAAAGGAGCTCGTCGGCATCGTGGCTAACAGGACACCACTTGGTCAGGTTAGGAGATGCTTTCGAGTCGGTTCAAGTTCCTAACAGCTTCATACCCGATCGAGTAGCCCCTCAGACCGGCACACAAACCCCTGAGGCAGTTCTAAAGGAGCTCATCATCATCGCGGTTAATGGGACACCACTTGGTCCAGCTAGGAGACGCCTCCGAGTCGGTTCAAGTCCCTAATAGCTTCATACCCGATCGAGTTATCCCTCGGACCGGCACACAAACCTCCGAGGTGGTTCTAAAGGAGCTCATCGGCATCGCAGTTAATGGGACACCACTCGGTCCGACTAGGAGATGCCCCCGAGTTTGTTCAAGTCCCTAACAGCTCTGTACCCGATTGAGTCGTCCCTCGGGTCGGCACACAAACCCCCGAAGTGGTTCTAAAGGAGTTCGTCGGCATCGCGACTAATGGGACACCACTCGCTCCGGCTAGAAGACGCCCTCGAGTCGGTTCAAGTCCCTAACGGCCCTGTACCCGATCAAGTCGCCCCTCGGATTGGTACGTAAATCCCCGTAGTGGTTTGTGAGTCCAGCTGCCGCATACCCACCAAAGTAATTTCTCGGGTCAGGCTGCGAGCCCCTAAGGTAGCTCTAAAGGGCCCCCTGAATGCGTCCAAGTCTTCTATAGTTGGCAGTAATCTACTATGTCCACCTAGGCGGGTGCCTAATGTGCAAGGGACTTAGCCGACAGTGGATCCATATCGGACTGCAAGAAAGCAGTGGTCGCTCACTACCGAGCCTAAGTCTATGGAATTTTGGGATACGCAAAACAGTTGCAAAGAATGAAGAAAAACTTTTAAGCAAGAACTTTTCCTTTTCATTAATTTCTTTGGCAGTTACAAGATCTGACTCGAAGTCGGTTACAAAAAGAAAAGAAAATGATACAAAGAGTTCCTAATCTAGGGTTTGCCAGGCCCCAACTCTCCATCGGCCACGTCCCCTTCCGACCCCTCATCGTCCAGGTCCCAGGGCTGGATGGCTTCAAGATCAGAGCTACTAATTCCAAAGACCTCTGATACCTTCGCCTTGCATTGGTTGAAGCCCTATGCATAGGCATCGATGCTGGCCTCGGTCATTTCCTGCTCAAACTCCGACAACCCTCGGAACTCGGCGATGGCATTTTTAGCCCAGGCATCGGCTTCCCGGACTTGCACTTCAGCTGCCCAGGCTTGGCTCTCGCCTCCTCAGCTCAGGCCCTGGCGTCCCAAGCTTGGGCCACAGCTTCGGCCTGCCTGTGCTCTACCTCTTGTGCCGCCATCTCCGCCGTGGCGACCCTCCCTACAACGGCCTAGGTCTCGACCATCGCCGCGTTGGCCCGGTCCTCGGCATCCTTGAGCTAGCGGACCAGCTCCTCCATCCTCTCCTCGGCCAATTGTAGTCTGGCCGAGATGATAGCAATCTTGGCTTCTGACGCGAAGGCCCAGCCGTGCTCAACCGCCGCCTTGCCCTTTGCCTCCTTGAACCGGGCCTGCCCCTCGTCTCGGTCAGTTGTGGCCACGTTGAGTTTGTCGCCTAGGTCATTCTCCCAGTCCTTGGCTTCCTCTAGTTGTCGGGTAAATTTCTCAGCCAGTTCTTTGCATTGACCTTGGAACTTGTCCACCCTCTCTTGAGAATGCATGAGCGTGTCACACGTCCGAATCATTGAATCGCGGAGGGCGAGGACCCCGTTGGCCATCTACACAAATCAGCTTGTCTGCTACACATCATATCAATCAAATGTAAAGGGAACAAGAGCAAAAGTTACATGGAGTACCGACACGAAGGTCATGTCGAGGACCCCGGTGATGCTTTGTTGGTGCAGCTGCACGCAGAATTGCGCAGTTGCAATCTTCCAGCAGGCGCTCTGCTTGCCCGGCGTCCTCCATTGAAGACAGCCTCGGCGCCGGCCGCAGAGGTCGCCTCGGCACCTTTCCAATAGCTCGCCGAACTAGGAACATGTTGTCGGCGGTGGTGAGTTTCCCAGCTAGGCCTCGTCTTCACTGGCCGTTCCTACCTCGGCTTCAGTCATCGTTGTCGCTGCCTCCCCCTCTCCGGCCGTTGGGGGAGCCCCTTCCATCTCCGGCTTAGGAGGAGCCGGAGGTCGGTCTTCATTCTCTGCCTGCCCCGCCTCGGTAGGCTCCATGGCGGCAGGGATCCCATCCTCGGGATCCAGCTCCATCACTATCAGCTCGGCGACAGCTGGGGTTTCTTCTCCGACATTGACAGGCGGGGCTGGCTGGCTCCCCTCCTCTGCTCCAGCCCCGGCCAGACCAAGGGCCACTTCTCTCATTGGTGCCTCATCCAGCGCCTTCCTACTCGGCTCCTCCACGGGAGCTGTTGCTGCTGGAGGCATCTCTGCAGGAGCCTCCAAAACATGAGCCGGCTCGGCTCGGGCTTTCCCTCGTGTCCTCTTTGTTGGCCTCTTGCCTCTTTTTATGCAAGGCTGCCTTCAGTTTTTTGGTGGGCACCTTCATTGCTGCATAAGGTCAAAAGTTAGTAAAAGAAAACACCAAGCCAGGGATGAGAAGGATGGGTCTTGCGCTCACCAACCGCCGGAGCCAGCTCGGCCTCATAGAGATTCTCCTCAGCCAGTAATTCCTTGTAGGAGGGGATCTCAAAGGATGTCAGACGGTCGAAGAGCTCTCTATCCCTCTCATCCATGGTGGAGTCTTTATTGGGGTTAACATCAGGTTCTCTCCAATCGGCCCTCACCCCCTCCACATGGGCATACAGAAAACGAAATTTCCATCCCCTAACTTTAGAAGGAAGACGAAGAGGAAGGGCTCGGCCCGGCCTAGCGGTGAATACCCACCACGTGTCCTCGCTGTGGTGACGGAGCTTGTAAAATGCTCAGAACAGGGAAAGCCTAGCCTCTGAGCTCTGGAAAAAACTAAGGATAACAAACGCACAAATGATCAGAATCGAGTTCGGTGTCAGTTGCGCACAAACTAACCTATACCTATTTAGCAGATTCAAAAAGAAAGGATGGAAGGAAAGGCACAATCCGCACCTGAAGAACTCCTCGTACAGAGCAACCTGAACCGGGAATATTAGAGTTCACTTTGTCCTCGGGCCTTAGCACGGACATACGGATAAAGTTGGGGACCTTATACCTATTCCTAAGGTCTTCCATCTCTTCAGGGGTTATGGTGGAAGCCACCCCTTCTGGCCCTGCTGAGTCCAGACCGGCTGTCGGAGGAGGGGCCAGATGGGCTGGGGATGGAAGGTCTACTCTCACCGGGGACGCTCGAGAAGGTGGTTGGGCACTCACCACTGGGCGGTCGCGGATGGTGATTCTGCCCACTAGTTGGGGCACACGACAGACCAAAGGGACATCATCCTCATCAAAGGAGCGAGGGGAACTCACCATAGGTCTCTTACCCTCCCTAATGGCTCGGCGGTCCATGGGTTTCGAAAAAAGGAGCAAAAGGGGGAAACTAACCTGGTGTTTAGGAGGAAGATGAAGGCTGAAGGTCTTGGGCTTCGAAGACTCAGAGCTCAGAGGAAGATGAGTAGCAGAGAAGACAATGATGGCATAAAGGTCCCCATCAGGCATGAGGGGCGGTTTTATACCCCAGTTTTGAATCGCCTCACCCGAAATCTCACCGCGTGGTCTACAGCCGCTGCACCAGATGTCTAGCTTTTGACAATCCCGCCAGCGCCTGAGGTGCAACCCTTCGGTTCTGCTTAGGGAATGGGATTTTTGGCCAATGACAAGGCGTAGGGAACAGTAAAGCAATGATGGCGCCTGCCTTTTTCCCATCCCTCGAGAGGCATTCTCTCGGTGCGCCTGGCGCTGACGTCATCCGCTACCTTTCCGCTTGATTACGGAAAATTTTCGAAGTGACATCGCCTTGGAAGAGCACGCCGCACTTTCAATAATTAAGGGCGTGCGACAGTTTGCCATTATTTCCAAATTCGCGCTCCTTTCGCCCAAGGGTCAGCGAACGCATGGCCCCTTGTGCTCAGGAGCAGGGGGGCATCTGATGTGGCCGATGGTGCCACGTGGAAAATAACGGCAAAATTGGCCAACGACATGAGCGGAGGCTGACGGACGCGCTTGCCCCAACTCATCCAAGTCGGCCGAGGCGGCCCCAACTTCTCCAAGTTGGCCCCCTGCAGCCCCGACTCCTCCAAGTCAGCCGAGGCGGCCCCGACTTCTCCAAGTCAGCCCCTTGCGGCCTTGACTCCTCCGAGTCAGCCGAGATGATCCTAACTTCTCCAAGTCGGCCCCCTGTGGCCCCGACTCTTCCAAGTCGGCCGAGGCGGCCCCGACTTCTTCAAGTCGGCCCCCTGCGGCCCCGACTCCTCCGAGTCGGCCAAGGCGGCCCCGACTTCTTCAAGTCAGCCAAGGCAGCCCCAACTTCTCCAGGTCGGCCAAGGCGGCCCCGACTTCTCCAAGCTGGCCCCTGCGGCCCTGACTCCTTCGAGTCGGCCCCGACTTCTCCAAGTTGGCCCCCTACGGCTCCGACTTCTCCAAGTCGGCCCCCTACGGCCTCGGCTCCTCCAAGTCGACTGAGGCGGCCCCGACTTCTCCAAGCCGACCCTCTGCGGCTCCAACTCATCCGAGTTGACCGAGGCGTCCCGACTTTTTCAACTAGGCTCACCTACCATCTGACCTGCACCGCTTGATACAGCGAGGCCCACCTACCGCCTGACCATCGCTAGGCCCACCTACCATCTGACCTGCGCCGCTTGACACAGCCAGACCCACCTACCGTTTGACTCGCGCAGTTGATGGGACCAAACCCACCAACCACTAGGCCCATATCTTCGATGGGATGGAGCCCATCGACCAGCTCCAACTCATGTAATTACCACGTGTCCCGAAACATTCTTTTCATGGAACTCCACGTGCTAATCCCCAAACGGGTGTCAACGGCCTATAAAAGGTAAGAGAATTTGAAATTAAAGTACGTGAACCCAAGTGCTTACTTGCACCCAACAAAAACTCCAGAAAAACTCTAACTCTCAAGCTTTTTCTACCTCTAAGGAGTTCTCTTGAGCTCTCCTTCTGCTGTGATCTCGGTTGCTAACTTGGGCGTCGGAGGGTCCTTATTGGAGCTTCCTCCGATCCCGGAACTTCTTGCATGTTATCTGTTCCCCGTCGACAGTCAGCATTTTTCCGATGTCTGATTCCAATGATCGAATATCAACCGAATCTATTTATGAATGAGTCGATAAATATAATAGCCACTTATCTAGTAAAAACTGGAGCTAAATTTTAGTAGCAACAAATAAATACACAGAGTACATCTAATCATAGATATATACATTTAGGTCGATGCATGCATGAGTTCAAATCCCATCAGATGTTTCATGATATGCTATGTTGAATTCTTTTTCAAAACAAAATTATATATTTTTTTAATTTTTATATTTCAATCAAAATATTTCGAAATATATCTTATTTTAAATGTTAAAATAAAGGGTATGATAGTGCATTATGTTTCATAGAAAATGAGAACAATTTTACCTATAAGATTTAAAACTTTCATTTCAGCTTACTGCATTGATTATAAAAGAAATCAAAAGATATTATCGTACCATTATGTTATCTATTTTTTTTGTGATTTAATGTATGAGAAAAAAATTATATTAACTTAGGTTAGAATATTTACGTGTGCCTTTTGACTCTAAATACCCTTGGGCAAAGAAAGCAAATCGGATCGTTCAAGCGGTAGTCTAATTAGTTCAGGTGCTAGGCATGATTCTGCGAATGATTTAAATTAAATTTATATAATGTAAAATTGTAAAATGAAAAAGGTTTGCGTAAATCTAAGCTAGCCGAATCCAACGTTACTGGACGGGTTTAACTCCCGTTTTTCATTTCTAAGAAAAAAAAGGGCAAATGACGAAAACACCCACAATGGATGAGGAGGCGGATGAGTAATTCTATTTGCACCGCCTATTTTGCTGAAGAGTCCCTTTATTTTATTTTATTTTATTTTTTACTTAAGAGCCCTCTTATTTTACTCAGTAGTCCTTTAATTTTTTAAAATTTCTAAACTACCCCTTCTTCCTCCGTTCCCCTCCTCAAATTGCTATTTAGCCCCCTCATCCCTCGTCCGATCCTTCTCCCTATCTCCTCTTGCTCGCGCTCATCTCGTGCTCCCCGGCTGCGGCTTCCCCCAACAACGGAGCGTCCTCTCCGGCACGTAAGATAAGCTCCCTTCCTCCCTCTCTCCTTCCCTCCCTTCCTCTCCCTTCTTCCTTCCCTCCCTTCCTCTCCCTCATTTCCTCACTCGATCTGCCTCCTTTAAGTTATTTTTTTTAAGCCAAGATCCCTCCTTCTCGGCGTTCGCACGTATCCAACGGCTCCGCCCCTCTCCGCCACATCTCCCCTTTCGTCCTCCATTTTTCTTTTTTTTAAGCCTTTGTTCTCTGTTTGGCCCTAGTTGGTCGAACAGATGTTCGGCCTGCTAGGTCGACCAGCAGGAATTCTATTCGGCTCTTCTGAGCCGAACAGAATAGTTTTTTTTTTTTGTTCGGTCCCTTATGGCTGAACAGAAGAAAACTGTTCGATTAACCAGGGTCGAACATGTTGAGGTTGTTCGGCCCTGTGTGGTCGAATAGAATTTATATGTTTGGCCACATAGGGCCGAACAACGCATGAACTAAAAAAAAAAAAAACGACGGGGAGAGGGGAAGAGACTGGTAACAACGCATGAATCGAAAAAAAAAAATGATGAAAAGGAGAAAGGGGCTGGTGAGGGGGGTGGAAGGGGACGCACGAACTAAAAAAAAAGAAAATCCGAGAAGGAAGGAGGGGTTATCGAATAAGAAGAGTTATTTTAGTTCAAAAATTTTGATGATAAATATAATAATTTTTTTTAAAGTGGCTAAAAAAAGCGGGTCAAATAGAACGACCCGAGGCGGATCCGTATCGAGAGGGCAGTTTAGGCCTTTATTGCTAGCGCATGGCCGTCCACCGTTTAAACCCAAAACCCTCGTAGCCGCCGTGACGTCCGAAGCCCACCGAGACAGCGAGGGTCCAGAGTTAGGGTTCAGCCGCCCAATTGTAGGTGGATAACATGCGGCCTCCGAGGGGCGGCGGCGGTTTCAGGGGAGGTAGAGACGGTGGCCGCGGTGGCAGAGGTGGCTGGTTTGGCGGCCGCGGGGGCGGCGGCCGTGGTGGCTTTCGTGACGAAGGTCCTCCAGCTGAAGTCGTAGGTCGGCTCCTCCTTCACCCCCATTGTCGATTCCTTCTCTAGTTTCCTTTTTTTTTTTTTTTCTTGTTTGTTTCTTTCCATTTCAGTCGATTTTAATTCTGAAAATCTCTCGAGTTCTTTGGTTTATGCTCTAATTCTGCTGATTTTTTCAGAGGTTTCTTCGTTCCTTCACGCTTGCGAGGGAGATGCGGTCACGAAGCTTACAAATGAGAAGATACCTTACTTCAATGCGCCGATATATCTGCAGAACAAGACCCAGATCGGGAAGGTGGATGAAATATTTGGGCCCATCAATGAATCTGTGAGCCTTCTATCTTTTATTTTGGATTTATTGCCCTCCAAAGTTCTTTTCTACGTTTTGATTGTTATTCAATTTGGAACTTTGAATTGAGTTGAGGTTTTAGTAATCCGACCTTTTCTTGCAGTACTTCTCGATTAAGATGATGGAGGGCATCATAGCCACTTCGTATTCTCTTGGAGACAAGTTTTATATTGATCCCGCCAAGCTTTTGCCACTTTCACGTTTCCTACCGCAGCCAAAGTATGGACTTTCTTTTCCTCACATCACCATCCCATACTCTAATGGCTAATGTACATCTAAAGCTGATGTGCGCTTTCTCATTCTGTTTGGTGATAATGATTTCTTGATGAAATCAACTTCGTGTTATGGCAAGCATGACACACTACAGCTGCCTCACAGCCTCACACTCAACTAATTGAAGTTGGAGGAAGGCATGCTTAGTTTGCATTTACTTTGTGAGTAGACTTGCTTAGTTCAAACATTAAGCAGATTTGTTTGAAGACCCTAACAAGAGGAAGGGGGCTTGGGAGCCCTTAAATTACATCAGGTAATATATAGCAGATGCTATGTTTGAACTATATAACGGTTTGTTCGAATGACTGCATTTGTCATGTACATAAATTGCTGATAACCATTTGGGGTTTTTCTTTGGTGGAAAAAATGGAAAGAGAAGTTGGAGGGGTCCAGGGAATCCATAAATCCTCCAACCTATGTTTCTTAGGAAATATAGCATCTCTACATTGGTGATTGATGTTATCACTAAAGAATTGGAAAGGGTGTTATACATTGGTGATTGATGTTATCACTAAAATATTAAATCCATTTTACCAAAGGAATATTCTCTGATCCTTTCACCTTAGAGCTAGTGGTTTGCTTTATTGAAAATCGCTCTTCTGACTTTACTTAACTTTGCCCAAGAGCTGAAACTAATGGTTCGATCTCTGATCCGTCCCATAGGAGAAAACTTCCAGAAATGATGGAACGAGTTGCTAGCGGAACAAGGGAAATTTTCCATAATCCTGGCAGAGGCTGGTCAGCTGTATATTCTTTTGGGCTATGGGTACCTATTACTTCACCTCAAAGTCAATTACCCCTAAATCTGGCAAAAGTCGGGCAAGGTTCCCATTTAGTTCGATCGAAAGATAGGAGTATCCAGTTACCCTTTCACGGATAAGCCCGAGAGAAAGTCAGAATTCTACGAGATTCAAGCCTTCAGTAGGGAAATCCAGCTCTTTCCCCGAGAATTAGGTCAAAGGTTATGTCCCGAGCGAAAGTTCTCAAGCGAGCTGGGGCACGATAGGCCTTCCCCGTCTTCAGAGATACCATAAAAAGAGAAAGTGGAAAGCTCGAAAGCAATCAAGTACAGGCTTAGGGCTAGGGCATCGGAAAGGGTGCAGTCTCTCCTTTTCTGCTAAAGCGAGTATGAAACGAAAACTTTCACGAGATTGTCACTAACGTGTGTGACACATCCAAATCCAGGTGAGTTTCTTCGGTTCAAGTTCCAGTTGTACGCCTGAAAAGTGTGTTCTAAAGTCAGAATATGCTTCCGTCTTCTTTTGGATGGAAAAGCTGGTAGAGAGTAGAGAATAGAATAGGCTGTGATGCCAGAAGAAGGGAAAATCGATCTCCTTCCATTATGGTATAAAATCTGAGACATAAGGGCGCATCTAAGCGGTCTCAACCACCGACATGACAGAGCAATTTTATGTCGTAAGTATGTGCTCTTTGATAGCCTATCTAATGTCTGAGTGTGAAGTTCAGTGCATAATTGCTCATTCATATAGGATACACGGAACAGAGCTTCAAGCAACCAGAGATGGAACAGAGACTTCCCAAAACCATTGATTGGAACATCGAGGGATTGAGAAATCCTGTGATTTGAGCTTCCAATGAAGAAGTGAGATAAGAGAGCTGACCCCTGGTTCGGTATGATTCAATACAGCTCCCCGGTATTGTTCTTCGCTCGATATGGTTTTATTGCAACAAACCTTGATACGCTCTGAGGTTCATTCCATTGATACAGGTTCAGAAGAGGTGGGGAAGGAAAAGGTAGGTTTAGAGCCAGCTAGCAGTAGAGCGAAGGTCCTGGCAATCTCTTAATTTCATTCAAAAATACATTTCTCTTCTTTTCTTAACCAGCAGCTCCAGTCCTTTCTCACGAATTTGATGTGGGCTCAAATAGCCAGGATTCATCAAATGCAAAATGAAAGGCACATTCCTGTGATGACGACTCTTCCCCAGACATTAGCGATTTTTTATAGTACTGTGAGAAATCCTTTCCAGGAGAGAAAGGAGAAGAAAGGCTTTCCGGCGATATCAAAACACACCCTGCTAAGCAAGCTCAACTCAAAGATGCTCGAGAGGGGCTGATATGTGCTTTGATATTTTACCTCTAAGGTAAAATGGATTTAATATTTTACCTCACCAAAGATACTCCTTAGAATGCTTGTTAGGAATAGTTCTTCTAATAGGGCGCAAATTGGGTGTTAGGAACATCCTAGAGAGGATATTAAATCCATTCCATTATTGCATATTTTCTTGTAATTAGGGAGATTATGCATATGCTGCCATGTGCATTGCGGTAGTTTAGCTGTTCAAGAATTTGAGAAGCGGCAATTGGTGAAATAAGTGGTTGATGCAACGCAATGTCTTACAAAGAACCAGAAAGGGATTAGGTTCGACATCCATAATTCATTGGCCATTTGATGATCTGACATAGTTCAGGCCCTGAAGTAAAACATCAAGAAGCTAAAAACATGTATTTAGATCTTCACTCATGTGACACACGAGTGCATTTTTCTTGCATCCAAATGCGCTGCCTAAGGACAGGTGCTAATCAAACCTTGATCTGGTGAGATTGGAATTAGTTTTTTTTTTTCTGAAACACCAATCCTTTCATCAGGCATGACAATGAGAGTTTTTTTTAAGCAGAAAAACACAGCAAATTTAGAACAAGAAAGCATTTTTAAATTTTAATTTTATTGGTATGGTAACGATACGATGGTCATGTCAAGATAACAACGAATGCTTTCAACAACTTTGGCAATATAAGATGAACTAACTGGATTTTTTTGTTCTGTAACTTGTTTCTCAATTGAGAGTCATGCGTCATTAAATAAGTTGCTTGACCTTTTTTCAAGCCAATTTCAATGGCAAGAGCAAGCAGAGAAATTTTAAGTTGCAGTAAATGCACCATATTGATATTTGGGTTATAAAAAGAATTACCTGAGTTATTGTTTTAGCCATTAGCAATCAAAGAGAAGCTAAATTAATGGTATTATTATAAATAATGTAGCCATTTCTTATTGTTTGGAGCTGAATAAGGACATCAAAATCCTTTTAGTAGTCAGATTCGAAATATGTTAAAGCTGGTTGGCAACAAGGGAGTTGGAGCAATGGGTCTTTAGGTTGCAGAAAGATATGTGGTAGACTTGCAAGGAACTGTGGAACTTGGAGTGTTTTTAAGGAGTTTTTGCATGTCTTTCTAAGCCACATGATTTCTGTATTTGTAGTCATACTCCTATGTTTATTATGTAAGACTGTAGCATCCAAACATGTTAACAAAAAAAGAAAAGAATTCTCGTAATATATATTTGCTCATGGAATATAGAGTTATATGTTCTCATACATTTGATGTTTTAAAATTGATGACCTGGCTTGACCAGTTCTAGTGACTGTGTCTCAGTCACTGCTTTGCCTCTTGCTTACAATGTAATTGGCTTGACCAGTTCCATCTCAAATCCCACCATCCCATTTTTTGTCCCTAAATTCCATTTTCAACCTAAATCCCACACCCCACTCTTTGTCTCATAACCAAATCTCCTTCTAAATCCTAAGATGCCTCCTTCTTTGATGCTTAAATCTAAAAAAAAAGAGTGGTTGGAGATAGGTTGGGTGCTTTTGCTTCCAAATAGGTGTAGTGTCTGTGCTTGGCTATGTTTCCTAGATCTTGTTGGCGACTAGGAGAAAGAAGAGCAGCTATGGATCATGATGCTCTAGTCTCAAATGTTATTAGTGTTAGTGATTTTTAGTGATTTGCTCCTCCTTTCCATAATATGACTGATGTTGCGAAGAAAGAAGAAGAGTAACCCCCTTCTCCAGAACCAAGCAGTGGTGCTTGGCTAAGACAGGACTTGAAAGATGAGAGAAGTGGAGAAGTATGCAGAAATTCTACTGATTTTTTTAAAAAAATTCTTTTCACCTTCCGTTGACTTGCTACTGACTCAACCAAATCATTGAACCCTGACTCTTGTAGTTCAAATGGTTGAATTGCTAGAATGGATGTTAAAATGGATTTTATTGAATTTTAGGTTTTAGTCCAAGCTGACCTTGAATAATTGGCGATGGGTTGAATGGATCAAGCTAGCTAGGTCAACTAGGTTTCAAAATATTGCCTGCATCAATGGGTTTTATTCCTTTGTGTGGTATTGCCAGAGTCCATACGTGATTAGTATTCTTGAATTGAGATCTCAAACTCCATACCTTTTATCCGCTTAGAGGAGTCAACATTTGAGAACACTTGTTAATAAATGCTGCTAGGATCATTATAATTATGGACTTGCAAGACAAATTTCACCTAAATAGATGAATTATTTAGGTGTTCATATCTCTTTGACTTGTCCTTTGTGGTGTTGGAACATTAAGAATTGCTCCATACTTTCTTGAGGTATACCCACTCTTCTTGAAGATCAACCACTAGAGGTAGATTTTGAGAGAGTGATGTCCACCACGCTGTTCTTCTATTAATGAATCACTTCCAATCCTAATTGCAGAAGTAATGTCCCTTATTTCTATGGATTATATTCCTTGGTAACACAATTCACTTTGCTCTTCCAACTTGTATGTGCTTATTTTTCTAAGGAAGTGTTTGTATACCATAAAGTATAGCTAGGTTCCTCCTTTTAGCAACTCTATTTTATAAGGACATCTTGGTGCATTCCATTGAGAATGATTCCTATTATTCTTATATAGTTTACATATTCATTGGGTAGATGTTTCCTTCCTTTATTTGAATGAATTATTTAAACAATGGTCCAAACTTTTATTCATTAGTGTTTCGAACTCTTTGAATTTTTCAAAATAGGTAGAGTTTGGTGCATGATGCAGGCAAAACCAAGTGTACAATAATTTGGCATTTAAATAGATCAACTATTGATATTTTCATATGGCTATGCTACAAAAATGGAACATACAGTAGTACAAAACAATTCGAGTGGTTCCTTGATGTGCTTGCCCATTTTAGTAAATGATATTATTATCTTGTAATCTTTTCTTCTTATACATACAAGAGGGTGAGCCTTGACATGATGGTAGGGTTGGTCTATTGTGACTTGGCACGAGTCTCATGCACTAGGCCATCCTTTTTCATATATACGCACACCATACACATATACATGCGTTATATGTAGGGTCTAGGGTGAACTCTAATGTTTACACATAGCTCTTGTTGGCCCTTAGGTGAAGATCTTGACTAGAGATTTGCGTTAAGCTAGAGTCATAAAACAAGCAAACCATCTTGTAATATTAAATAAACCACATGCTACAAAAGAGAATATGAGAAAAAGGGCAAAAAAAGTCAACTCCATTAATCTCACTCTCCCCCTTTTGACTTTAATTTTCACTTCCTTTCTCTTCACTCACAACCTACTGTGAGAACTTTATAATATCAAGGAATGGACGACAATCTTTGTTTGAGGACTATATTAGGTAAGGTCTGTAAAATTGATAGTACATTATCGGTTTGATACGGCACAGATTAGTATGGTATGGTATCCATCTTGCATTGGGATAGAGTGCCTATTTTTTTCTCTTTTTTAAATGTAATATCACTTGGTATCAGGTGGCATAGGATAGCTCAGCTTGGCTTGGACCGGTTCAGTTTGGTTCATTCCAAATCGGAACTTAGTATATGCTAGTACGGTTGATATGTAGACCTTGGTAGTAAGTAAGTAATCCTTTTTTTTTCAATCTTTTTTTTTTTGTGATCCCTCCATGTTAAACCTTCCCCTATTTTCCCTTCTAATATCTTCTACCCATCTTCCATTTCATCAAATCATTTTGTCCTTTCCAATCTGAACATACCTTCCTCATCATCCCATTAACTTCTACAAACATTGGTCTCCTCCATTAAATTGTATATTGATTGTATTGATAAACTGCTTTGACACTAAGGAAACATCAAGGACTCACACAGAGTATGATTAGGAACAGGTGCTTGTTCAAGAAAAGTAAAATGAAGTGGTCAAGCAACTATAAAACCTTTGAGAAGTGAGAGGATGGAACTATGATTCAGAATTTATGATTGGCTTTAGAAATCTTTCAGCGTATGTGGATATAAGAAATGGCTGTCCAAAATCTGCATACTCCCAAAGTGTTCTTTTGAGATAAAAACCAGAATTTCTAAATAAGTGTAATTGCTCAATCTATCGCTTTAATTTTCATTGTGATCAAATATGCTCGAAGGTAGAGTGCCTATTTTTTCTCTTTCTTAAATGTAATATCACTTGGTATCAGGTGGCATAGGATAGCTCAGCTTGGCTTGGACCGGTTCAGTTTGGTTCATTCCAAATCGGAACTTAGTATATGCTAGTACGGTTGATATGTAGACCTTGGTAGTAAGTAAGTAATCCTTTTTTTTTTCAATCTTTTTTTTTTTGTGATCCCTCCATGTTAAACCTTCCCCTATTTTCCCTTCTAATATCTTCTACCCATCTTCCATTTCATCAAATCATTTTGTCCTTTCCAAATCTGAACATACCTTCCTCATCATCCCATTAACTTCTACAAACATTGGTCTCCTCCATTAAATTGTATATTGATTGTATTGATAAACTGCTTTGACACTAAGGAAACATCAAGGACTCACACAGAGTATGATTAGGAACAGGTGCTTGTTCAAGAAAAGTAAAAATGAAGTGGTCAAGCAACTATAAAACCTTTGAGAAGTGAGAGGATGGAACTATGATTCAGAATTTATGATTGGCTTTAGAAATCTTTCAGCGTATGTGGATATAAGAAATGGCTGTCCAAAATCTGCATACTCCCAAAGTGTTCTTTTGAGATAAAAACCAGAATTTCTAAATAAGTGTAATTGCTCAATCTATCGCTTTAATTTTTCATTGCTGATCAAATATGCTCGAAGGTAGAGTAATAATCTGAGTGATAAATCAGTGCAGAAAAATTGATTGGAATTCCACAATGTCCATTTCATGGTTCTTTTGGTGGTTGTTATTTAAATATGAATTCAGGTATGAACTTTTTATAATGTTTGGTCTTTATGCTCATTTGGGTGAGCCTCATATCACATTTAGCAGCAATGATCTTGATATTTATAGGTATTAACATTATTGGGTCTGATATAGCAAATTTTTGGTATAAGCACTTCTCTTTTTCTGTAAATAAGGTCACTCATTAATCATTTCATTGAACAAAAATTAATATAGTTTACACAAAGAAGGGCCAGATTTACCCTATAATATATTCAGAAAAAATCTGATCGAAAGAAAAGAAAGGTGGAGGATTGGCAAACAAGAAGGTTTTGAAAATGCATCATCCAGGTACAGTCATCCTCCACAAGCTAATAGGTTGTCAAAACCTGTTGTTGGAGTAACATGAACTTCTGTTCTTTGGATGAAAAAAAGAGTAAACCTCTGTAAAGTGGTTTCTAAAATATGGAAGCTTGATTTGCTATGATCCTCCTTTTGGAGAAGCATACCTTTGCGATCTTTCATCCCATATCTACATGAGATCAAGTAGACAAGGAGAAATTGTTACTGTTTGAACAAAAAAATTTACACCTCTGAAATTGTAGACTAACAACAAGGAAAAATCCTAAACATCTGATTCATAATGGGCCTACTAAAGATGTAATTGGAGAGCATTATGGAGCAATGTTGGAGAAAATCAGAGTGAAATGTAATCTAAAAGCGGATTGAGGGAGACCCCATTGGAAGGAAGAGAAGGGGTTCCTTTTTGTCAACTTGTCAGAAAAAAAAATAGTAGAGGGAGGAGTGGTGGAGGGAGGTGGAATATACTTAAGAGGGAAAGGAGAAAAAGGTGTTTCATCTTCTTCTTGGTATCTTTCTTGCTAGGTATGGGCATTGAGGGAAGGAGGGGTGAGGGGGAGGGACAAAACCAGAGAACATTTCTCCCTTATGTATTTGACATTTAATGTGCTAGCTTGCTTCTCTCTCTCTCTCTCTCTCTCTCTCTCTTCATTTTCTTAGCTTCTTTTGTCCTGTAGCACATTGCACATTGACATATTTCAGCATTCTTTACTTGCTAGCCTCACATAAATCCCTAATCAAGGTTTCCATTCAACCATCAAAAATAGCTAATGTGCGAACTTTTAGATTGCACCACATGTTTGATATAACTAGACCCATATACATGTTTGTTTAGTTGGATGACATGCTTTACGTTAACGGCTTTAAAATCAATTATAGACCATTTAAATTGAAGATTTAGATTGTTGGCTATGATCTATCTTATTAAGAAAAAAAACCTAGAAATCAAATTTTATTTTATTTTGGTTGCCTCTAACCTATGTATCTAGTTTAAAAAAAAAAACCTAGAATTGCGCTTGTATGACAAATACATGATAGGAAAAATAATTCAAAAACCAACTTATGGACCATGATTTACATATCTTAAAATATTGGATAGACTTCATTAGGTTCTGATAGTTAGATCATAATAAAATATAGTATAGGGGTGTATCAGTTTATCAAGCTTTCGCTATGGTAGGGTTTGGAGAGGGTCAAAAGTTTGTCACTTTACCCCCATGTGTTTCGAACATGTGACATCTAGATGATAATAAAGCGACCTCATCCTTAAATGGCAAGATACAGTATCATGCTATTAAAACTATCCAATTTGACACTGATTTAATTATTAGGTTAGAGACTATCAAAATACATGAATTTTGGTTTCTAGACATTTTTTTAGTACAAATCATGTTCAATAGTTTAAATCTTGAACTTGGATGTTCTATCAATGATTTGGAATTGCCAACTCTCTTTTCAAGGAGCTAACATGCCCAGCTCACCTCTCTCTCTCTCTCTCTTTCTCTCTGTGACACGCGTGCACACACACACACACATTTCTACTGCTATTGTCCAATATCTTCTTTTTCCTTTTCCCTTGTATTGAGTTTGGCACTTGGTTATGCATTTGCATATGATTCATGTGTGCATCCCCGTGCACCATTATTATTACTTATCTTGAAGAAAGAACATGGTTACATGAGAAGTTTAGGATCTCAAGAGAAGGTTATTGCAAAACAGGAGGCCAAGCACAAGAGTGTTAATAACATAGGCATGGAAGTTCTATGGTGCAAAGATGAGTAGGCAAGATAAGTAGGCTTTTGAGTATCAATTGCAGAGTTTACAGTGGAGGATGGAAGAAGAAGTTATAAATAAATTAATGGTTGCCATTTAAAAAGAGCTTCGTTCATGAATTAGTTGCCAGTCCTTTCGAAGTTATCTTCATTTACTCTTTGCTCAGCATTATAGAAGACGACCCCTCCAGTGGACATATTGTTATCTTCAAAAGAAATGATTTTGTCACTTATGGAGATTAATGTTGATGTATAAGCAATCGCAAAGTATATTGCAGATTCATAAGCAACAGACTCATCTTTTTATGTTATTTAAATTAGTGATGATGTTTTTCATGACATTCTGGAACTTTTAAGACAATATTCGATGAATATGCATAGCATCCCTTCTGTTTCATTTATTCTGGCTACTGGGAACCTTCTTATTCGTCTTATTCTTCTCTTGCTTGTTCATCTCTATTATCTAATGTGTTCTTTTACACTCAATTTTCTTCTCACTTTACTAAAATCCATGCGGATCATCACTATTGTTTTCAGATCTGAATCAAATCTTGTATCTCCTACACTTCTGATCTTCAAAGCTAAAAAGACTATTTAACTTCCATGCATTCCTCTTTTTTAAGCTCAAATAGTATGGTGAAACGTTGTTTTTATGGATGAGTTATGGCTGGTTTCTCCTAAAATTTTCTGAACAATTGATGTTCCTTTAATTCTCCTATATATATATATATATATATATATTTTTCTGACATGAGTGATCCATGTGGGATTGTCTTCTTCAACTTTTTGGTGGCTGGATGGGTTACTTCACATTGAAATTCCTTCATTCATTTCCGGGATGTTGCTCAAGCAGCAGCTTTTTATTGCGGGCATTTATGTTGCAGGGGCCAGCCAGGAGCAACAAGAGGTGGAGGGCAAGGGGGAAGAGGAGGTGGCCGTAGGGGTGGACGAGGTGGAGGTTTCCGTGGCAGAGGTGGTCCAAGGGGTGGCCGAGGGGGCCCTCCAAGAGGTGGGCGTGGTGGTGGCTTCAGGGGCCGTGGAAGATCATGATGTGAAACGCATGCTTTGTGATCTGTTTTCTCATTCCCACAAAGTTTTTTTTTGCAATCACTCTCAGAGGAGTTTGCTTTGGGTCAGAAGATGCAACATTGGCTTTTAGGGAGCGAGGGAGCGAGTCCTGAGTCATGCTAAGGCACACTGAATGTTTTATAACGACTGTCATGACTGCTTAGGATATGTGGGGGACACTGATTATTGAAGTTCTGTTAGTATATCAATTTGGAATGTTTTATCAATGAATATGATTGTTTTTTTTATTTTTTGGCTTATAAATTGAATTTTATAGGATTACCATGGTGCATGTGATTGACTCAAATAAAAACTGATGAATGGTAGGGGAGGGTCCCATCAAGTGATGTTTTGGGGGTAAGGATCTATCATAATGCTTGTAACTCACTGACCGAGTTGAATCAGAGTTCCAGAGAAAATAAAGTTGAAGTATCTAAAGTGGGATAAAGTTTCCCAGGGATCTGTTGAAGGACTGCGGAGAATCATAGCATTTTTCCAATTTAAAGAATTTTGTCTTTTTTTGTGTATCCTCATATTATTCTCCATTCAAAGAAATGTTTTCATGTTTTCTGCACCCTCCACTCTGTTTTCACTCCTGGCAAGCACGCCATTTCCTTGTCAAGCATCCAATTTTATCTAATTATTTTCTATATTCCAAAATTCGTATTGGCATATGCTGCTGTACCGAGGGAGCTGTTCCTTTCATTTTGATGCATTCAAATATTCCTCCTATAGGCCTTCCTACCAGAAACTAAAGTGGCACTTAGGTTCGACATCTGAACACATAATCTTTAGGACACATGATATTCTCCTCTACTGCTCCTTATGCAAGCATCAGCAATCCAGGATGATGACGCCAAGTCACCTCCTTCGAATGTCGGGGAAAAAGGACGTCTCGCTCCGGAAAATCCTGCAAGAAAAGTCTCCGGGGACCGGTGGCACCGGTGGGGACCCTCCGACGATCAAGTTAGTGGCTTGGGTTCAGACAAAGAACCACCCTCCGCGAAGAGAAGCTGGGGCAGTTAGGGTTTTTGCTGGGAGGAAGAAAGCTCAGAAAAAACAGAGTTCGGATCCCACTTACAGCGTGAATGTGTGTCTTTTATACCTGTCCGAATACTGTGACTTGCAGCCTTGGAAGGTCTCTGTCGTATCGTCCCCGATAGATGTGACTGGGCTCCATCGCTAGAGGCAGCGAGTCGTACTCCCTAGTAAGGCATGGTGGCGCACAGAGGCATGCAATGCGCCAAACATCGTTATGAGGCATGGCCCTCCGTACCGGGGCACAATCACGGAGGTACTGGATGGTATGCTGCGGTAAGGCATGGTCATGCACAGGGGCATGCAACACGCCAATCATCGTTATGAGGCATGGCCCTCCGTACCGGGGCACAATCACGGAGGTACCGGATGGTATGCTACGGCAAGGCACAGCCATGGGTTGAAAATCATGTGCGAGCGCCGCGCATCCTGATAGTTGTTATTTCCCTCGGTGGTTGAGTAGTGCGTTGACGATGCACCCCGAAGCCGGTGAGGGCCCCGGGGTTGAGAAATGATGGTCCCACCCCCGACCCCGAGGGGGTGCCGGAGGTGGGGAAATGGCGATGCACCCCGAGGCCGGTAGGGGCCCCGGGGTTGAGAAATGATGGTCCCACCCCCGACCCCGAGGGGGTGCCGGAGGTGGGGAAATGACTGATGCACCCCGAGGCCGGTAGGGGCCCCGGGGTTGAGAAATGATGGTCCCACCCCGACCCCGAGGGGGTGCCGGAGGTGGAGAAATGGCGATGCACCCTGAGGCCGGTAGGGGCCCTGGGGTTGAGAAATAATGGTCCCACCCCCAACCCCGAGGGGGTGCCGGAGGTGGGGAAATGACTGATGCACCCCGAGGCCGGTAGGGGCCCCGGGGTTGAGAAATGATGGTCCCACCCCCGACCCCGAGGGGGTGCCGGAGGTGGGAAAATGGCGATGCACCCCGAGGCCGGTAGGGGCCCTGGGGTTGAGAAATGATGGTTCCACCCCCGACCCCGAGGGAGTGCCGGAGGTGGGGAAATGACTGATGCACCCCGAGGCCGATAGGGGCCCCGGGGTTGAGAAATGATGGTCCCACCCCCGACCCCGAGGGGGTGCCGGAGGTGGGGAAATGACAGTGACTGCCGTCACCTTTTCTGACGGCGTTGGGATCAGTCATATCACAGGATATCTGCATCTCTGCTTGATATCTTATGATTTCATATAGTGGTGGTTCTACCGTACAACTAGGATGATTTATCTTTGCTTTTTCTTTATTAAAAAGAAAAGAAAAAGGCATGGTTTATCCCCGCATGATGGTGCAACAACTATTTTTTAGGAACATACGCTTAAGAGGGGAGTTGTTTACATATATAAGACATCCATATGTTGTCATTTCTATCAAAAATTTTCAGTGTCCTTTTTTCTAAAAAAAAGTTGCTCTCTAGTGATGCCTGCTCAGGAACCAAGGCTTCAAATTTCAAAATACAGTAAACTCTGTAGGTGGCCGTGGGTTACTTGGTTAAAGATATTAACTTAATCTTGACCCATATCAGAGCAAGTTAAAGATATTTTAATCTTGACCCACCAACATAGTAATTTTGAGTCACCTATTTGATCTTGCAAGACATCTGGCCTAATCTATCCTTTCTGATGTAGCTGATCCAACGCCGTTAGAGAACCATGAAGGAAGGAAACCGACGGAGCCCCCCTTTGGCCTCCAAAGGACCCTTCGGCTACGGTAGCGTTTATGGCCTCAAAGCCATGCGCACACAATTGCTCTAAGCTCCATGACCGAGAGCTCCAAGGCCGGCAGCTCCAAGGCCGAGAGCTCCAAGACCGGTAGCTCCATGGCCGAGAGCTCCAAGGCCGGCTGTCACGCCCCAGACCCAAATATTGGGCTAGGGTGACAACCCGCCGCGTGCCGGGCACGCAAGGCGTCTTAAAAATCTTGATATACGATTCAAATGGGCAATAAATATAAAAACCAACCATAATACAAATGATAGTTATAAGTTTTGGGTATCAAACCCTACATCCAAGTCATGCTAATAAAGTTGGGCTACAATAAGCCCTACACACAACATAATAGGATTACACCAATGCAATGGTTCTTATTTTATTTATTAGAAGCTCCATCAACTCCGAATATCCATCATCAACCCTGAGGCTCTGAAAAACATTGTGAAGGTTTAATGAGTTTACACTCAATAAGTAAGCCTATTATACAATCATATCATATTTGAATTATATTTAACATGCTATCAACATATGCATTTTGTCAACTTAACATAAATTGAACATTCGATAAGCATCAGGATATGCATTCTAGCAAACTCACTATTTATGTAATTATAGATTTCCTATGTGTCCCACGATCCTACAATACCTCAATCAGAGCACATCCTCCAGATGTGTGGCCATATAAAATCAACAGAACACATTGTACGATGTGTGGGGCCATACCATAACAGAACACACTCTACGATGTATGTGGCCATATAAAAATCAACAGAACACATTGTAAGACATGTGGGGCCATACCATAACAGAACATACTCTACGGTGTGTGTGGCCATAACATAACAGAACACGTCTACAATGTGTGGGGCCATATCATAACAGAATACATCTCCAGTGTGTGTGGCCATATCATAACAGAACACAGCTACAATGTATGGGGCCATAGTAAAGGAGAACCGCGGCGACCCATATAAATCTATTTAACATTTTCATCACAATTACATCATGCATCTGTATCTCACATTACCTCACAGTGGTTTGCACAGTACTAGGAATGCATATAGTCACCTCAATATAAACATATCGTACAGGCAGTCACATTTCTGACATATACATCAATAAATCATTTCTTACAATATTACCAATCACTATAATCATATAATTATTCATTTGTAATCCACAGTTCCATGCTACATAGACAATTCAGATAATTTCTATTTTCTTCTTATTTATAAAAATGCATGCAAACTGTATATACTCAATTTATTAATTAAACAATTATTAAATTTGCATAATAGTCTTACTTACCTCCTACGCAAAATCCAAATGATGCACCAACTAATCAGATGTCTGGGCACCTACAGGATCAATGTACATAATTAATTCACTGAAATCTAATTAATAAAATGACCCTTAAGACCCTACCCAGACTAGTTCACGGCCCAACTTTGGGCTCGAATATCTCCCACTATACACACCCAATTGGGAAAGTAAAAATACCCCAAGAAACTAGAATTAACCCAGCCATATAATTTTTTGCTAATTTCGGCCCATTACGGGACCCAAAAACCAGCCCCAAAACTGCTCGCAGCACGGCCCAAAGGCCCAGACCAGGCCGGCCCAGCCGGCCCATGGCCAAGCTCCTTCCCTGCTCCCCTGTTTCGCCCAAAACAGGGGACACCATCCGGCCGGCGGCCAGGGCCGCCGCCGGCCTAATCCGTCCGGCCCGGCCACTGGAGGCCGGGCCGGAGCCGGCCGCCGCCGCGGCTAGCCTCCTTCCCCACTCTCTCTCTCTCAATTTCTCTCCCTCTCTCTCTTTCTCTCTTCCTGCTCCCGCGTGAAATTCACCGCGCCGGCGTCAATTCCGGCCAAATTGGGGCCGGTCCGGCCGCCGTTGGCCGGACCAGAGCCGGCCGCGCGGCGGCCGCCTCCCCTCTCTCTCTCTCTCCTTAATTTTCTCTCTTCCCTCTCTTTCTCTCTTTTTCTCTCCGCACTGGGCGCTCGGTGCCGGCGGCACGGCCGGCCACCAAGGCCGGCCGGACCTCCACCGGACGCACGTCCGGCGCGGTGGAGGTCACCGGCCAACTCTCAGGCCCTCTCTCTCTCTGGCTCTCTCTCTCTCTCTTCCGGCTCTTCTCTCTCTCAGGCTCTCTCTCTCTCTCTCTCTCTGTGGTAGGGGGACATACCTGAGAATGATGCGCCAGGATGAAGGAAGGAGTCCTCCTCCTTCACCTTTTAATCACCTGTGCGACGCCTCGGTTCGGGAGTTCCCGAAGACTAAACGCTTCACCTGGAGCGAAGCGTCAGCCAGGGAAAACCAACAGGCTAGAACCTGGTTCATCTGAACCAAACCTGGTTCATCTAAACCGGGTTACTACATCCTCCCCTCCTTATAAAAATTTCGGCCTCGAAATTGGTATACTATAAATCTCAAAAGTCAACAATCTAAGATAGATAAATTACCTTCAAATAATTGTGGATACTTTGTTTTCATCTCTTCCTCCAGTTCCCAAGTAGCCTCCCTCTCAGAATGATTACTCCATTGTATCTTGACATAGGGAATGGTACGCCGCCTCAGTACCTGATCTTTGCGGTCCACGATACGCATAGGATGTTCCTCATATGATAAATCCTTCCTCAACTGAATAGGCTCATAAGCTATAACATGACTGGGGTCTGAAACATACTTCCTCAACATAGATACATGGAATACATTGTGAACACCAGATAAAATCGGAGGCAGTGCTAAGCTGTATGCAACCTCCCCAACTCTGCTCAAGATCTCAAAAGGTCCAATATAGCGTGGACTAAGCTTTCCTCTAATCCCAAATCTCATCACATCCTTGGTTGGTGATACCCTTAAGAATACATGATCCCCAACCTGAAATTCTAACTCCCTTCTTCTGACATCAGCATAACTTTTCTGCCTGCTCTGAGCTGTACGAAGACGCTCCCTGATCAAATGCACCTTATCTACTGTCTGCTGGATCAGCTCAGGGCCTAGCAATTTTCTTTCCCCCACATCATCCCAACATAAAGGAGATCTGCACCTCCTACCATACAAGGCCTCAAATGGAGCCATGTGGATACTGGCTTGGTAACTATTATTATATGCAAATTCCACCAAAGGTAAGTGATTATCCCAAGCCCCACCCAAGTCCATCACACAGGCTCGCAACATGTCCTCCAGAATCTGTATGGTCCTCTCTGACTGTCCATCAGACTGGGGATGATAAGCTGTGCTAAAGTTTAATTTGGTTCCCAAGGCCTTATGAAGGCTCTTCCAAAACTGTGATACAAATCTGGTATCCCGGTCAGATACAATAGAGACAGGAACACCATGAAGTCTCACGATCTGCTCAATATACATGCTAGCCAATCTATCACTCGAGACTCCAACTCTGAAAGGTAGAAAGTGGGCTGATTTTGTCAGTCTGTCCACAATAACCCAAACTGCATCATTACTCCTGGGAGTTTTGGGCAAACCAGTCACAAAATCCATAGTAATCTTTTCCCATTTCCACTGAGGAATCATCAGAGACTGAAGGGGTCCCGCAGGCCTTTGGTGTTCGGCCTTCACTCGCTGACATACCAAGCACTTGGCCACAAACTGAGCAATCTCCCTCTTCATACCTTTCCACCAAAAATTCTCCTTTAAGTCTCTATACATTTTAGTACCACCTGGATGAACAGTATAGGGAGAGTAGTGAGCCTCCCTCAAAATCTCGGCTTTCAACTCCTCATTGCTAGGTACACAAAGTCTGCCTTCAAATCTCAGGGATCCATCATCCATTACATAAAATCCACTCTGAACTCCTGACTGAACAGCAACCTTAATTCTTTGAAGATCTGGATCTTCCATCTGGGAGGACTTAATTTTGTCAACAAGAGTCGGCTGAAGAATAAGTGCAGCAACAAGTCCATCAGACTGCTGTACTCTCAGTCCAATCTCCCACCTCTCGAGGTCCTTCAGAATGTGAGGCTGGGAGGTAAGCATAGCAGCTAACTCAGAAGAGGTCTTCCTACTCAAGGCATCAGCCACAACATTAGCCTTCCCAGGATGATAATGCAGATTCAGATCATAGTCCTTCAGAAGCTCCAACCACCTCCTCTGCCTCAAATTGAGCTCCTTCTGTGTGAAGATATATTTTAGACTCTTATGGTCTGTATACACATCACACGACACCCCATAGAGATAATGCCGCCAAATCTTTAAAGCAAAAACCACCGCAGCTAATTCCAGATCATGAGTAGGATAATTCTGCTCATAAGGCTTCAGTTGTCTGGAGGCATAAGCTATCACCTTTCCACTCTGCATCAGAACGCATCCCAATCCTCTTCGAGAGGCATCAGTATAAAGTGTAAAACCCTCAGATCCTGACGGAAGAACAAGGATGGGAGCTGACACTAATCGCTGCTTTAACTCCTGGAAACTTTTCTCGCACTCCTCTGTCCAATCAAACTTTACTCGCTTCTGGGTTAAGCGAGTTAGAGGTAGAGCAATGCTAGAGAAGTCTTCCACAAATTTACGGTAATACCCAGCAAGTCCCAAGAAACTTCTGACTTCCGCCACATTGGAAGGTCTGCACCAGCTAATAATAGCATCAATCTTTTTCGGGTCCACAGAAATGCCGTCAATAGAGATTATATGACCCAAGAAAGATACTTGGTCCAACCAAAAATCACACTTCTGCAACTTGGCATAGAGCCTCTTCTCCCTAAGAATCTGCAGCACCATCCTCAAGTGATCCTCATGCTCCCTGTGACTCTTAGAATAGATCAAAATATCATCAATGAAGACCACCACAAACTGATCCAAATATGGCTTAAAGATATTCATCAAGTCCATGAATGCTGCCGGGGCATTAGTCAATCCAAATGGCATCACTAAAAATTCGTAATGGCCATATCTGGTTCTGAATGCTGTTTTAGGCACATCTCCCTCCTTGACTTTAAGCTGATGGTAACCTGACCTGAGATCAATCTTCGAGAATACTCGGGCTCCTTGGAGTTGATCAAACAAGTCATCAATCCTCGGCAAAGGGTATCTGTTCCGCACTGTTACCTTATTAATTTCCGGTAATCAATGCATAGCCGGAGACTGCCATCCTTCTTCTTAACAAATAGAACTGGAGCACCCCAAGGGGAAACACTGGGTCTGATAAATCCCCGATCTAGGAGCTCCTGCAACTGATCTTTCAATTCTTTTAACTCAGCCGGGGCCATGCGGTAAGGAGCCTTGGATATAGGCCCAGTTCCAGGAATTAAGTCAATGGAGAATTCAACCTCCCGATCTGGGGGCAAATCAGTCAATTCATTAGGGAAAACATCAGGAAATTCTCGAGCTACAGGAATATCCTCCAACTTGGTCTCCTCCTTTTGAAGATCCTTAACAACAGCAAGGAATCCTTGACCACCACTCAATAAATACTTTCCAGCCTGTAGCGCTGAAATGAACACAGAGGCTAGATGTGACTGACCCCCAGTAAAACTGAATTCAGACTGATTTGGAATTTTGAAATTGACAATCTTCCTGAAACAGTCTACTGAAGCATGATAGGAGGCTAACCAATCCATGCCAAGGATAACATCAAAGAATTTCAATGGAAGGACAAAAAGATCAGCATATAATCTCATATCCTCAATGATAATCAAGCAGGATTTGCATACTGTGCCAACTTTCATAATATCACCATTTGGAAAGGCAATGAGCAACTCATGGTCTAGAGATTCAGGTGTCAATGATGTATTCTTGCTAAGATAGGTGTCAGATATAAATGAATGCGTGGCACCCGGGTCAATAAGTGTTTGAGCATACGCAGTGCCAACTTTAATCATTCCTGGATATAAGTAAATTTTGTTTTAACATCAAAGATTTAACATTTAATCTAATGTTCTAGTAATTACCAATACATTGCGCTAGAAAAGGGTATTATACTAGGTATGTATTTAAATGGTTTACCTGTCACCAGAATTAGAAGCGGCAGCATCCTGCTGAGTGAGGTTGAAGACTCTACCCTGGGTCCTCTGTGGCTGCTGCTGCTGCTGAATCAACCCTTGACTAGAAGAGGGCTGCTGAGTCTTCTGAAGGGGACAGGTAGCCATTTTGTGATCAGTCCTCCCGCAGAGGTAGCAGGCACCCGACACACCACGGCAAGGCCTTCCTGGGTGAAAACTCCCACAGCGAAGGCAACGTGTCTCTCTATTCCTCTGTCCTGCTGGGGCCTGCTGCGCACCTCTCTTCCTGACCTGGGTTGGGGGTTGGCCCGCAATAGGCCCCTTTTTCTTCCTCTGCTGCTCCCAATCCCTCTGAACTGTATTCATATCTCTCTCAATTACCAAAGCCTTATTCACCACAGCACTATAGGAATGAAGCTCAAATGCATTGACTGCCTGCATCAGTCTGGGTCGCAGCCCCTCTGTAAATCTGGTGATCTTGGCCATTTCATTAGTCACAATACTTGGAGCAAAGCGGGCCAATCTGGTGAACTCAGCTTCATATTGGGCCACAGAAAGATTCCTTTGCTCCAACTTAAGAAATTCTGATTCCATCCTCCTTTGTACACTCCTGGGAAAGTACTTGTCAAAGAATACCTCCTTAAACTCTCCCCAAGACATAACCTGACCACCCCGACGCTGCTCCTCAACTAGCCACCAGTCATAAGCCTCCCCCTGGAGAAGATAAGTAGCAAATCTGATCCGCTCCAACTCCTGGCTACCATGGGCCATAAAAGCCTTCTCCATATCTCGCACCCATCTCTCAGCATCAATAGGGTTGCTAGAACCAGAGAAAGGAGCAGGGGCAAACTTCTTGAAATCTGCAAAGCTACGGCCAATCCCTACCCAGGGTTGAGGTGGAGTAGGCTGGGTCAATGGTGTGAAATGAGTAGTAGGTACAGTGGACTGAATTTGTGGAGCAGGAGGGACAAATAGAGTCTGTGGCATAGTGGAAGCAGGCTGCGTCTGCGGGACAATAGGGGTAGGCTGACTCTGCGGAACAGTGGGAGTAGGCTGAGTCTGCGGAGCAGGAATGGCAGACTGAGAGGATAAAGCCTGATGAATTTGTTGTTGCATGTCCCGCATCGACTGTGCCATACCCGATAGAACCTGAAGCATCTCGGTCTGGAGTCGCTGATGATCAGTCCCAACAGGGTTGACAGGGGCAGCACCTCCAGTAGCATCCTGACCTCCTGGTTGACCAACATTTCCAACCTGGGAGCCCTCATCATTTTGTTGGCTCCTAGTGCGAGCCATTACTATCTCCTGATAAATTAGTTATTATAAAAATCATGATCAAACTTTTCATATCAGGCTCCCAAAACATAAGGTTTGAAATTCATATAAAGTGATAATTGTCTCAATGTCAACCTATTTGTTTGCCTAGGGTGTCATCATGTATGTGATCCTAAGGTCAATAACCTAGGCTCTGATACCACTAAAGCTGTCACGCCCCAGACCCAAATATTGGGCTAGGGTGACAACCCGCCGCGTGCCGGGCACGCAAGGCGTCTTAAAAATCTTGATATACGATTCAAATGGGCAATAAATATGAAAACCAACCATAATACAAATGATAGTTATAAGTTTTGGGTTTCAAACCCTACACCAAGTCATGCTAATAAAGTTGGGCTACAACAAGCCCTACACACAAACATAATAGGATTACACCAATGCAATGGTTCTTATTTTATTTATTAGAAGCTCCATCAACTCCGAATATCCATCATCAACCCTGAGGCTCTGAAAAACATTGTGAAGGTTTAATGAGTTTACACTCAATAAGTAAGCCTATTATACAATCATATCATACTTGAATTATATTTAACATGCTATCAACATATGCATTTTGTCAACTTAACATAAATTGAACATTCGATAAGCATCAGGATATGCATTCTAGCAAACTCACTGTTTATGTAATTATAGATTTCCTATGTGTCCCACGGCCCTGCAATACCTCAATCAGAGCACATCCTCCAGATGTGTGGCCATATAAAATCAACAGAACACATTGTACGATGTGTGGGGCCATACCATAACAGAACACACTCTACGATGTATGTGGCCATATGAAAATCAACAGAACACATTGTAAGACATGTGGGGCCATACCATAACAGAACACACTCTACGGTGTGTGTGGCCATATCATAACAGAACATGTCTACAATGTGTGGGGCCATATCATAACAGAATACATCTCCAGTGTGTGTGGCCATATCATAACAGAACACAGCTACAATGTGTGGGGCCATAGTAAAGGAGAACCGCGGCGACCCATATAAATCTATTTAACATTTTCATCACAATTACATCATGCATCTGTATCTCACATTACCTCACAGTGGTTTGCACAGTACTAGGAAATGCATATAGTCACCTCAATATAAACATATCGTACAGGCAGTCACATTTCTGGCATATACATCAATAAATCATTTCTTACAATATTACCAATCACTATAATCATATAATTGTTCATTTGTAATCCACAGTTCCATGCTACATAGACAATTCAGATAATTTTATTTTCTTCTTATTTATAAAAATGCATGCAAACTGTATATACTCAATTTAATTAAATAATTATTAAATTTGCATAATAGTCTTACTTACCTCCTACGCAAAATCCAAATGATGCACCAACTAATCAGATGTCTGGGCACCTACAGGATCAATGTACATAATTAATTCACTGAAATCTAATTAATAAAATGACCCTTAAGACCCTACCCAGACTAGTTCACGGGCCCAACTTTGGGCTCGAATATCTCCCACTATACACACCCAATTGGGGAAGTAAAAATACCCCAAGAAACTAGAATTAACCCAGATTCTAGCCATATAATTTTCTTGCTAATCTCGGCCCGTTACGGGGCCCAAAAACTAGCCCCAAAACTGCTCGCAGCACGGCCCAAAGGCCCAGACCAGGCCGGCCCAGCCGGCCCATGGCCAAGCTCCTTCCCTGCTCCCTGTTTCGCCCAAAACAGGGGACACCATCCGGCCGGCGGCCAGGGCCGCCGCCGGCCTAATCCCGTCCGGCCCGGCCACCGGAGGCCGGGCCGGAGCGGCCGCCGCCGCGGCCGGCCTCCTTCCCCTCTCTCTCTCTCTCAATTTCTCTCCCTCTCTCTTTCTCTCTTCCTGCTCCCGCGTGAATTCACCGTGCCGGCATCGATTCCGGCCAAATTGGGGCCGGTCCGGCCGCCGTTGGCCGGACCAGAGCCGGCCGCCGTCGCGCCAGCCTCCCCTCTCTCTCTCTCTTAATTTTCTCTCTTCCCTCTCTTTCTCTTTTTCTCTCTGCACTGCGCTCGGTGCCGGCGGCACGGCCGGCCACCAAGGCCGGCCGGACCTCCACCGGACGCACGTCCGGCGCCGGTGGAGGTCACCGGCCAAATCTCAGGCCCTCTCTCTCTCAGGCTCTCTCTCTCTCTCCCAGTTCTTTCTCTCTCTCAGGCTCTCTCTCTCTCTCTCAGGCTCTCTCTCTCTCTCTCTGTGTGTGTGATAGGGGGACATACCTGAGAATGATGCGCGCTAGGATGAAGGAAGGAGTCCTCTTCCTTCACCTTTTAATCACATGTGCGATGCCTCGGTTCGGGAGTCCCGAAGACTAAATGCTTCACTGGAGCGAAGCGTCAGCCAGGGAAAACCAACAGTCTAGAGCCTGGTTCATCTAAACCAAACTTGGTTCATCTGAACCGGGTTACTACACCGGCAGCTCCAAGGCCGAGCTCCATGGCCGAGAGCTCCATGGCCGGCACCTCCAAGGCCGAGAGCTCCAAGGCCGACAGATCCATGGCCGAGAGCTCCATGGCCGAGAGCTCCAAGGCCGATAGCTCCAAGGCCGACAGCTCCATGGCCGAGAGCTTCATGGCCGGCAGCTCCATGGCCGGCAGCTCCAAGGCCGGTAGCTCCAAGGCCGACATCTCCAAGGCCGACAGCTCCATGATCGAGAGCTCCAAGGCTGGCAGCTCCATGGCCGGCACCTCCAAGGCTAACAGCTCCATGGCCGGCACCTTCTTAGCCGGCCCCGGCGTGTCCAAGCTATGCGGCCCCGGCACCTTCTAGCCGGCCCCGACACCTTCCTAGCCGGCCCTGGCGTGTCCAAGCTATGTGGCCCTGGCACCTCCCAGCCGGCCCCGTCACCTTCCTAGCCGGCCCCGGCGTGTCCAAGCCAGGCAGCCCTGGCACCTCCCAGCAGCCTGGCACCTCCCAGCCGGCCCCGGCGTGTCCAAGCCATGCGGCCCCGACACCTTCCTAGCCGGCCCCGGCATGTCCAAGCTAGGCGGTCCCGGCACCTCCCAGCCGGTCCCGGCACCTTCCTAGCCGGCCTCGGCATGTCCAAGCTAGGCAGCCTCGGCACCTCCCAACCAGTCTCGGCACCTTCCTAGCCGGTCCAAGCGTGTCCAAGCTTGGCGGCCCCGGCACCTCCCAGCGGCCCGGCACCTCCCAACCAGCCCCGGCGTGTCCAAGCCAGGCGGCCCCGGTGTGTCTAGGCCAGGCGGCCCCGGCACCTTCCCAGCTGGCCCCGGCGTGTCCAAGCTAGGCGGCCCGGCACCTCCCAGTCGGCCCCAGCACCTTCCTAGCCGGCCCCGGCGTGTCCAAGCTAGGCGGCCTCGACACCTCCCAGCCGGCCACGGCGTGTCCAAGCCATACGACCCCGGCACCTTCCTAGCCGTGTCTAAGCCAGGTGGCCCCGGCACCTCCCAGCGGCCCGGCACTCTCCTGGCCGGCCCTGCCCTGGCACTTCTGGCTGGGGAGGACGGCCCCTGCTTTTCCCTCTTCGGTGGAACAGGACCCACCAACCAGCTGCAGCCACCCACCTTGATGGGACTTGACCTGCAGTCCTGACATATCAAAGAAGGAAGCAAGCTCTGCCATTGCTGCCATCATATTAAATGGTCTGACAAGTGGTAGAACCCCATGCCTCACAGACATCAGCTCTGACACTTCACCCATCAAGGTCATCATTACAAGGCCTCAACTAGTCAAGCCAGACAAACTCTAAGCACCTATAAAGAGGGTAAGAGGGACCTCGACCAGGTAACACACTCATTACACCCCTAAACGCTCACAGCGAGGGGTGTAATGATGTGACAGCAAAACCCAAAAATAGAACTCTAGTGCCGACCTTTGGCTCCGGCCTCCAGCGCCAGCCTCCAGCGCTCCAGCGCTGGCCTTTGGCTCCGACCTCCAGCATCGGCCTCCAGCAATGGCCTCCAGCGCTGACCTTTGGCGTCGGCCTCCAGTGTCGGCCTCCAACAACGGCTTCGGTCCTAACCTGACGCCTTTTTCGCATGCACAATGACCCATCTATGCAATAGATCCCATGATTCGAGGTCTATTTCCGTGTACCTCGCTCACTGAAATCATGGGCAAGTGTTAGCATGTTCAGCAGTTACCACTACAAGCGGCCCTCATCCAGCAATGGCTTAACCACTTGCCGTTCGGAGAACTTATCCCAACGAGGAAGATTTGACGGTTCTAACGGAATGAGGTAAATGGGACCCCCAGATAGGTATAAGAACAGGACCTGAGCTCAATGCAAGGGGATCTCTCTGGCTCTCTCTCTCTCTCAAGTTCTACTCAGATACAACATTCATGTTCTACAAACCACTAACTTGAGCATCGGAGGGTCCCCACCGAAACTACCGGTCCGAAATTTTTTGTAGGCTCTAGAAGGAAGATGGTGACCTCTCTACATTTTTGAAGGCCTGCGGAGATCTCAGCTCACCTAACGTTCATCACAAGTGATTTGGCAGCAACACTTTCTAATTTTGATAATTCATACAAATTAATTTTCAAAATAATTTAAATAACTAGCACTAAAAAAAATTAATCATCTAAAAACTTTTATCGAAAAACATGTCCCGATCTGACTTAAATTGTTTTGATCCAAATATAAATCCTACTTTGATTACAAGTAAAAAGGCTCTTGACCCAAGCCCAACCCAGATAAGGTTGGTTTGGGTTGTGTGTTAAAAAAAAAACCTTTTCTTCCAAAAAATACTACATCATACATGCTGTTCAGTCTAATTCATCTATCTTCTTAGACTTTTGTAAACAAAAATAGAAAACAAGAGCAGGCTCCAACAGTCTCTAGATTTATTAGCACGCCTTCTATGTTCATATAAATGTAAAAATTACAATGCATCCATAACATGTCTTCCTTTGTAAAATTAACATTCTTCATTTAACAACCACTTGTATAATATGGAACAAACTCTGGCTTGGTGGGCTTGTGTACTCATGTGAACATTCGTCTGAAAACAAAAAAAAGAATGAGAGCAAATTGAACCATAATTCTGTTGTCAGTTAGGTTCTTGTTTAGGCATCATACATATTTGATGACGCTCAATCACCTCTCCTGGACGTCGGAAATGGAGGTGCTTCTCGAATCCTCGCTTCACTGGGTGCCTGCAAAAAAGTCCCAGGACCGGAGGGGGTCTCCGACGGGACCCTCCAACGGTCAAGTTAGTGACTGAGGTCACAGCTAAAGAAGGGCTCGAATGAGCCCTGTTTTGTATGAAAAAGAGGGGTCTCCCAGAGGAGGAATCCCTTTGAGAGTGGAGATGGCAATTTTGGGGGTTATCATGCATACCTGTTTACCGGGTGGATTCACCTTTTTATAGGGGTTGATTCTGGCATGATCATGTGGGATTGCATGAATCAGAAGCTCTGCTGAGCCCTCGCATGAATTTGGGCCGGTTAGTGGGCCACATCCCATCAGTCGGCGGGGCTGTCGGATGGCGGGCATTGGCGCTGTGGGGGCATGCGTCAGCACTGTCGGGCAGTGCGTGTCTGGCACTGTCAGGCGGCGCGCGTCATAGAGGCAGTTTCTTAAACCGCTGGGGGTTGATCTGGCGGGAACTGGAAATCCCATTTTGTCAGGGCCGAGCCGGGTCAACCCGAGATGGCTGAGGCCCATCCCACTGGCAAGGCAGTACCGGGGCGGGGCCGAATCGATGGACTTGGAGATGCAGGGGCTGAGTCGGGCCGGCCTGGGATGGCCTTGGCCGACTCGGCGGGACTGAGACGCCGGGCCGAGTCAGGCCGACCGGGGATGGCCTTGGCTAACTCGGTGGGACTGAATACGCCGGGGCCGAGTCGGGCTGGCCTGGGATGGCCTTGGCCGACTCGGCGGGACTGGAGATGCCGGGGCCAAGTCGGGCCGACCGGGGATGGCCTTGGCCGACTCGGTGGGACTGGAGATGCCGGGGCTGAGTCGGGCCGACCGGGGATGGCCTTGGCTGACTCGGTGGGACTGGGGACGTGGACAAGGCATCAGGGCCGACTTGCTTGGAGAAGTAGAGGCTGGCTAGGAAGATGCTGGGGCCGCCTGGGGGGATGCTGGGGCCACCTAACTTGGACATGCCGTGGCCGGCTAGGAAGTGCCGGGGCCACCTGGGAAGTGCTGGGCCGGCTAGGGAGTGCCAGGGCCGACTGGGAAGTGTTGGGGCCGCCTAGCTTGGAGATGCCGGGGGTCGCCTGGGAAGTGCCGGGCCGGCTAGGGAGTACCAGGGCCGCCTAGCTTGGAGACGCCGAGGGCCGCCTGGGAAGTGCAGGTTGGCTAGGGAGTGCCGGGGCCGACTGGGAAGATGCCGGGGCTAGCTTGGAAGCGCCGAGACCGCCTGGCTTGGAGGTGCCGGTCTTGAAGGTGTCGGCCTTTGGGACCGACTGTCTTGGAGGTGCCGTCCTTGGAGGTGTCGGCATTTGGGGCCGACAGTCTTGGAGGTGCCGGCCTTTGGGGCCGACTGTCTTGGAGGTGCTAGCCTTTGGGGCCATCGGGTGTTGGCCTTTGGGGCCATCGGGTGTCGTCTTTGGGGCCGTCGGTCGTCGGGTGTCGGCCTTTGGGGCTGACGGTCTTTTAGGTGCCGGCCTTTGGGGCCGTCTGGTGTCGGGTGTTGGCCTTTGGGGCCCTCGGTCTTGGAGATGTCGGCCTTTGGGGTCGTCGGGTGTCGGCCTTTGGGGCCGTCGGTCTTGGAGGTGCCGGCCTTGGAGGTGCCGGCCTTGGAGGTGTCGGCCTTTGGGGCCGTTGGGCGTCGGGTGTCGGCCTTTGGGGCTATTGGTCTTGGAGATGTCGGCCTTCGGGGCCGTCGGGTGTCGGCCTTTGGGGCCGTCGATCTTGGAGGTGTCGGCCTTTAAGGTGCCGGTCTTGGAGGTGTCGGCCTTTGGGGCCGTCGGTCTTGGAGGTGCCGACCTTGGAGGTGCCGGTCTTAGAGGTGTCGGTCTTGGAGGTGTCGGCCTTTGGGGCCGTCGAGCGTTGGTCTTGGAGATGTCGGCCTTTGGAGCTGTCGGTCATGGAGCCGTTGGTCTTTGGGGCCGTCGGCCTTTGGGGCCGTCGGTCTTGGAGGTACCGGCCTTGAAGGTGCCGGTCTTGGAGGTTCGGCCTTTGGGGCCGACTAGCGTTGAGCGTCGGCCTTTGGGGCCATCGGTCTTGGAGCCGTCGGCATTTGGGGCCGTCCAAATAAATTTTATTTTTTCATGGGGTCAACTAGCTCCATCAATATTATTCCTCATGCTGGTGAATGGGTTGAGTTTCTTTTCGTTTCCCATGACAATGTAGGAAGGCAACATTCTTGACGCTAAATGAAAGAAACTATAATTTATTGGTAGGAGATGTTACGAAAGAGATAGAAAACCAAAAAATATTTCAGTATGGCAAGTTTTTGTTGAGAAGAGCTAGCACACACAACTAAGGCCATATAACATGCTCGAGAAATAGGCCTCGCACAAAATTCATCCAATGAACTAAAATATATGTTGACATAGCCAAAATTTCTCTTGTTCTATCCTTAGTCAATAATGTTCACGTGCAGTGTAATTTCTATGTATTTTCGACAAAGATTCGAGCAGTAAGTACTAATCTTCTCTAGTTAATTTCCTACGTAATTTTTTGATGAGCTTGACTTGCTCCGCTGCCGCTTGGATATTGTTGCCGCCAGGATCCGTCCTCCAACTCGGGCGCGATCGATCTCCTGGGGTGGACCTGCACAGAAGTCCTCACGCGTGAGGCATTGGGGGTGGCCCTCCACGGAAGATCCTCTGACGCTCAAGTCAGTAGGGAAAAATCAGCGATCAATCAGAAAACGGGGGGTGGATCTCTCCGGGGAGTCTCTCCAGGGGCGGCCGATCGGGAGCTCACAAAAGGGGGGAGCGCCGACGAGCAGTAAGGAGAGTGGGAGAGTGAGTGTGAGAGTGAGCGCATACCTGAGGAAATCTGGGAGTGTCATATTTATAGGTTGTCACCTGTATCTTGAGCGCCTTCTGAAGATTCGAGGGTTGTTAGGATACGGAGACGGATCGAATTAGGCCATTGTGGGGCCGTTGGGATTCGTATCTTGTTTGTTAAGGGATTGACGGCTAGGAGAGCTCCTTGATGGCTTAAGATCTGGTGGGCGCGTAGGTCCCAGGTAGCCATATTAGGTTCTAGACCACTTCTTAACATGATTCTTTGTCTGAAATGCTATTACGATAGGCCTAGGTTCTCCTACGCCAGGTTCCGGGGGGTGAGTATCGGATCATGGATCATTCAGGAAAGACGAGCTATGGAGAAAGCTGAGCTATGGGGAAGACCGAGATATGGAAACTCGAGAGAATCGAGCTATGGAAGCTCGGGGAGCCGAGCTACGGGGAGCTCGGGAGAGATGAGCTATGAGAGCTCGGGAAAGCTGAGCTATGGGAAGCTCGGGAAGTCGAGCTACGAAAGCTCGGGAAAGCCGAGCTATGGGAGCTCGGGAAAGGCGAGCTATGAGAGCTCGGGGGAGCCAAGCTACGGGGAGCTCGGGAGAGACAAGCTATGAGAGCTCGGGGAGCCGAGCTACGGGAAGCTCAGGGGAGCCGAGCTACGGGGAAGCTGAGCTATGGGAAGCTCGGGAGAGACGAGCTATGGGAGCTCGGGGGAGCCGAGCTACGGGAAGCTCGGGGGAGCCGAGCTACGGGGAGCTCGGGAGAGACAAGCTATGAGAGCTCGGAAAGCTGAGCTATGGAAAGCTCTGAGGGGAAAGATGAGCTATGGGAGCTCGGGGGAGCCGAGCTACGGGGAGCTCGGGGAGCCGAGCTACGGGGAGCTCGGGAGCGAGCTACGGGAGCTCGGGGGAGTCGAGCTATGGGAAGCTCGGGGGAGCCGAGCTACGGGGAGCTCGGGAAAGCTGAGCTATGAGAGCTCGGGAAAGCCGAGCTATGGGAAGCTCGGGGGAGCCGAGCTATGGGAAGCTCGGGGGAGCCGAGCTATGGGAGCTTGGGAAAGTCAAGCTATGGAAAGCTCGGAACATCATGGTGGGCAGGGGGACGAGGTCGGTCTTAGCCTCCTCGCACAAATATTGATGCAATGATAATTTTACCTCCCAACACATGCCCTCCACTTCCTAGTTCGAAGCGTAGGTTCGAGCATAGGGAGTATAGGCCCAGGCGGCGTGACTTGTGTTCGGGTGCGCGTATCTGATTGCCTGTGCAATGATGCCTTAATTAATGCAGCGAGGTCATCATGCCTTCATGGGTAAGGCTCCTCTAGGGGCGACGGTTGGGGAAACGCCACGTAGTAAATCCCAATTAATGCGGCATTTGTCGAGGTGGTTCCGAACGCCTCGGGCAAGGTGCCTCATCTTCTCAAGATGGCTTCCTTAGGGGGGAAGCGAAGCGATAGCAGCGCTATATATATTTGCAATATCCTCTCATTCTGTTTCCTGAAGAGTTCCATCCTCTGCAACATTTGCCGTTTTGCCTGGTGCTTTTTTCGGCTAAGATGACGATGAGCCCCGACGATGTAGCTTTGGAGATCGTTGCCGAGGATGTGGGAAAGATTCGCCAGAGGTACGGCATACCCCCAGACGTTATCCTGCGATTGCTGGGACCTGAGCATAGGGTCTCGCAAGATCTGGATCATGGGGTCTTCATCTATGAAGATAGTTTGAAGGCAGGCCTCCGGTTTTCTCTTCATCCCTTGGTGAAGGAAATCATGACACACTACAACATTTGTCCGGCGATGGTGGCCCCAAACAGTTGGCGGAGTATTATCGGATTTATCTCGATGTGCCATCAGATTCGGATCGTCGCCACTCTCCCTCTTTTCCATGCCTGTTACCATCTAATACCCGGGAGGAAATCGGAGTAGCCTTACATTGGACCTCGGAGGTCCTTCAACACGATTGTGGATAAGCCGTCCTCCATAAAGGGATGGAAGAGTTGATTTATCATTGCCGAGGAGAACATTGGTTCTGGCTTCCCTCGGGGATGGAGAAATTTCGTTCGGGATGCGGAAATGCATCCAGTTTTGTCCGAGCGAAAGGAGAAAGATTTGGATATCCTCCGCAACGGCTAGGTGTTCTCGGCCAATGATTTGCTATCGGAGGGGGCCCTTTTCGCGGTCAGGCTTAGTCCTCTGGACCCGCAAGGTGAGTCCTCCCTTTTGTCCTCTCCGTTGTTTATTATCCAGGCGGACGTGCTAGGGTTTAATTGCATACTTTCTATTCTCGCAGCCAAGAGGTCAGCGTTGTCGAGTCTCGTTAAGAGGAAGAGAGGCAAGCGCCCAGGGAGAGTAGCGGTGTGGAGAGAGGTAGGCCCAAGAAAAGGGCTCATACTTCGTAAGAAACTCGTCGGACGTCGGAGTGACCACGATAGGAGTGTCAGAAGTGAGGGAGGATTTGAGGAGGGCAGCTGAGATCCCTTGTCCCCCTGTGGTGGAGCTATCGGATAGCTCGGATGAGATCCCATCGGCTCCTCTGGCCGCAGCCCCTTTGAAAGATGAGCCGATGACGGACTCGGTGGAAGTCGTCAGTTTTGGGGGCTTTCCCCAACCGCGGGCTTACTCCCGACCTCAGTGGGAGAGCGAGAGGGAGTGGCCGCTGTTGGTGAGGTTCGGGGGGAGGTCCCTCTTGGGCCCCCGCTGGAGGGTCCGGGGGTAGCGACGTGGGATCGCCCACAATGGTTCAAGAAGCAAGCCGGATAGAGGTTCCGGCAGAGCCTGCAAAGGAGACATAGGGGATTGTGGCCGAAGGAGACGGGTCGGGAGAGGAAGCGCAGCGAGATGAGAGTCCGCAATGGAGACTCCTTCAAAAAGGGTTTTGGAGAGGCTGGTGCTTGGGTTGGCCGAATTGTCCGAGGAAGCTCAAGCCAGAGCTCTAACAGAAGAGGTTGGGAGGTTGAAGGCTTCTCAGTCGAAGGTCGCCCGAGTTGGTTCCTCGGGTGGAGATGGCCAGCCTAGTAGCTCGAACGTGGGTGTTGAGGAAGCGCTTTCTGCTTTAATTAGGTCGGCCTTGTACCCGGGAGCGGATCCTTCGGCGGACAAGTTTGTGGACTTGGAGTTAGTTGATGCCACGTTCGGGCAGCAGGGCATGGCCGAAAGTGTCCATCTTCTCCCCGATATAGACAATCCGACCCTTATGAAGATGACACGGGCCTATGCCTCTCGGGTGAGTCACCGTTCTTGGGAGGAAAGTACTTCCCGGTCGACTTGATTGCATATTCTCACTCATTTTTTATCCTGTAGAGTGTTTTGCTTTCTCGGGCGATGTGCTGGCGTTTGAGTTTGGCGACGGGGGCCAGCGTTCAGGCCAGGAGAGCCAGCGCCAAACTCCGATCGCGAGTAGAGGCATCCGAGAAGTTCGAGGAACTCCTGGCCGCTAGCAATAGGAGCTTGGCGGGGATGAAGGCATCGTATCAGGCCGCTCTAGCTGAAGCGTCTAAGCAAAAGCGTAAAGTGGAGGAGTTACAGGGGCTCCTAGCGAAGAATGACGACGCGTGCTTGGAGCTGGCTCGAGTTAAGTCAAAGAAGCATTCTGAGGAGGTGGCGGCGATGCAGCGGGAACATAATGAGAGTTTGGGCCGGCTGGGGAAGGAGGCTGCCGACGAGAGAAAGCGCCTGGCCAGAATGCTCAATGAAGTAGAGGAGAAGCTGCAGCGGCGCGATGGCAAAGTCGCTGACTTGAGAGTCAGCACTAAATGGCACGAAGGGATGATAGCCCGGCTGAGTGATGAGCTATCCCAAGCCCGGGGAGAGGTCGAAGACAAGCACTTAAGAATTAACGCTCTCCAGGAGAGGGTCGAGTTGGTTGGAGCCGATAGAGCAAGGGCCAGGGGTGAGGCCGAGGAGCTGACCAAAAGGTTGGCCCGACAAGAGGAGGAGGTACGATCCTATTCCCCTTTCTTTGGTTTCCTTTGTTGATTCCGCGTGGCGCCAACTAATTCTGGTTTCGCAGATGGCAAAATTGGGGCTGGACAATCGGGCCTTGCAGGGTGAGCTGGCATCTAGCCGAGGTAGGAGTTCAGAACTCGAGGCACGGGCCGGCGAGTTCGAGGAGCAAACTGTTATTCTGCGGGCTCAAGTCGCGGAAGCTGAGAGGCAAGTTGCCTTATTGCGGAGCCAAATGGCCGAGGCTGAGGTGCAACTCGCTATGCTCAAGGGCGAGCAGGACGTAATTGGCGCTGACGCCTTCCAACTCGGAGTGGAAGAGTGCAAAGACAAGATATCCAGCGAGCATCCGGAATGGGATCTCTCTTTCCTTGATGCCGAAGCTCTTGACGTCGGCGACTCTGGGGAAAAGAGGAGGATGAGTACGTCGACGCTTTGGATACCGATCTTGGTGCCGCCCCAGGTCCCAGCGAGGCCGCAGCTTCTGGAGGACATTCGCAGACCATCGTCAAGGAGGCGAAGATACTCGAGAAGGGCGAATCAAGTCATGCCTCTGCAGATGTAACTGGGGGTTCCCCTGGAACTGCCGCGGTTCCCAGCCTTTGAACGTCACTTCTAAGTTTTGCTTCTCGAGCTGTAATTCTGCATGATGCTTTTTAATGAATGAGCTCTCTGCTTCCATTTGAGTGTTTTTTCTTGGACGGTCCTTTGCTCCAAATTTTGCCCCAATCGCAAGCAACTTATGGCTTGTTGGCACTGTTTGGTCGTTTTTATCTCGGGATCGAGGGAACGCATTGGCTGGCCCAAGGCGGGGCGATAGCCTTGACTGGTGAACTGAGAGACGATCTGGTTCGGTTCATGTTTGAGCGATGCAACATGTTAATTAAAACTTGAGGAATGAAATTGGTCGGTTAAGGCCGACGGATAGGGTAGGTCAGCTAGGGCCGACAGACGAGATAATTTGGCTAGGGCCAATGGGTGAGGTAGGTCGGCTAGGGCCGACAGCAAAGTAGGTCGGCTAGGGTCGACAAACGAGATAAGTCGGCTAGGGCCGATGGTAAAGTAGGTCGGCTAGGGCCGACGGTAAAGTAGTTCGGCTAGGGCCGATGGCAAAGTAGGTCGGCTAGGGCCGACATATGAGAGTGGTTACCGAAGCGGCGACATGTGGCAGGATTTTGTGTTGGTGGCTCGAGGGCCGATGGCTGGAGCAGGTGGATTTCCTGCTTGGATCAGTTTAAATACCGATGGGGGGTCCGATTATTGTTGGCCATTTCATTCGACGACCTTTGCTAGCTTGATACGGGCTTGTGCCGACGGAATGGCTTCCAAGGATGGCGGAAGGTCAACCGGAGCACCAGCCGACGGTGCCAACATTCGCTGGGGGGCTCGTAGGAGCCGTACTCAGACCGTCGTCGAGGGGAGGTCCTGGCCTCTTTTTTGGCAAGCCGACAACAACTCTGGGAGGCGACCGAACAATATGTGGTCACTTTCACCAGGGAGATCATGCAACTCCGCGCGGTTAATGACCGCTTAGAGAGGCGCGTGGCGTCTCTCCAACAGCAGGTAGGTAGCCCTGCGGCGGATCAGGGAGAGCGGTCGGTGGTTCCTGGAGATAATGGTGAGCCCCTGTGAGGGCTGATATATTTTTTTGTTTCTTTTGTCACTTCCTTCTTCGGCGAATGAAAGAATGGTTTGCACAGCCTTCGCATTCATTTTTGTTTTGAGATGTTCAATTTTATTGCACAAGTTCTTTGAGCGATTAACTTCTTTGGGGAGCAATCGACGAACAATCGTTTTCGAGCTGTTTGCTGCCCTGCCATTGCCGTGCCGTTCTGCCGCTAAATTGGTTTTTGTTTCACCGAAGTTGATGATACAGAACTGTGGGGAACACAAAGCTATTCCGGTGCTTTTCGGAAGGCATTGGTCTTTTCCCATGCAGGTCGTTTCAATGTACGGCGCATGCACCCGTTTACCATTGAAGGATATTACTTTCGTAGGACGATCTCCTGAACCTACCAGTTTCGTAAGATCAGTGGGCGATTCTCTGCGTTTAATGACCACAATTCGGGATCAAAAGGAAATCTTTGCATGCGTCATAGTTCAGGCGGTGGGCTCGGCGCGCAATGGGGCGCTGGATCCATCCTGGGAGGCCACGTGGAGGCATGGGATAGGTGTTTGAATCTCGGGGCTTCCGGCTCTGATATCAGTTCCTGATTCATTTTTGCCTATAAAAAGGGGGAAGAAGGGTCGTGTTATGCCGTCCTCAAAGTTTCCTTCCCTTTGGAGTTTCTGCCATGCTCATTTCCTTGACACTGCGAGCGGGAGGGTCGAGCTTCCCTTTCATGAGCCCTTCGCCTCCGGACAGTTGGGGCGACGAAGGAGCCGCTGGAGAGTGGTTCGCCCTTAGAGGGTGAGCCCCGGAGATCATATGGAGAGCGCACAGGGAGGGCGCAAAGATCACACGGAGAGCGCACATATGTGCTTCCAGTGTGACCTTTGTGGTTCCCCTTTGGGGAGGTACGGTAGGAAGTGTACGCGGGCTCCCCATGACTCGCTTGAACTTCTCCTCCTCCCCCCTTTTGGATTCTTGAGCTCGCCCGCTTGGGGAATCTTTCGTCACGTGGGGAGGGGGTGACAGCGTGTCGCCCGCAGGTACCTTGCCTTTGAGTTTGGGCAAGTTGGGGCGGTACACACTCGGTTTGGGAGAGCGTTCCGGCACCAAGACCCGCGGGCTTCCTACCTACTCGCCGAGGGGCCTCTTGGTTGGGTGGTTTGGGGCAATACCTCATCCACCCTTTCCAATCGCCCTGATATCTCGGTTGGGTCACCGAGATATCATTATTTACCGAAGCCGACCGCAACTATTGGTCCATGTTGCCCGCCCATGATTGGCGCGAGCTGGCTGTTTGCGGCTTATCTGGCTCGTTGGTTTGGACGCCGGAGCATCACAGTTGCCCAGGTCTGCTTGGGAGCAGTTGCCCGAGTTTTGTACTTGTCTTTATTTTATGCATTTCAATGCTCTTGTAACGCCTCTCAGGCATTTGTAATTGGTTTTGATGGCAATGAAATAAAGAGAGTTTTGTTCTGTTTCTCAATCTCTATTTCTCTTGTGCCGAGTTTGTTGTTGCTGGTCGTGGGGTACAAAGACGTCCCGTTCGTTCTTAGGCGAGGATCCCACGCTATCCGAACTAGTCGGGGTTTGCAAACTGCCATGGCCCAGACGGAGGTTTAGAGATTGTTCGGTAGAATACGCTCCTTATCTTGGTCCGAAGCTCGGAGATTTATGCCTCGTCCCTATTGGAGCCCGAATGTTTATGGCTCGGCCTTGCCGAGGTTCGTAGAATTTACCACTCGGCCTAGCCGAGGTTCGGAGGATTTGTTACTTGGCCTTGCCAAGGTTCGGAGAATCTGTCGCTCGGCCCAGCCGAGGTTTGGAGGATTTGTTACTTGGCCTGCCAAGGTTCAGAGACTTGGGGCTTGGAGAAGTGACTTAGTCGCCACCATGAGTCATAATGCTAGGTCCCTGCGGCGTTCGATGAGGGGCGTCAAGGCGAGCAGGCGGTGCATGGTCACATTCTCCATTTATGATGTTACCCCTTCGATGGGACGAATTACTGCCAGGCGCTGGAATTCTTTCTTTTTTGCGTTTCCCGAAAGGTGGCCAGCTTAAAAGAGCTTGGGGAAGTGTCGGGAGCATTTATTACGGGGGCCGGCAGATCGGAAGATACTTGTTTAGGGGGGTTCCCGAATAGTCCGCTCGCATTACCGATTTCATTCGGGATGGGGCATGACCCTTCGGATTCTGCAGGCACTAATTAAAGCGATGATATGTGGTGAGTTCTCATAGGTCGGTGGTTGCGGCCCGACTGATCGAAATACTCGCCTGACAAGTATAAATACGAACGGGGAGCACGCTGGTTTTCGCCACCCCTCTGATTCAGTCCCAAAATAGTTTTTGTCATGGCTTCTCAAGGAGGAGAGCGACCATCTGACGAATTAAGGGCGGCGAATAACGGCCTGCTACATCCGGCGAGGGGCCGCCCTACTATTACAGTCGACGGGCTAGGCCTGGCGTCGACCCTCGCAAGCCACCAGCGGCTCAAGCGGGTCGTGGAAGAATATGTCGATGTTACTACGAGGGAGGTGGAGGCCCTACGCCGAGTGGCAGACCGGCAGAAGGAGGAAATAATGTCACTCCGCCAGCAAGTCGCTGATCTTACCGAACGCCTGGAGGACTTGCTGGCTTCTGGGAGTGACAGTGAGCCCTAGCGAGGGCTTCTTCTCCTCTTTTCTTTTTCTTTTTCTTTTTGTTTCTTCTGCTTCTCTTTTTGTATTTCCTTTTACAATCAATGAAAAAGGCCTTCTTTTGACAACCTCTTATTTTCTGAGATTTCGAAGAAGAACCATTCGTATCTGATTGAATAGTTGGAGAGCCTGGGTGGCTCCATTGGTTCATGCGCTGAGTCATGGCTTCGTTTGAGATGGGCATTTTGTTCGGCAGGTTATAGGGGCATTGCCCAAATATTTTAGCAGCAAAAAAGGGAGAATTTCCTGGCTTTGCCTGGGGTTCATGGCCGGTCATGTAGGGCTTGTTGAACCCTTTAGGGTTTTGCCAGAGGTGCATTCTTTGTGTCCGTTGATGGTTTTTGCTCAGTGTGCCTTTTTTCAAACTGGCCGAAGTTCTAGGGACTATTTGAAAGTCCTTCGGCCTTAATCGGGGCCCGCATACTTTGGTTTTTTGCCGGGGCTTTAGTTCGAAGAATTATTGCTCGGCCCAGCCGAGGTTCGGAGATTAGTTGCTCGGCCCAGCCGAGGTTCAGAGATTTGTTGCTCGGTCCTGTCGAGGTTCGGAGATTTGTTGCTCGGCCTTGCCGAGGTTCGGAGATTAGTTGCTCAGCCCAGCTGAGGTTTGGAGATTAGTTGCTCGGCCTAGCCGAGGTTTGAGATTCTATCGCTCGGCCCAGCCGAGGTTTGGAGATTAGTTGCTCGGCCCAGCCGAGGTTCGGAGATTAGTTGCTTGGCCCTGCTGAGGTTCGGAGATTAGTTGCTCGCCTAGCCGAGGTTTGGAGATTAGTTGCTCGGCCCTGCTGAGGTTCGGAGATTTGTTGCTTGGCCCAGCCGAGGTTTGGAGATTTGTTGCTAGGCCCTGCTGAGGTTCAAGATTTTGTTGCTTGGCCCTGCCGAGGTTCGGAGAATTGTTGCTCAGCCCAGCCGAGGTTTGGAGATTTGTTGCTCGGCCCTGCCGAGGTTCGAAGATTTTGTTGCTCGGCCCTGCCGAGGTTCGAAGATTTTGTTGCTCGGCCCTACCGAGGTTCGGAGAATTCCTGCTCAAATAGGTGACTCGGTCGTGCCGAGGATTGGTGAGCAGCACATGTTTCTTTCCGCAAACTTTTGGCAATATAAAGTATGACGATTCATGTTGCGAATCATGAAAACACGTGCTGACAGGAAGGTATAGTGAAGTATATCGAAATGGGCTTATAAAGGACATACCATATTGATAATACTTACGGAGTTTGTCCGAGTTCCATGTCCGGGGGATGGACTTCCCTTTCAAATCTTGCAACTTGTAGGTTCCCGATCCGATGACCTCCGTCACTTGATATGGGCCTTCCCAGTTTGGTGCCAGTTTTCCTTGTTCCAGCGGTTTTGAGACAAAGGCTTTGGAGGACAAGATCGCCGGGAAAGAAGGCTTTCCCTTTGTCTGGAGGCGTGGTAGCGGGCCACTCTTTGTTGATATGCATCCACTCTGATCCGGCCTTCTCTTTGATCTCCTCTATCAGGTCGAGGTTGGTGCGGAGCTGTTCGTCGCTAGCTTCCTCTGAGTAGCTCTCCACTCGCAGAGAAGGGAGGCCTACCTCTACGGGGATAACGGCCTCCGTGCCAAAGGCCATCCGGAATGGGGTTTCGCCTGTCGGGACTCTTGGGGTGGTGCGGTAGGCCCACAGAATATGGTGTAGCTCCTCCGCCCACCTGCCTCGGGCTCTGGAGAGGCGAGCTTTGATCCCCTGAAGGAGGGTCCTGTTGGTCACTTCCGCTGCTCCGTTGGCTTGTGGATGCCCGACCGAGGTGAGGTGGTGGTGGATTCCGTGCTCCTCACAGAACTGACGGAACTTAGAGTTATCGAATTGCTTGCCGTTATCGGTGATTATGGTATGCGGGAGGCCGAATCGGCAGATGATGGACCTCCATACAAAATCTCTGGCCCGTGCCTCGATTATTTGTGCAACCGCCTCCGCCTCGATCCATTTAGTGAAGTAGTCGATGGCGACGAATAGAAATTTCCGTTGCCCCGTGGCAAGCGGGAACAGGCCGAGGATGTCCATCCCCCACTTGGCAAAGGGCCAAGCAGAGGATATAGGAACCAGGCTGGCGGAGGGGAGTCTCTGAACGCTTGAGTGCCTCTGGCATGGGTCGCAAGCTCGGACAAGATCGTCTGCATCCTTCTGCATAGTCGGCCAGTAGTAGCCTTGTCGTAGCACCTTGTGGTATAGGGACCGGCCTCCTAGATGGTTGCCACAAATCCCTTCGTGCACTTCATGGAGAGCATAATCTGCTTCGGATGGAAGGAGGCATCTGAGCAGTGGCATGGAGAAGGATCGTTTGTAGAGCTGATCGTCGATCAGCACGTAGTGGATGGCCTGCAGCTTTAGCTTTCTAGCTTCTCTCGGTCAGGTGGGAGTGATCCTTCTTTGAGGTACTTCAGGATGGGATCGAACCATGATGGTTCGACTTCGACTTGCATTATTCGGTCGGCTTCCGCGATGTTGGGTTTCTCCAGGGTCTCCAGGTGGAACTTTTGTTCGGTGTCCATTGACTCCGCCGTCGCTAATCGGGACAGTAGGTCGGCATGGCGTTCTCGGATCTGGGAATTTGAGTGATATCAAACTTGAAAAAAGGGGAGCAGGCTCTGCACCTCTTGAAGATATCGAACCATGTTCGACTCCTGAGCCTCAAATTCTCCTCGTACATGGCCAGCCACCAGCTGAGAGTCGGTGAAGGCATTAAGCTTCTCCACCTTCAGGTTGCGGGCGATTCGGAGGCCGGCCAGTAGGGCCTCGTACTCGGCTTCGTTGTTGGAGGCCGGGAAAGAGAACCGGATGCCATACTGAAAGGTTGCCCCCTCCGGACTGGTGAGAACCAGGCCCGCACCGGAGCGATGAGCGTTGGATGATCCATCGACATGGAGGAGCCACCGGGCTCCAGATTTTGGTTCTTTCGGGGAGTCCGGGGTGGAACCATCCTCTGGGATGGTACATTCGAGGAGAAAGTCAGCCAGCACCTGAGCTTTGATGGCCGGGCGAGGCTGAAAATGGATGTCATGCTTGCTCAACTTGACAGCCCACTTGGTCATTCTTCCTTATGTCTCGGGACGGTGGACGACCGCCTTGATGGGTTGGTCAGTCAGGACCGTCACAGAATGTGCCTGGAAGTATGGCCGCAGCTTCCGCATTGAGGTGATCAAGGCCAAAACCATTTTTCAATCCTGCTATATCTTGTCTCGGCATCGCGGAGCAGCCTGCTGACATAGTAAATCGGCTTTTGGACCTTGCTTTCCTCTCTGACTAGCACCGAACAGACGACACCTTCTGAAATAGCCAGGTACAAGAATAGGGTCTCGCCTAGGCTTGGACTGCTGAGGAGTGGGGGCGAGCCGAGGTATTTCTTGAGGTCTTGAAATGATTTTTGGCATTCAGGGGTCCATCGAAAGTTCTTTGCCGATCGGAGGGTTTTGAAAAAGGGGAGGCATCTCTCGGCCGAACGCGCCACGAAGCGGTTGAGGGCCGCTATCCTCCCAGTTAGGCGCTGGACCTCTTTAATAGATGCCGGGGGCACCATTTGTTGGAGAGCTTGAATCTTCTGGGGGTTGGCTTCGATACCTTGCTGGGAGACCATGAAGCCGAGAAACTTCCCAGAGTTGACGCCGAAGGCGCATTTGGTCGGATTGAGCCTCATCCCATACCTGCGGAGTGTTGCAAAGCTCTCTGAGAGGTCCTCGACATGCCATGATGCTTCTTTGCTCTTGACCAGCATGTCATCCACGTACACCTCCATATTCCGGCCAATTTGCTCCTTGAATACTTTGTTGACCAGCCTTTGGTAGGTGGCACCTGCATTTTTAAGGCCAAAGGGCATGACGCGGTAACAGTAAGTACCTCGATCAGTTATGAAGGTGGTCTTTTCTTCATCCTCAGGGGCCATCCGGATCTGATTGTAGCCTGAATAAGCGTCCATGAATGACAGCATTTGGTGACCCGAGGTGGCATCCACGAGCTGGTCGATCCGGGGGAGAGGGAAGCTGTCCTTCGGGCAGACTTTGTTGAGGTCGGTGAAGTCGATGCAAATCCTCCACTTGCCGTTCGACTTCTTCACCATGACGACGTTCGATAGCTAGCTTGGATAATTTACCTCCCGGACAAAGTTTGCCTTGATGAGTTTATCTACTTCTTCTTCAATGGCTTTCTGTCGTTCCGGGCAAAGCTCCTCTTCTTCTGCTTGACGGGCCTGTACATCTCGTCCACGTTGAGACGATGGACCAGAACCTTGGGGCTGATCCCTGGCATGTCAGAGGCGGACCAGGCGAAGACGTCAGCATTGCTTCGAAGAAACCTGATCAATATGTGCCGAGGTTCACCCTTGAGGAGCGACCCAATTTTTATAGTTCAGTCGGGGCGAGCCTCATCCAACGACACCTCCTCCAGCTCCTCTGCTGGTTCTCCTCGCTGTTCGGTGAAGTCCTCGTGAGCGTCTAGCTCGTCAACCTCTGGCACTTTGGACTAAAGGCTGGTAACGAAGCATTGCCGAGCCATGGCTTGATTTCCTCGAATAACTCCAACTCCCTGTTCGGTGGGGAATTTCATGGACAAGTGTGGGATGGAGACAACTGCCTTGAGGGACATCAGGCCGGGCCTGCCGAATATTGCATTGTACGGGGATCTGAGTTTGGCCACTAGGAAGTCCGTGTGGACGGTGGCCACAAGGGGCCAAGCTCCTGCGCGGACCGTCAGGGTGATGACCCCTTTCGGGATGACGATGTCGCCCATGAATCCCATTAGGGTGGAATCCATGGCTCGAAGGTTCTCCATGAGTAGTTTCATCTTGGCAAACACATCGAGATACAGAACGTTCACCGAACTTCCACTATCAACAAGGATTTGGCTTACATCATAGTTATTTAAATTGAGGGATACAACTAATGCGTCATCATGGGGGAAATGTATCCCTTGGAGATCATCGTCGGAGAAAGAGAGCTCGCCCATCCGCGCCTTCTTTGGCGCTGATCCCTCGCCATCGTTCCTGGGGCTCGACCCACCGGCCTCTTCGATCATGTTAATGCGGCCGATCACGGGTGGATTTGGTGGAGGAGGAGGTTGTTGAGGTTCAAGTTGGCGGTCACCTCCTTGTCCTGGCTCGGGCGCCCTCCTGAACTGATTTAAACGCCCCCGCTGGATCAGCCTCTTGATCTCATTTTTTAGCTGCCAGCATTCTTCAGTGTCGTGGCCATGCTCCCGGTGGTAGCGGCAGTACTTGGCGGGGTCTCTTCGGATCGGGTTCCCTCGGAGAGGAGCTGGCCGGGGGAGCTGGCATTCTATCTCCATGAGGATCTGTGCCCGGGGCACGGTCAGCGGAGTGTAGCAATCGAACCACCTGGGTGGGCTACGGGAGCGATTCCTCGGCGGCAGTGGGGGAGCTCTTTGGCGGCGAGGTGGACTCGGCCGACGGGCGGGATGGTGCCTATCGGAGCCTTTGGGCTCCTTCTTCTTTGCCAGCTCGGTGCAGGCAACTCTCCGCGATTCTTCGACCCTAGCGTATTTGTCCGCCAGGGCCATCATATCAGAGAGGCTAGGGGGGTAGCTGACTTCCATCGCCAGGTAGAAGTCGCTTTCCTTTGAGACTCCCCCCGCCAAGGCGGACATAGTCACCTCATGATTAAGGTGGTCCACCTCCAGCATGGCCTTATTAAAACGGCCGAGATAATTTTTCAAGGACTCCCCTCTCTCTGCTTGACTTCGGAGAGGGAGTCAGATCTTCGTCGGTGGCGGCGGCTGCTGACGAACTGGCCGATAAAAAGATGGCTCAGCTCGTCAAATGAATCAATGCAACCTGGCCTCAAGGCGTTGAACCAGGTTCGGGCAGATCCTCTGAGAGTGGAGGGGAAAGCGCGGCAGAGGATCGCATCGGATGCTCCATGGAACATCATTGACCGGAAGCTGCTGAGATGGTTGTCCGGGTCAGAAGAGCCGTGGTAGGATTCGACGGCTGGTAGCTTAACATGGGAGGGAATCACTTCCTCCATATTCCCTTTGGAGAAAGGGATGCCCTACTCTTCCTTGGGCTAAGGCGGATGGGCCTGCTTGGCAGCGTCCAGCTCCTGACGCATCTCCTGGATCTACCGACGGATCTCCTCTTCGGCAGTCATAGGAGGAGCTGGGCGAGGGGAATGCAGGGACGACGTTGAATCATGATGGGAGGATACTGGGGAGGGGGTCCGGGCCCATCGAGATCTGGATGGATCTCTGTTGTAACGCCTCGCGGGACTGGTTTGTCCCCTCTAGGTCGATGTGGGGGGTCCGCGGCTTCATGCGGATCGGAGGAGGAAGTCGCCGGCGAAGAGGGAACCGCAGCCTCCTTATGAAGGTGAGGAGTGGGAGGAGCTGCGAAACGCTCCTGGACCAGTTGGGTCAGGGCCTGGACTTACTGGACCAGCGAGGCGAACTGGTCCTGGGTCACCGGGATGGCTGGCGGCGACGGGGTTTCAATTGGTGGAGGCTATGGCGCTACACTACTCACCAGATCAGGTCTCTGGGAAGCGGCCTGGTCTTGGCTTCAGAGGTTGCTCTTCTCCGATTGGCCATTAGAGAGGTTCTACTCCAGATCGAGATCCTTATCTCCTTTCTTCAAGTTTTAATGGGACTTGAGGCCCTTCCTCTAGCGCCAATCTGTTGCCGCCGGGATCCATCGTCCAACTCGGGCGTGGTCGATCTCCAAGGGCGGACCTACACAGAAGTCCTCACGCGTGAGGCGTTGGGGGTGGCCCTCCACGGAAGACCCTCGACGCTCAAGTCAGTAGGGGAAAATCGGCGATCAATCAAAAAATGGGAAGGTGGATCTCTCCGGTGAGTCTCTCCAGGGGCGGCCGATCGGGAGCTCACAAAAGGGGGGAGCGCCGACGAGCAGCAGGGGAGAGTGGAAGAGTGAGTGTGAGAGTGAGCGCATACCTGAGGGAATCTGGAGTGTCATATTTATAGGTTGTCACCTGTATCTTGAGCGCCTTTTGGAAGATTTGAGGGTTGTTAGGATACGGAGACGGATCGAATCAGGCCGTTGTGGGGCTGTTGGGATTCGTATCTTGTTTGTTAAGGGATCGATGGCTAGGAGAGCTCCTTGATGGCTTGAGATCTGGTGGGCGCGTAGGTTCCAGGTAGCCGTATTAGGTTCTAGACCACTTGTCAACATGATTCTTTGTCTGAGATGCTGTTACGATAGGCCTAGGTTCTCCTACGCCAGGTTCCGCGAGGGTGAGTATCGGATCATGGATCGTTCGGGAAAGACGAGCTATGGAGAAAGCCGAGCTATGGGGAAGACCGAGCTATGGAAACTCGGAGAGAATCGAGCTATGGAAGCTCGGGGGAGCCGAGCTACGGGGAGCTCGGGAGAGACGAGCTATGAGAGCTCGGGAAAGCTGAGCTATGGGAAGCTCGAAAGTCGAGCTACGGAAGCTCGGGAATGCCGAGCTATGGGAGCTCGGGAAAGATGAGCTATGGGAGCTCGGGGAAGGTGAGCTATGAGAGCTCGGGGGAGCCGAGCTACGGGGAGCTCGGGAGAGACGAGCTATGAGAGCTCGGGGAAGCTGAGCTATGGGAAGCTCGGGAGAGACGAGCTATGGGAGCTCGGGGGAGCCGAGCTACGGGAAGCTCGGGGGAGCCGAGCTACGGGGAAGCTGAGCTATGGGAAGCTCGGGAGAGACGAGCTATGGGAGCTCGGGGGAGCCGAGCTACGGGAAGATCGAGGGAGCCGAGCTACGGGGAGCTCGGGAGAGACAAGCTATGAGAGCTCGGGAAAGCTGAGCTATGGGAAGCTCGGGAAAGCCGAGCTATGGGAGCTCGGAAAGCTGAGCTATGGAAGCTCGGGGAAGGCGAGCTATGAGAGCTCGGGGGAGCCGAGCTACGTGGAGCTGGCAGAGACGAGCTATGGAAGCTCGGGAGAGCCGAGCTACGGGGACCTCGGGGGAGCCGAGCTACGGGGAGCTCGGGGGAGCCAAGCTATGGGGAGCTCGGGAGAGACGAGCTATGAAAGCTCGGGGGAGCCGAGCTACAGGAAGCTCGAGGGAGCCAAGCTACGGGGAGCTCGGGAGAGACGAGCTATGAGAGCTCGGGAAAGCTGAGCTATGGGAAGCTCGGGAAAGCTGAGCTATGGGAGCTCGGGGGAAGCTCGGGGAGCCGAGCTATGGGAGCTCAGGAAAGTCAAGCTATGGGAAGCTCGGAAACATCATGGCGGACGGGGGGACGAGGTCGGTCTTAGCCTCCTCGCACGAATATTGACGTAATGACGATTTTACCCCCCAACAGATATTGGTACGATTCTATAGGTATTGGCACTTCCATCAACAGAGAAGCTTCTTTCACGTCAAGTGGAATCAAAGAGAATAATCATTGATCTAATAAGTGCGAGTAATAAGAAAGCCTCACCCTTTTCTATTACTTGCTTCTAAAATCAGCTAGTTTTTTCCTGTTGGCTACCCATTGAAACATCTTTAGGAATGGGGGTCATTGAATTCTTGCTAAAAGATTATTAATTGCAGCCTGAGTGGAAGAGGGAGAGAGGGAAAGACAAAGCTTTTCCCCTTGGTGATTGTGGTGCCCTTTCCAATAGTCTTATATCGAAAAATTGAGACTTGGTTGTATGGTTTATAATCAGTTAAGGAAGATGAACAAGTACCAATTAGATCCCTTTTTAGGCTGCGGTGGTTCAAGTTGGTGTGGATCTTATCCGTCTTTCTTTCTTGTAATGAAATGGGTTCATGGGTTTGCGGGTCTGAATCGTTATAATATGGTATCAGAGCCATGCACCAGCCAAAACTGTAGGAACTAAGTGCTATACAGGACAAAGTGCTACATCCATGGAATGAGAGCCACCTTTTAAATATGTGGGTGTCATATTTAGAATCCTGCCTATCTGATGGTTCTAATCATGTGCCTCTGGCCTCTGTAAGGGGATAAATTGTGATGGTTTATAATTAGTTAAGGAAGATTGATAAGTACCAATTGGATCCTTTTGGATTGTGATGATCCAAGTTGGTGTGAACTTTATTTGTCTTGCTTTCTTGTGACAAAATGGGTTTGGGAGTTGTGAGCCGAGATCGTGATGGAGAACAACAGTAACTTATGTTTATTTTAGCCGATATCCATGGAGCAAGAAGCTGATCATAGACTACGGGGCAGAGTTGTTTTTCAAACCGGTGCCTTTTGGCATCGGTTTTAAAGCTAAGGGGTGGGATCCAAAGATTTTGCAGGGGAGGTGTTAAAGGAAAAAACAACATTTCAAATGGTGTTTTTCCGGTGCCATTTCAGCCCCCCGAGTAGAAATCGCTACATGGTGCGGTGATTTCAGAATAAGTGAAATCGCCACATGGTGTGGCAATTTTACTTTTCTGAAATCACCACACCATGTGGCATTTTTCTCAGGCTTTTTAAGCCCGATAGCCCGATTCTCTTCTTCTTCTTCCTTCTTCCAAGCGTCCTGATCGGTCTTTTTTTCGATCTCCTGCTCAGCGGCAACCCCCTTATTACTCCTCTTCCCGGCGAGCTCCCACTTCTTCCTCCTCTTCCCTCTCACCGCCCTCGCCTTCCCGGTCAATTACTGCAGTGAGTGTTTAATTTTTTTTTATAACCACAAATCCCATGCTCTAAATATATTTGCATCATATTCGTTTAATGTGCTAGGCTAATGAAGTAAATGTAACTAGTTATTCAGATGCTGATTTTATTGATCATATAGATGATTATAGAACAATATTTGGACATGTAAATTTTTTCTTTTGATGGCACCGTTATTTCTTGGTTTGGCAAGAAATTAGATTACATTTATAGGCGTATGCACAAGAGGCTAGATAAATTCTGATCACCTTTTTTCAGATGGAAACTATACGTGTTCTGCTATATTATTATGGATCAATTGAACATGGCGGCCAAGAAGGGATACATTATAATCAACCTCCATGTAAATGTTTGAAATTGAGCATGGGAACACACTTTGCTGAGTTAGTTGATTAGGTACATACAGTTCTAACAATTCCAGTACAGAGATATATCATCAGATTGATGTGGAGATCTCCAACATTGCATCAAAAATATGTGCTTCTTCCAATTGAGGACGACGACGATGTGGAGCACATGTTGACATTTCCCTCGAAGTTTCCAGAATATCGGTGTATTGAAGTCTATGTTTTAAAGGATGATGTTCCAGAGCCATATAGTGTTGGTCATATAGAGAATGTTTGTAACAGTTCTCCTATAGCCCAGCAGCAGGAATAGGTTAGGACTCCAATGGATTTTCCAATGATTGAGGGATTTATGCCAGCAGTGCAGAGTGATGATGTGGTAAACAATTAGTGTAATATTGATAGTCGGGGAATGGAGTCAGACGAGAGTGTAGATGATGACTATTGGCCTGAACATGATAACTCAGATGAAGAGTCAAATGAAGATGAAGAGTCATATGAAGATGATATAGTTCATGAGACTGGCTTTAGTTCCATTCCTGTATATAGTCATCCAGAACATATTCTAACTCAGGTACATGATCACCAAGCCTTTGCATATGAACAAGTACTAGAATTTTATGATGAGTTGAATTTGCATGATGGTGGATGTGTTAGAACTCCGAGAGACTTACCCTTAAATTCTCAATTTTGGGATCCATCAATGACTGAGTTTGCTAAAGGATTATTGTTTAATACTAAAGATAAACTGAAGAGAGCATGTGAAATGTATCACATCAAGAAGCATCACACATATAATGTGGTGGAGTCAAAAAACTATTCTGGTATGTGAGATGTGCCTCTTCAAGTACTGCCCAACGGTGTCCGTGGAGGTTGCGTGCTACCAAGTTGAAGAAGCATGGATTTTTTGAGATCACAAGGTATGAAGGGCCGCACTTTTGTTTATTCAGTAATTTAACTTGGGATAACAAATATATTACTTCTCGAGTTATTAGCCATGCTGTTCGACACATTGTGGAGAAAGATCCAAGTGTGAATATTGAAGCTATTATAGAACCATTGCAGAACAATTTCACTATACAGTGTCATATTCCAAAGCATGGCATGGAAAGCAGAGGGCATTGATTGATATATTTGGTGAATGGGAACCGTCATATGCAAAGCTTCCTAGATACATGCTTGCACTGCAGAATGCTAACCCTAGAATAGTTGTATGTTGGGATTTCTACAGTGAAGCAAGTTCTTCTGAACGGGTCCTGAATTATGTATTCTGGGCATTTCAACCATCTATTGAGGGGTTTCGGTATTGTCGCCCGGTGATTTCTATTGATGGAACACATCTTTATGAAAAGTACCGGGGGAAGATGCTGATTGCGATAGGCACTGATGCTGATAATAGGATATTTCCACTGGCCTATGTAATTATGGATGAAGAGTGTATAGCTAGCTGGAGCTGGTTTTTGCTGAGGCTTAGGAGGCATGTTGTGAAAGATAGAAATAATATTTGTTTTATATCTGACCGACATCCTGGTATACTAAGTGCCATAGTTGATAATGAAATTGGATGGCTCCACCAAGAGCTTATCATCGATATTGTTTGAGACATGTTTGCAGTAATTTTAACTCGAGATTCTCAAATGTTCAGTTAAAAAGAGCAGTATGGAAAGCAAGGAGCGAACATCAGCTTCAAAGTTTAACTTTATGATGGAAAGGATTAAAACAGTCAATGCAGAAGCTTGGACTTGGCTATCAGAGTTAGAGTCGGAGAAGTGGACATTGGTACATGATGGGGGCTTTCGCTACGGAACATTGACAACCAATCTCTCGGAGGTTTTTAATTGCGTGTTGAGGGGAAATAGAAATGTGCCAATTACTGCGTGTGTTCAGATGACATTTCGTCGTCTCGTTAAATACTTCAACATGAGACGCGCAGAAGCCTTAAGGTATGTACAGGAGAACCCTAACAACCTTTTCACTCCTCATATTTTGATTAAGGTTGCTGAAGGTCAGGCCAAAGCTAATGAGCACAGAGTAACTAGATACAACATGCAAAGAGCTACTTATGAAGTCATGACAAGGAGGTTCAGTGAAGCTCTCAGGGGTGGAGGCAACGTTCAGACTGTTTCTCTTAGTGACCGTAATTGTTCATGTGGGAAGTGGACAATATATAAATATCCATGTACACATATGTTAGCAGTGTGCCAGGAGATTAGCATGGACTCAGCGGCTTTTGTTGATGAAGTATATAGTATTCGTCCTACATTACAGACTGGGGTGGGGAGTTCAACCCGGTACCACATGAAGACTATTGGTTGCAAATACCGATCACGTGCATACCTGATTGGGATCGTCTTAGGCCGAAGAAAAGAGGAAAGCCAAAGTCAACTCGGATCCATAACGAGATAGATGAGGTTCAGCCTAGAAGAACAACTCGATGTTCTATTTGCAAGCAAACGGGTCATTCTAGACACCGTTGTCATAATGTAACTAGTGGACCTTTAGGATCGTAAATTTATGTACTTTTTAAGTAAAACGGCCATTCTTGTGCCTATGATGTACTTGTCTCAGGAACAAGACTATATATTGCTGCATTAATGACGTACTTGTGCCTATGATCAAAAATTTATGGATGCATTTTTTTTTGTCATGATTAGCATTTGATGACGTGAGTTTCGATTGAGTTTCGGTCGAGTTTTGATTGACTTTTACCAATTTATTTCTTTCTATTTTGCATTTGGCACTCAGGAAATGCACAAAAAAATTTAGACTAAAATGTGTTTCCGTAGGGGGGGGGGGTTTGGGGTGATTTCTGCTGAAATTTTAAGTCCTCCAAAGGATGTGCTCTCGACTAGGAACACTGAGAAAATTGCCACTTGGAGTGGCGATTTCTGGGATGAAATCACCACTTCATGTGGCAATTTCCTCCTCCTTCCGCCCACCAGCAGAAATCGCCAAATGAAGTGGCAATTTCAATACTGAAATTGCCACTTCAAGTGGCGATTTCCTTCTACATAAGCAGCCTGTTCTGAAATCGCCATTTGAAGTGGCGATTTCAATATTGAAATCGCCACTTCATTTGGCAATTTTAGGCACCCCATCTGAAATCGCCACTCCAAGTGGTGATTTTCTCAAGGTACCTTGCCATGATCACATCCTTTGGGGGACTTAAAATTTCAGCAAAAATCACCCTAACCCCCCCCCTTCCGGAAACTCATTTCAGTCCGAATTTTTGTATGCATTTGCTTGAGTGACAAATGCAAAATAGAAAGAAATCAATTGCCAAAAGTCAATCAAAACTCAGCCGAAACTTAATCGAAACTCGACCGAAATTGAACCGAAATTTGATCGAAACTCAAAACTTGATCGAAACTCGATCGAAACTCAACCGAAACCCGATCGTAAGTCAATCGAAACTCCACTGAAACTCGATCGAAACTCCATCGAAACTCCACCGAAACTCGGCCAAAATTGCACCGAAACTCGATCGTAACTCAATCGAAACTCCATCGAAACTCGGCCAAAATTACACCGAAACTCATTCGAAACTCAAAACTTGACCGAAACTCAACCGAAACTCATTCGAAACTCGACCATCAATCAATTTTGAAACTCAACTGAAACTCAACCGAAACTCATTCGAAATTGAACCGAAACTTGGTTGAAACTCGAAACACGACCGAAACTCGACCGAAACTCGATCGAAACTCGATCGAAAGTAAATGCCAATCATGACAAAAAGTAAATGCATTAGAGGAACACATTCTCATAAAAATTTAAATTTTTAGATACATTAAAAAATAGAATTTTTACAGCAGTTGGTTAGAGTACAATAATCTATAAAACCTAGGTTTCACATCCTCGTCGAGGAGGTCGGCGAATACGTCCAGTCCGTCGCCTATAGGTCGCCAAAGGTATGGGATCCTCATCAATCACCTGAGATACCCCCTCCTGCGTGGGGATCGAGGTAGGATGGAAAACATCATGCATAACAGCATCTAAATGTGACTGAGAGATATCAACATCCTCACTGATCTCGGCGATGTCCGCATCAACAATGTCATCAATGCGATATGCATTGTGATCTTGATAGGCAGATGTACCCTCCCCGGCGTCCCTCCTCTATGAATACTCGTGTGCTAATGGGGACCGCATGCAAGAAGGCGATGGGGTATAGTGAAATGTCTTTATCATCCGATCAACATCGGCTCGTGTGGACTCCGGTACCTCCGGGTAGAGTGCTGAGGAGCTATGCTCCGAACGTGCCGATGCCCGACGACAGACAATGTACCATGAGCCATTGCCATCGCGCTTCTCAAAATCTTTAGCCGCTCATCGTCCACTGGGGTGGCTACAGCCCGCTCGAGCTTCACAGTCAACTGTTGAAACCTCTCATGCTGCATATAATATGACAACAAAAATTCATATGAAAGCTTATGAAGTTGAAAGAAAAAGATACCCCAAAAAAATTTTAAAATAGTACCAGAAACTCATATGAAGTGCCTTCCCCTTCGTAGCCCCTTGTACTATACTCAGAACGGCCTACACATATTCGAGTGATGCTCCTAAACCAGGCCATATAATCGGGCGTGCATGGGAATCCTACTACTATAGGCTCTCCCATAATCAGATGCTGACGCCGTGCATTCCATGTTGCAATATAAGTCCCGTGCACGGCATCCCATGCAACATTTGACCTCCCTCGTCGATCAATCTGATGAAGATGTAGCGATGTATCGCATGGACATGGAATGGACTGGCGACATCCAAATTGACGAAGCACTCGGTCCGACAAATGGCACTCAACTACATCAAAACATATCAGCGGGATCCGTGCCATCCAAATATCTGAACTTACCAAGCAACTTGGAGGTAAAATAGAGATAACTGCCAGCGAGTAAGGACACCATAAGAACTGCATAGAAAATATTTAATTAATCCATAATCAATATAATTAATCGATATAATTGAATTCCATATTACAACATGACATACCCATTGCTCACTATCATCCAACACATCCAACTGGTCCCTATAAGCACGTAGTATATGGGTTGGAATATTTTTCATGTTGTATCTTACGTGCCATCTATACCCCCACGGTGCACCTAAGTGCCAATCATCATCGGCATCCGAAGGTCTCGCCTCCGGAATCTCGAGTCTCATGGGATAGAAAATAGGAAATCGTTCCCATGCACAAATATGCATGTTTGGATAATTCAAAATGTTAATTAACAATAAAAATCACCTCGATCTCAAACATAAGAATAAAGTGTTTACCTGTAGCAATGGGAGATATCCTCTGATGTCAGACTGGGTAGGGCTCGTAGCACGACATAGTGCTCTATATAAACCAGCCAGTGTAGCCGATCCGTAGCTAAGAGCGGCAAATGCCTCCAAGTCTTCCAGAAATGGCACATACATCAACTTAACTAAATTACCAGAGGTATTCGGAAGAATAACTCCACCAATGATTCGAAGAAGTTGTCCCCTCACGAACTCTGGACAACCTCATCATCCACATCTTCGTCCAAGTGAAGGTCGCGATAGAATTGATCGAAGAATGCTAATCGAAAACGATCTTTCGGAAATGCTTCGATAGAAGGTTTGACACCAAATAACCTCCCAAATATAGCCTGCCACTCCGAAATAGTATGGCGCGGATCTAACCCAGTAACAGCAGAACCATCAATCCGGAGGCCACTCAAAATACTGACATCCTTTAGTGTAATGGTCGCCTCACCAAAGGTAGATGGAATGTGTGGGTTTTTTATTGCCATCTCTCAACTAGTACAGAAATAAGGCCAACATCCAGTCGAATCTGGCCAATCCGATATATGCCAAACATGCCGACATGATCTAGATAATACTGTACTTGTGGGTGTGACATTCCCGGTGTCTCTTTCCATATATGTGCGTCATGCCGACGACATCTAAGAACCGGTAACTCCTGGAAAAAAAAAATTCAATGATACATCCGCATTAACATAAACAAATATAAATTAATTAAGGACCGTCGATCAATAATACACACCTCGCCCTGAAATATATTGGTTGATCTATGCATCTGTTGCAAAGTGAGAACAGTAGGATCACGAGGCCCTGAATCTAAGATATTATGAGCCATGTCTGACATAACAAGTTAAAAAAATTATTAGCTGACGGTATATCTCATTGCATCAATGTGTTTATAAAACACTTCAATATTATTACCCTTGTGTACGCCTATAAATGTAATTTAGTTAGCAGAAGGCAAACAACTTAACATTTATAAATCGTTGAATCTAAATAGCATAATTAGATACTATAGTACAAGCAATACATCTAGCCTCTTGTGTACACTTATAAATGTAATCTAATTTCTTGCAAAACCAAGAAATGATCAATAAAATCAGCATCTAAATAACTAGTTGCATTTACTTCATTAGGGGCCATGTAGATTTAATTCGATCAGCATCTAAATAACTAATTGCATCTAATTTTGATCCTCCCTTTTGTTGCAGATAAAACATCTCATTAGGGCCCATGACTGTCACAGTGCTTCATCCACAGCCAGCTGTTGTGACAGTCATGGGCCATTTGCATGGATCATGGCAAAACAGATCGGGGCCATTTGGATCATGCGTGCCACAAAGATGATGCAAAAAAAAAAAACTTACTAGTAATCGACCGGGGGGGCGAGGGCAGTGAGAGAGAAGAGGAGGAAGAAGGGGGAGGATGCAATAAGGCTCCGCTTGCCGCCGACCAGGCTTGGAACGCTCAATCGGAACGCCGGGGAGAAACAACGCTTGGGAACGCTCGATCGGAACGCTCGATTGGAACGATTTTGAGAGAACGCTCGATCGGGAGAGGAAGAAGCTTCTCGCACACAGGCACCGATTGGGCTGAGGGCAACTTAAAAAGCCTGAGAAAATCGCCACATGATGTGGCGATTTCAGTAACCTGAAATCGCCACATAGTGGCGATTTCTCAGCGAAAATCGCCACTTCAAGTGGCGATTTCGATGCCTTAAAATCGCCACATGGTGTGGCGATTTTAAGTTACTGAAATTGCCATACCATGTGGCAATTTCAGCTCATTCCATGTCAGCACTCCAGCTGACTGTGCCGAGCTCGGGGGCTGAAATGGCATCGAAAAATGTCATTTGAAATGACGTTTTTCCTTTTAATACCTCCCTGCAATATTTTTGGATCCTATCCTTTGACTTTAAAACAGGTGCCAAAATGCACCGGTTTAAAAAACCGGCTCCTTCGGAGCACCTAAACGTACGGAAGAATTCAATGCCGTAGAGAGTACCTTCGGTTAGAAAAGCATCAATGCAGTATGCCCTTCTGCTAAGCTGAGCTCCATTCTTCTGTTAATATATTTATATATATTGATGCCTCTCTCCTCACGTGAAGTAGGACAACAGATGTCCCAACTATACCACAATTTTGCCTTTCATTATTTTTGTTGGCTGGAGATATAAGAAAGGCCTGGTAAGATGGCAGGCAGTTGTTCAGTGTAAAAATTAAATTATACCAACATTTATTGTTAACTTTGGCCAATACTTACAAACATGCTTGAAGGATAAAAAAGTCCTTAGTCAATTACATCGATCAGTTTTCAGAATGATGGAAGCCCAATCTTTGCAAAAAGAACACTGGAGTTTCTCCTCGGAACTTTCAGCTTCCTGTTGATCTACGCTAATATGTGATTCTAAGATCATTTTCATCTCTGAAACTTATGCTTCACTGTCTGTGTGAAGTCATTCACCAACTTACTTGTTCGATCTTTTTATATCTATGTATTTATTTATTTTCAAGAGAAGGGTGAGGACATCTTCAATCAATATACGCAGTCTTAATTATAAAATACACCCCAAATCAGCTGCTACCACAGGCATCAGAGAGATTATTTATGGATTCGATCCCTGTGGAGGCACAGAGCCAGAACATAGACATCACGTGGTAGCACAAGAGTCAAGCCATATAGCATATATCAAAGTATTCACTGTAATCTCCTGTACAACATTCAACATCCAGCTGTAACCTCGCAAGGAACTCAACATTCACCGTAACACGACAGATTCCTCCTCAAGCACTCACAAATGATTCATTGCGCGACAACTTGGCATGGAGAAGCTTGCCTCTGGCGTTGTCAGTGACTGTCTTTCAATGTACAGAATCTCATGCAAGACATTGATGATGTCTCTTGGCCTCTATCCAAATTGCAGTATTAAATTGTAGTGAGTGAGTTAGAGAGAGAGAGAGAGAGAGAGAGAGGCTTAAATTAGTGCATTCATATGTTGAGTCGAGTGCAGTGGAATTTCAAGGAAGCTGCATCAATCCCTTGCGTTGGGTGAGGTAAAGGGATTTTTCAACGATTCTTTTCTCATTAACGGGATATGAAGATGTATATATATATTATCAAGTTGGTGGTGATCCTGGTGTACTGTGTACGTGAGCTCCATTTTTGTGTGGTGGATGGAGTTGACAATGCGTTGCGAGGAGGAGCATGTGCATTGTTTTAATGGGGAAGGTGCAGTGAACTTTCTACTCGATGGTTGGTATACCACGGATGGCATGCTTCACTTCTTGTCGTGTCTCGATTCATGGAAAAATCTGAGCTTGACCTGTACCATCACTGTAGTACCCGGTTCCCGGTTCATGTAAACCAGGTTCAGGTCTGACACTGTGTTATGCAACGCTTCGTTTTTAGCTGAGCGTTTCGTTTGCCCGGATCTTTAAACCGAAGCGTTGCACGAGAGGGATTAAATACGTGATGGAGGGGGGACTCCCTCCATCATTCTGGCATCCGTTTCCCATTAGGTAAACTCCCAGATCCACTGAGAGAGAGAGAGAGAGAGCGTGAGCGAGAGAGAGACAGCGGGAGACAGAGAGAGAGAGAGCGAGGGAGACAGTGAGAGAAGCCGGCCGATCCCCTTGGTTCAGGCCCGACGGCGTGCTCGCCGCCGCGCCGGGCCAGATACTTGACCGGCGACCCCGCCGGCGCCGGGGGAAGCGTCCGGCGGGGTGGTGGTGGAGAGAGAGAGGAGAGGGAGGGCCAATTGGCCCTCCTCTCGCGCGGTGGCGGAAGCCGGTTGGTTCGGGCCCGGCGGCGTGCTCGCCGCCTCGCCGGGCCGAGGTTTGGCCTGTCGCCTCCACCGGCGCCGGGCGTGCGTCTGGTGGAGGTCCGGCCGGCCATGGTGGCCGGCCGTGCCGCCGGCACAGCTCCGTGCCGCGTGGGTGAGTGGAGGATGCCGAGAAAAATTGAGTGTGAGATAGAGTGTTTGGCGGCCGGCCGCGGCCGGCTCTGGCCCGGCCACCGCGGCCGGGCTGCCCTCAATTTGGACGGCGGCGGCCCCGGCCGCCAGCCATGTTCCCGTCCCCTGTTCGGTGAAACAGGGGATCGAGAGGGATAACGGGTTGAACCGGGCCGGCTGGGCCGGCCGGTTCAGGCCTTTTGGGCCATGCAGTGAGCGGATTTCGGGCTGGATTTTGGGCCCCATAACGGGCTGGGATTAGAAAAATAATTATATGGCTAGAATCTGGGTGAATTCTAGTTTCACGGGGTATTTTTACTTCTCCATTTGGGTTTGTATAGTGGGAGATATTCGAACCCAAAGTAGGGCCCGTGAATTAGTTTGGGTAGAAATCCTAAGGGTCATTTTAACATTCGTATTCTAATAAATTAATTATGTAATGATCCTGTAGGTGCTCAGACATCCGAATAGCTGATTTATACCGGTTGGATTGCGTACTGAGGTAAGTAAGCCAGTTATCAGTATTTAATAATTAATTCATAAATGTTTAAATTATTAATTGTGATGTGAAGAATTATCATTGGCTAAATTGTAAGTGGATGTATGTTATGAATACATGGCTGTTTATGTACTATGATTTCATATGTGGATGCTATGCATGAGAGATACAGCTATTATGACATTGATGTAATATATTACATGCAATTGTTCAGTAGGTATAATCCACTGTTTATGCAATATTGAGTTGTTATTGACATGATGAGTGCATGTGATGTGAGGTACTGTTATGTGTCGCCGCGGTTCTCCTTTATCCTGTCATACCACACACACGTCTCGAGGACGTGTTCTGGCGGATTTCGACGTGGCGTGACCCTAGTATTTCGACCCTACTTCAGTAGGGGGGATACTTGTTGGTACACTATAGTATTTTGACCCTACTTCAGTAGGGGGATACTTGTTGGTACACTATAGTATTTTGACCCTACTTCAGTAGGGGGATACTTGTTGGTACACTATAGTATTTCGACCCTACTTCAGTAGGGGGGATACTTGTTGATACACTATAGTATTTCGACCCTATTTCAGTAGGGGGGATACTTGTTGGTACACTATGGTATTTCGACCCTTTCAGTAGGGGGATGCCTGTTGGTACATTATGGAGATATTGCAGGGCCGTGGGTCACATTTTCAGTTACCATTGAGAGTATAAACAGTGGGTTTACTTACATTGCATGTTTGGGTAATTGTGAAATGTTTATGCAGGCAGATCATTTATATGCTTATTTATTGCTATGCTATGATTTGACTGTATAACGTGGTTTACTTACTGAGTGTAAGCTCACAAAATTCTTACAATGTTTTTATCAGAGCCACGAGGTTGAAGATGGATTGGTGGGGTGATGGATCTTCTATTAAATAAAACAAGACTATTATTTTGTTGTAGCCCCAATATTACATATGTGTAGGGCTTGATGCCCAGACTTTGTTATTGTGGTGTGTGAGGGTATTAGCCCAAGACTTTTATTATTGTAATTGACTTAGTTTTTATTTATAATGGTACTTTATGTTGAAAAATATGGTGACGCCTTGCGTGCCCGGCACGCGGCGGGTTGTCACCCTAGCCCGATATTGGGTCTAGGGCGTGACATCTTTAGTGGTATCAGAGCTTAGGTTATGACCCTAGGGACACAGACATATTGACATGATAACGGTTATGACCCTAGGGACACTGACATATTGACATGATAACACGTAGAGAACATATCTTGATGACATTATACTTAGAGACACCTGACACTTTAGTTTGTGATGATATTAACCACATCTAATTTAACAGGATATAGTTATGGCTCGCCGTACTAGGAGCCAACTGTATGAGGAGGACTCTCTGGCCGGTAATGCTGATCAGCCGGTGGGTCAAGGAACTACTGGAGGTTCGACTCCAGCCAACCCAGTAGGAACTGAGCACCAGCAATTCCAGTCCGAGATGCTTCAAGCTCTCTCGGGTATGGTGCAGTCTATGAGGGACATGCAGCATCAGATCCAGCAGGCTTTGACCACTCAGTCTACACCCCCTTCTGCTCCGACACAGACTACCCTTCCTGTTCCGCAGCTGCAGCCGACCTTACCCACTCCATTAGCACCGCCGACCCAGTCTGCTTTATCTCAATCCTGGGTGGGGAACGGCCGTAGCTTTGCAGATTTCAAGAAGTTTGCCCCTGCTCCCTTCTCTGGTTCTAGTAACCCTATTGATGCTGAGAGATGGGTGCGTGATATGGAGAAGGCCTTCATGGCCCATGGTGGTCAGGAGATGGAGAGGATCAGATTTGCTACTTATCTTCTACAAGGGGAGGCTTATGACTGGTGGTTAGTTGAGGAGCAGCGTCGGGGTGGTCAAACTATTTCTTGGGAACAGTTTAAGGAGGCATTCTTCGACAAGTACTTTCCCAGGAGTATGCAGAGGAGGATGGAAACAGAATTTCTTAAGTTGGAGCAAAGGAATCTCTCGGTGGCCCAATATGAAGCTGAATTCACCAGGCTGGCCCGTTTTGCTCCAAGTATAGTATCTAATGAAATGGCCAAGATCGCCCGTTTCACGGAGGGACTTCGACCCAGGCTGATGCAGGCGGTCAACGCATTCGAGCTTCCCACTTACAGTGCCGTGGTGAATAAGGCCTTAGTAATTGAGAGAGATATGAATACTGTTCAGAGGGATTGGGAGCAGCAGAAGAAAAGGAAAGGGCATAATGCTAGTCAACCCCCAGCTCATGTCAAGAAGAGAGGTGCACCCCAGGCCCCAGGAGGATAACCATATTGGGAGGCTCGCTGTAATCGCTGTGGGAATTTCCACTCGGGGAGACCTTGCCGTGGAGTGCCTGGTGCTTGTTTCTCCTGTGGAAAGACGGGCCATAAGAAAGCCACATGTCCTCTTCGACAGAACCAGCTGCCATCTTCCAGTCAAGGAGCGAACCAGCAGCAGCAGCAGCCACCGAGGACTCAGGAAAGGGTCTTCGCTCTCACTCAGCAGGATGCTATCGCTTCTAATTCTGTGGTGACAGGTATATCAATATTTCACATCTAGCATTACATGCTTATCCTGTGAAATGCATTAATAACTAGTTAGACATTATATTCTTGTTGTTAAAATGGAATTTCATTTACGTCCAGGAATGATTAGGATAGGCAATGATTATGCTCAGCTCTAATTGATCCGGGTGCCACGCATTCATTTATATCTGACACCTACCTTGGCAAGAATGCATCATTGACACCTGAATCTCTAGACCATGAGTTACACATTGCCTTTCCAAATGGTGATACTATGAAAGTTGATACTGTATGCAAATCCTGCCTGATTATCATTGAGGATAGGAAACTGAATGCCAATCTTATTGTCCTTCCTTTGAAATTCGTTGATGTTATCCTTGGCATGGATTGGTTAGCTTCCTATCATGCTTCTGTAGACTGTTTCAGGAAGATCATCAACTTCAAGATTCCTTGTCAGCCCAAATTTAGTTTTACTGGTGGCCAGAAACTTCTAGCCTTAGTGCTTATTTCGGCACTACAGGCTGAAAAATATCTGAGGAGATGGTTGGAACTTCTGAAGGACTATGATTTGAATCTACATTACCATCTAGGAAAGGCTAATGTTGTGGCTGATGCTTTGAGTAGGAAGACCTCTTCCGAGTTAGCTGCTATGCTTACCTTCCAGCCTCACATTCTGAAGGACCTCGAGAGGTGGGAGATTGGACTGAGAGTACATCAGTCTGATGGACTTATTGCTGCACTTATTCTTCAGCTGACTCTTTGACAGAATTAAGTCCTCCCAGATGGAAGATCTAGAACTTCAAAGAATTAAGGTTGCTGTTCAGTCAGGAGATCAGAGTGGATTTTATGTAATGGATGATGGATCCCTGAGATTTGAAGGAGACTTTGTGTGCCTAGAAATGAGGAGTTAAAAGCAGAGATTTTGAGGGAGGCTCACTACTCTCCCTATACTGTGCATCCTGGTGGTACTAAGATGTATAGAGACTTAAAGGAGAATTTTTGGTGGAAAGGGATGAAGAGGGATATTGCTCAGTTTATGGCCAAGTGCTTAGTATGTCAGCGGGTGAAGGCAGAGCATCAAAAACCTGCGGGACCTCTTCAATCTTTGATGATTCCTCAGTGGAAATGGGAAAAGATTACTATGGATTTTGTAACAGGTCTGCCCAAAACTCCTAGGAGTAATGATGCTGTTTGGGTTATTATGGACAGACTGACAAAGTCAGCTCATTTCCTACCCTTCAGAGTTGGAGTCTTGAGTGACAGATTGGCTAGCTTGTATTTGGAGCAGATTGTGAGACTCCATGGTGTTCCTGTTTCTATTGTATCTGACCGGGACACCAGATTTGTATCACAGTTTTGGAAAAGCCGTCATAAAGCCTTGGGGATCAAATTGAACTTCAGTACGGCATATCATCCCCAGTCTGATGGGCAGTCAGAGAGGACCATTCAGATTCTAGAAGATATGTTGCGTGCCTGTGTAATGGACTTAGGTGGGGCTTGGGATAACCACTTATCTTTGGTGGAGTTTGCTTATAACAATAGTTATCAAGCCAGTATATAGATGGCCCCATTTGAGGCTTTGTACGGTAGGAGGTGCAGATCTCCTTTGTGTTGGGATGACGTGGGGGAAAGGAAATTGCTAGGCCCTGAGCTGATCCAGCAGACAGTTGACAAGGTGCATTTGATCAGGGAGCGTCTTCATACAGCTCAGAGCAGGCAGAAGAGTTATGCTGACGTCAGAAGGAGAGAGTTAGAATTCCAGGTTGGGGATCATGTTTTCTTAAGGGTATCACCAACCAAGGAGGTGATGAGATTCGGAGTCAGAGGAAAGCTTAGTCCACGTTATATTGGACCCTTTGAGATCTTGAGTAGAGTTGGGGAGGTTGCTTACAGCTTAGCACTGCCTCCGATTTTATCTGGTGTTCATAATGTATTCCATGTATCCATGCTGAGGAAATATGTTTCAGATCCCAGTCATGTCATAGCTTATGAACCTATTCAGTTGAGAAAGGATTTATCGTATGAGGAGCATCCTGTGCGTATCGTGGACCGCAAGGATCAGATTCTGAGGCGTCGTACCATCCCTTATGTCAAAGTTCAATGGAATAATCACTCTGAGAGGGAGGCTACTTGGGAGCTAGAGGAAGAAATTAAAAAGAAGTATCCTCATTTATTTGAAGGTAAATTTTCTATCTAAGATTGTTGACTTTTGATTAGTTTGATTAATCCGTAGTTATGGGGTCATGTTTCAATTTCGAGGCCAAAATTTTTATAAGGAGGGGAGGATGTAGTACCCGGTTTCCGGTTCATGTAAACCAGGTTCAGGTCCGACACTGTGTTATGCAACGCTTCGTTTTTAGCTGAGCGTTTCGTTTGCCCGGATCTTTAAACCGAAGCGTTGCACGAGAGGGATTAAATACGTGATGGAGGGGGGACTCCTCCATCATTCTGGCATCCGTTTCCCATCAGGTAAACTCCCAGATCCACTGAGAGAGAGAGAGAGAGAGAGAGAGAGCGAGCGTGAGCGAGAGAGAGACAGTGGGAGACAAAGAGAGAGAGCGAGGGAGACAGTGAGAGAAGCCGGCCGATCCCCTTGGTTCAGGCCCGGCGGCGTGCTCGCCGCGCGCCGGGCCTGATACTTGACCGGCGACCCCGCCGGCGCCGGGGGAGGCATCCGACGGGGTGGTGGTGGAGAGAGAGAGGAGAGGGAGGGCCAATTGGCCCTCCTCTCGCGCGGTGGCGGAAGCCGAACCCGGTTGGTTCGGGCCCGGCGGCGTGCTCGCCGCCTCGCCGGGCCCGAGGTTTGGCCTGTCGCCTCCACCGGCGCCGGGCGTGCGTCCGGTGGAGGTCCGGCCGGCCATGGTGGCCGGCCGTGCCGCCGGCATAGCTCCGTGCCACGCGGGTGAGTGGAGGATGCCGAGAGAAATTGAGTGTGAGATAGAGTGTTTGGCGGCCGGCCGCGGCGGCGGCGGCTCTGGCCCGGCCACCGGCGGCCGGGCCGCCCTCAATTTGGCCGGTGGTGCCCCGGCCGCCGGCCATGTTCCCGTCCCCTGTTCGGTGAAACAGGGGATCGGGAGGGATAACGGGTTGAACCGGGCCGGCTGGGCCGGCCGGTTCAGGCCTTTTGGGCCGTGCAGTGAGCGGATTTTGGGCTAAATTTTGGGCCCCGTAACGGGCTGGGATTAGAAAAATAATTATATGGCTAGAATTTGGATGAATTCTAGTTTCACGGGGTATTTTTACTTCCCCATTTGGGTTTGTATAGTGGGAGATATTCGAACCCAAAGTAGGGCCCTGAATTAGTTTGGGTAGAAATCCTAAGGGTCATTTTAACATTCGTATTCTAATAAATTAATTGTGTAATGATCCTGTAGGTGCTCAGACATCCGAATAGCTGATTTATACCTGTTGGATTGCATACTGAGGTAAGTAAGCTAGTTATCAGTATTTAATAATTAATTCATAAATGTTTAAATTATTAATTGTGATGTGAAGAATTGTCATTGGCTAAATTGTAAGTGGATGTATGTTATGAATACATGGCTGTTTATGTACTATGATTTCATATGTGGATGCTATGCATGAGAGATACAGCTATTATGACATTGATGTGATATATTACATGCAATTGTTCAGTAGGTATAATCCACTGTTTATGCAATATTGAGTTGTTATTGACATGATGAGTGCATGTGATGTGAGGTACTGTTATGTGTCGCCGCGGTTCTCCTTTATCCTGTCATACCACACACACGTCTCGAGGACGTGTTCTGGTGGTTTCCACGTGGCGTGACCCTAGTATTTCGACCCTACTTCAGTAGGGGGGATACTTGTTGGTACACTATAGTATTTTGACCCTACTTCAGTAGGGGGGATACTTGTTGGTACACTATAGTATTTCGACCCTATTTCAGTAGGGGGGATACTTGTTGATACACTATAGTATTTCGACCCTATTTCAGTAGGAGGGATACTTGTTGGTACACTATGGTATTTCGACCCTTTCAGTAGGGGGATGCCTGTTGGTACATTATGGAGATATTGCAGGGCCATGGGTCACATTTTCAGTTACCATTGAGAGTATAAACAGTGGGTTTACTTATATTGCATGTTTGGGTAATTGTGAAATATTTATGCAGGCAGATCATTTATATGCTTATTGATTGCTATGCTATGATTTGACTGTATAACGTGGTTTACTTACTGAGTGTAAGCTCACAAAATTCTTACAATGTTTTTATCAGAGCCACGAGGTTGAAGATGGATTGGTGGGGTGATGGATCTTCTATTAAATAAAACAAGACCATTATTTTGTTGTAGCCCCAATATTACATATGTGTAGGCTTGATGCCCAGACTTTGTTATTGTGGTGTGTGAGGGTATTAGCCCAAGACTTTTATTATTGTAATTGACTTGGTTTTTATTTATAATGGTACTTTATGTTGAAAAATATGGTGACGCCTTGCGTGCCCGGCATGCGGCGGGTTGTCACCCTAGCCCGATATTGGGTCTGGGGCGTGACAATCACTAAAATACATAGCAAAGCCATATAGTCCATTCGTTTGTCTAGGTTTTGAGACTTACTGTAGAGTTTAAAAATCAAGATGTAGTTTGATCAAAAACATAAAAATAAAAATAAAAATCAAAGTCCGGGTCATTTGAAAAGGCGAGGTTTTTTTTTTAAGTCGGTTATATTAAAAATTAAAAATAAATATATAAAAATGATAAAAATAATTTTAATTAAAGATAAAAAAAATCAAATACGATGGTTTGGATATATACAACGAATATGTTTATATGCTTCAATTAGAAAGAATGATCTTTTAACAATATGATAATGATAAAGGTAAAGATATACCTAAATTAATATGGATAAAAATAATTAGAAAAATATAACTATTTGTAATTTAAGTATCGACATAGTTTCGAATAAATAGAATGGAGGAAGTATATTTATGTAGCCGATCTCATATAATTGAGAAAAGGCTTACTTGAGTTAAGTTGAGTTGATGCTACAAAAATTATAAAGCTATCTTTCCAAAATTTTTAGTGCCCGCTTCTTTAAAACACCTCAATCTTGAAAGTTGAAACTGCATGACGAGAGAGTGTAGGTACTTAAGCAAAATATATATCACAATAAAAAAAGGTGATAGAAATTGATGACGCCAAGACACCCTCCTCGAGCGTCGGGGACGACGGACGTCTCTCTCCTCGAGGTCCTGCAAGAAGTCCCCTGGGACCGGCGACACCGGTGGGGACCCTCCGACGATCAAGTTAGCTGCTTGGGCTCAGATAAAGAACCGCTCCAGCGAAGGGAGCTGAGGCGGTTAGGGTTTTTGCTGGGAGGAAGAAAGCTCAGAAAAACCAGAGTTCGGATGCCACTTACAGCGTGAATGTGTGTCTTTTATACCTGTCCGAATACAGTGACTTGCTGCTTTGAAAGATCTCTGTTGTATCGTCCCCGATGGATATGACGGGGCTCCATTGCCAGAGGCAGCGAGTCGTACTCCCTTGTAAGGCATGGTGGCGTACAGAGGCATGCAACGCGCCAAACGTCGTTATGAGGCATGGCCCTCCGTACGAGGGCACAATCACAGGAGGTACTGGGTGATATGCTGCGGTAAGGCATGGTCATGCACAGGGGCATGCAACACGCCAAACATCGTTATGAGGCATGGCCCTCCGTATTGGGGCACAATCACAGGAGTACCGAATGGTACCACGGCCAGGCACAGCCATGTGCTGAAAATCATGTGTGAGCACCGTGCATCCTGATAGTTGCCGTTTTCCTCAGTAGTTGAGTAGCGTGTTAGCGATGCACCCCGAGGGTTAAGAAGTGACGGCCCCACCCCCGACCCCGAGGGGGTGCCGGGGGCGGGAATGACGATGCACCCCGAGATTAAGAAATGATGGCCCCACCCCCGACCCCGAGGGGGTGCCGGGGGTGGGGAATGACGATGCACCCCGGGGATTAAGAAATGATGGCCCCACCCCCGACCCCGAGGGGGTGCCGGGGGTGGGGGAATGACGATGCACCCCGGGGGTTAAGAAATGATGGCCCCACCCCCGACCCCGAGGGGGTGCCGGGGGTGGGGGAATGACGATGCACCCCGGGGGTTAAGAAATGATGGCCCCACCCCCGACCCCGAGGGGGTGCCGGGGGTGGGGGAATGACGATGCACCCCGGGGGTTAAGAAATGATGGCCCCCACCCCCCGACCCCGAGGGGGTGCGGGGGTGGGGGGAATGACAGTGACTGCCGTTATCTTTTGACGACGTTGGGATCAGTCATATCAGATGCCCCCTCGCCCTTGGGGCGAAGCGGGTCCCGCCGCTGAGGCCCAAGGGGTGTTCTCCACGTGGCTGATCCCTAGCCTTGTTCTTTATGCGGACGGTACGGGGGATGCAAAGAGACGGCCTTCCGTACCACGCCAGCCACGATCGCCCTCGAAAGTGAGGATCAGCTCTTCGGAGCCCGCGCGAAAAGGCGTGTAATGATTTCTTCTCATTACGGCGACACCCTCGGGGCCCCCACCATCGGTTGGGGGCGTACCGCGCCACGCGCCGGGCACTCCTCGAGGCAAGTCCGGCGTATGGCAAAGGGCCGCGTGGCCGACGGGACATGGCGGGACGTTTTGAAAATCCAACAAAGCCAGGCGAGGGGGGATGAACTGACGCCGCATCACCCCCATCATCGTCTTCGCCTGCTCTCCCAGTGCCCCCGCAACCTGCGAGCTCGCGCTCAGCTTTCTTTGCTCTCCCAGGTCAGCCCCTTTCGTTTTAATTTTCTTTATTCATGAGTCTACCTTCCTGGACCTCGGAGGACGGTTCTGAGGACCGTCCTCCCTCTGTGAGGCTCCAGACTCCTTCTCCTTCTCCTCCAATCGAGTGGTCCTCTGATTCAGAGGACCACGTCCCTTTGGCCCGGCGACGGGCCGCCGGTGGAGCCGCCGGTGGAGCTCCGTTGAGGGGCCGCCGGCCGGGGGTCGGGACCTCCTCGAGGGTGGAGGAATCCCCAGGGGGGGTAGCCTCCTCGATGACGCGGTCGGATCTGGAAAGGATCCGGGCCCGTTATCGGATCCCTCAGGAGATCAACCTATTTCTGCCGACCCCCGACGACCGGGTTATCTCTTCCCGACCCGGTCGCGTAGCCTTCTATGAGGTCTGCCTACAGGTAGGCCTCCGTCCTCCTTTCCATCCTTTTTTCATCACTCTCCTTGACTTTTATTCTTTGACCCCTTCCCAGCTAGTCCCGAACTCTTGTCGGGTAATTAGCGCTTTTGTCATCCTTTGCCATCGCCTAGGTATTGCTCCTAGGGTCAGTTTATTCCGCAATTTCTATTCTCTTCGGGCCCAGAAGGGATGGTGGGTGTTTCAGCCCCGACCCAATAGGGTCCTTAAGCTTCTTTTGCCTTCGTCAATTAAGGGGTGGAAACCCCGTTTCTTTTTTGCTGATATTGACCAAGTCCGGCCCCGGTGGGGGGACCCCGACCTCCGAGGGAATGTCGCGGCTGTCCAGCCTGGGGACCGGGAGGCGATGGGGGCATTGCTGACCGCCGAGATCCCCCGGTACACCCTACTGCTAGGGGAGGAAAACTTCGAGTTGGCGGCCTCGTCTCCCATCGGGGTAAGTCCTTTTCGCACTTAGCTAGAAATCCTGCCCTTCTTTCTTTTTTCTCTCTTTTTTTTTTTTTTTTTTTTTGCTCTGAAAACTTGACTTTATGTTATGCAGCGATGAAGATTCCAACCGCGAAAGTGGTAAAGGCCGCTAAGAAAAGGGCCCGAGAAGGGCCGCCCAGGGACCAGCGGGCCCCGGCCCCGAAAGCCCGGTGGTCCGGGCCTCCCTCCCGGCACTAGTCCCTCCCCCCCGGCCCCACCACATGCCCAGCTGTACCGGAGGTCGACCTTACGGCCGACACTCCACCAGAGGTGGGGGCGACTGCGGGAGCCACCGCGAGGAACCAGAAGTGGGGGCGAAGCCAGTCGAGGAACCAGAAGTGGGGGCGTATGTGCCAACTGGGGAGTTCCCGGTCCCCGAGAGAGCGACCCCATCGCTGCCAGGGACTGGGGCGAGGGACCATCTGGCCCGCGAGCCCATCCCCCGAGGGGCCACTCGGAAGTGGTCCGCACATAGAGCCGGGGCCATCAGGAACGGCGGAGGGAGGTGAGGGCGCACCCAGGCCGCCTCGAGACTCCTTGGACGACGGCCGTTGGGCCGAGCGGGCCCTGGGCCCGGTCTTTGATCCCAGGATCATTGAAGATCTCAGCCAGGGGGGGCGCATTCTTCCGGGATTCTTACGCCGCAGTGGTCAAGGTAAGCAATTTTCTCGTTCCTTCCCCTTTTCTGTTCCTATATGTATATATATACTCTGTGACCTGGGCTTGTGCAGATCGCGCACTCCCTGAAGGCCGCCAGGGAGGTAATCCACGGGGGGAAGAAGGTTCTGCGGGAGACGCAGAAGGAGGTTGAGGAGGCCCAGCGCCGCGCGAAGAGGCAGAAAGGGCGCTGGAAGCGGTCAAGGAGCCTGTGCAAACGAGGTGAGGGCCGCCACGAGCCGGGCGGAAATGGAGGCCAATCGCGCGCGCGCGCGCTCTCTCAGATGATGGAGGCTGAGGGCGCGGTCATGGCCAGGGACATGCACATCTCTGAGTTGACCTTAGCGCTCCAGGAGGCCGAGAACCGAGCGGGTGCGGCGGCGGAGGAAGCTAGAGTGGCAAGGGAAGAGGCCTGCCGTCGTGAGGAAGAGTTGAGCCGCGCTCGAGGAGACAAGGAGAAGGTAAGCCGTGCTCGGGAGGCTGAAAAAACCACGGCGGAGGCCCTTACTGCGGAGAAAGCTCGGGCCGCTGGACTTGTTGAAGAATACAAGGCGTCCGAGCGTTTCGCAGATGACCTGGCCGAAGCTTCGGCCGCCGTATACCTCGACGGGTTCCAGCATGCTAAGGAGAGGGTGGCCAGGGATTTGAATTTCCCCCGGCCCTGGAGATCGAATTGTCAGACCAGACTTCTTCCGATGATGAGCCCGCACCGGCAGAGCCATGAGTCTGCGTCTGCGATTTTGCTTTTTTTTCTTTCTTTTGTAAGCCCGACTACGTCGGAATTTTGTAGTTCCTAGTTAATGAAAATACTTTTCACGATGATCTTCGTGTTATTGTTAACTTCATCAATTGATATGTGGCCCCACGACTCTATTCGTCCCGACGATTCCGGGGACACCTTCCCACCTGCGCCACTCCGCCTTAGTTACATGGACCCGCGATTAGAGCTAGGTAGGGTTGAATCTTGGGAGCGGGGGCACCGCTGGTCGGGGATTAGGCCGGTAGGCTCCCTCGGAGCTATAGGCGTAATGCCCGGTCAAGTATTGGACCTGGTGTTGTCTGGCGCGCAGCTTGATGCCGCGGGACTTAGCTTTGTTTTGACCGGTAGGGTGTCGGGTCTTGGCTGTGAAGAATCGTTGGTGCACCGCTCCGCCAGCGGTTAGCCGGGTTTATGCCTGATTGGCACAGGGCCTTGAGTGCCGACGGGGTGCCGGGCTTTTGCTGGTGGTACGCCAGTGGTACACTGGGCTTTATGCCTGGGTGCAGGGCTTTGACCGACGGGGTGCCGGGCTTTTGTTGTTGAGAGCCAGTGGTACACTGCTCTGCCAGTGGTACACTGGGCCTGGCTTTTGGTGCCGACAGAGCCAGTGGTACACTGCTCTGCCAGTGGTACACTGGGCTTTATGCCTGGCTGGTGCAGGGCTTTGAGTGCCGACGGTGCCGGCTTTTGTTGTTGAGAGCCAGTGGTACACTGCTCTGCCAGTGGTACACTGGGCTTTATGCCTGGCTGGTGCAGGGCTTTGAGTGCCGACGGGGTGCCGGGCTTTTGTTGTTGAGAGCCAGTGGTACACTGCTCTGCCAGTGGTACACTGGGCTTTATGCCTGGCTGGTGCAGGGCTTTGAGTGCCGACGAAGTGCCGGGCTTTTGTTGTTGAGAGCCGTGGTACACTGCTCTGCCAGTGGTACACTGGGCTTTATGCCTGGCTGGTGCAGGGCTTTGAGTGCCGACGAAGTGCCGGGCTTTTGTTGTTGAGAGCCAGTGGTACACTGCTCTGCCAGTGGTACACTGGGCTTTATGCCTGGCTGCAGGGCTTTGAGTGCCGACGGGGTGCCGGGCTTTTGTTGTTGAGAGCCAGTGGTACACTGCTCTGCCAGTGGTACACTGGGCTTTATGCCTGGCTGGTGCAGGGCTTTGAGTGCCGACGAAGTGCCGGGCTTTTGTTGTTGAGAGCCAGTGGTACACTGCTCTGCCAGTGGTACACTGGGCTTTATGCCTGGCTGGTGCAGGGCTTTGAGTGCCGACGAAGTGCCGGCTTTTGTTGTTGAGAGCCAGTGGTACACTGCTCTGCCAGTGGTACACTGGGCTTTATGCCTGGCTGGTGCAGGGCTTTGAGTGCCGACGAAGTGCCGGGCTTTTGTTGTTGAGAGCCAGTGGTACACTGCTCTGCCAGTGGTACACTGGGCTTTATGCCTGGCTGGTGCAGGGCTTTGAGTGCCGACGAAGTGCCGGGCTTTTGTTGTTGAGAGCCAGTGGTACACTGCTCTGCCAGTGGTACACTGGGCTTTATGCCTGGCTGGTGCAGGGCTTTGAGTGCCGACGAAGTGCCGGGCTTTTGTTGTTGAGAGCCAGTGGTACACTGGGCTTTATGCCTGGCTGGTGCAGGGCTTTGAGTGCCGACTGCTGTTGTTGAGAGCCAGTGGTACACTGCTCTGCCAGTGGTACACTGGGCTTTATGCCTGGCTGGTGCAGGGCTTTGAGTGCCGACGAAGTGCCGGGCTTTTGTTGTTGAGAGCCGTGGTACACTGCTCTGCCAGTGGTACACTGGGCTTTATGCCTGGCTGGTGCAGGGCTTTGAGTGCCGACGAAGTGCCGGGCTTTTGTTGTTGAGAGCCAGTGGTACACTGCTCTGCCAGTGGTACACTGGGCTTTATGCCTGGCTGGTGCAGGGCTTTGAGTGCCGACGAAGTGCCGGGCTTTTGTTGTTGAGAGCCAGTGGTACACTGCTCTGCCAGTGGTACACTGGGCTTTATGCCTGGCTGGTGCAGGGCTTTGAGTGCCGACGGGTGCCGGGCTTTTGTTGTTGAGAGCCAGTGGTACACTGCTCTGCCAGTGGTACACTGGGCTTTATGCCTGGCTGGTGCAGGGCTTTGAGATTCAGATAACTAGAATTGAATCTTGTTAGCATTGAATAAGGGGTGAATACCCAAACAAACACGGAGACGATGCTTAATATGAAAGGAGGATACATTACTGGTAATACCGGCGGAGGTTATCCGCATTCCACGTCCTAGGAAGTGGTGTCCCGTCAAGTTCTTCAATTTTATAAGCTCCGTGGTGCAGCGTCTCGGTGATCCGGTAAGGTCCCTCCCAGTTAGGGGCTAGCTTGCCTCCTTCAGTTGGCTTTGAGACCTCGGCCCGTCGGAGGACTAGATCTCCTGGTAGGAACGTCCGGGGGCGCACGCGTGCGTTGTAGTACCTCGCGGCCCGTTGCCGGTAGGCTGCCATTCGAAGCCGCGCCCTGTCCGCACTTCCTCCACCAGGTCGAGGTTGGCTCGCAGTTGGTCAGGGTTACCTTCTTCACTGTAAGCCTCCACCCGGGGGCTGGGTGCTCCGATCTCCACAGGGATAACAGCCTCAGAACCAAAGACCAAGCTGAACGGCGTTTCTCCAGTGGGGGCTCGAGGCGTCGTATGATAGGCCCATAGCACGTTGGGGAGCTCCTCTACCCATCGTCCCTTGCAGCCGTCCAGTCGAGACTTCAGTCCTTGGAGGATGATTCGGTTGATCACTTCAGCCGCCCCGTTGGTTTGAGGATGCCCGACGGAAGTGAACCTCTGAAAGATACCCAGCTCGGAGCAGAACTCCCGAAAAGGTGCATTGTCAAACTGCGGCCATTATCAGTGACCAGTGTGCGTGGCAGCCGAACCGACATATGATTGACTTCCAGAAGAAAGATCTCACTTTGCTCTCGGTAATCTTGGCCAGAGCCTCAGCTTCAACCCACTTGGTGAAGTGGTCCACCGCCACCAAGAGGAACTTTCGCTGCCCGGAAGCCGGGGGAAATGGACCCAAGATATCCATGCCCCACTGGGCAAAGGGCCAAGGTGCCACCAGAGGGGTCAGGTTAGACGTCGGCTGTCGCTGGATATTGGCATGACGTTGGCAGCTATCACACCTCTTGACAAGCTCGGCCGCGTCCTCCTTCATCGTCAGCCAGAAAGTACCCTTGGCGCAGGGCCTTGTAAGCCAGGGCTCTGCCCCCCAGATGACTCCCGCATATGCCTTCATGGATCTCCCTAAGGATATAATCTGATTCCGCTGGCCCCACACACCTAAGGACCGGATATGAGAATGATCTCCGATAAAGCTTCCCGTCCATCATCAAGAATCTCGGGGCCCTTCGCCTGAGCTGTTTGGCCTCCGCGGGTCCCCTGGGAGGGTACCGTCGGTCAAGTATCGGATGTAGGCATCCATCCAGGAGGGCTCCGGCTCCACTGGTAACGCTTCATCCGCGGCCTCAATGCTTGGGACTTGTAGATGCTCCACGTATGTTCTCCCTAACGTCCCGTCGACCGAAGTGGCCAAGCGGGACAGCGAGTCAGCCCTGGCATTCTCTGCCCTGGGGATATAGCTGACACGAAAGTAAGAAAAATGAGACGCCTGGGATCGCACCTTGCTCAAGTAGCGGGACATGGTCGGGTCCCTAGCCTCGTACTCACCAGTAATTTGCCCAGAAATGAGTTGAGAGTCTGTGAAGGCCCTCAAGCGCCCCGCGCCCAGCTCCTTAGCTAGTCTCATCCCCGCCAGCAGGGCTTCGTACTCCGCCTGATTATTGGTCGCCGGGAACTGGAATCTGAGGGCGTACTCCACCACGTCTCCCTCCGGGCTTGCAAGAATGAGTCCGGCTCCACTCCCTTGAGAGTTTGCCGCTCCGTCTACATGCAGGATCCAATCCTCCACCTCCCCAGATGGGGGAGGGTCCACAAACTCCGGTTGCGCCTCCTCCACGTCCTTCTCGGTCCAGGAGCATTCGACTAGGAAATCCGCCAACACCTGGGACTTCATGGCTGATCTCGGCCGGATGGACAGGTCGAACTCGCTTAGCTTGATGGCCCATTTAGCCAGCCGGCCGGAGGTGTCGGGGCGAGACAGGATAGCTCGCAGGGGCTGATCCGTAAGCACCACGATGGGATGAGCTTGAAAATAAGGCCGAAGGCGCTGAGTAGAGACCACCAGGCGAAGATAATCTTCTCAGTTTTTGAATACCTGGTCTCCGTCATGGAGTACCTTGCTGGTGTAATAGATTGGCTTCTGGCTCCGTCGGTATCCATGCGCACAAGCACCGAGCTAACGGCCTCCGGGGAAGCGGCCAGATATAGGAAGAGCTCCTCCCCATTTTCAGGCTTGGACAGTAGCGGTGGAGTGGAGAGAAACTGCTTCAATTCTTCAAAGGAGCCCTGACACTCTTTCGTCCACTCGAAGCCGTTAATCTTGCGCAGCGCCTTGAAAAAGGGCAGACACCCGCCGACCTTGACATGAAACGACTCAAGGCCGCCACCCTCCCGTCAGGCGTTGCACCTCCTTCTTGCTGACCGGAGGCCGCATCTCCAGGATGGCTCTGATCTTGTCGGGGTTGGCCTCGATCCCGCGCTGGGTCACCATGAAACCCAGGAACTTGCCAGCTGCTACTCCAAAGGCGCATTTGTGGGGGTTGAGCTTCATCCGGTACCGCGCAGATTGCTGAAAGTCTCCCCGAGGTCGGTCACATGGTCTTCTGCATGGTGCTTTTGGTCAGCATGTCATCCACATATACCTCCATGTTGCGCCCCAGCTGATCCTTCAAAACCTTGTTCATTAATCTTTGGTAAGTGGCCCCGGCGTTTTTCAGTCCAAAGGGCATCACCCTGTAGCAGTAGATCCCCTTCTCTGTGACAAAGGAGGTTGCTTCTTCATCCGCTGAGCTCATCTTGATTTGATTATACCCCGAGAACGCATCCATGAAGCTGAGCGTCCCGTGCCCGGAGGTGGCGTCCACCAGCTGGTCGATTCGGGGAGCGGAAAGCTGTCCTTGGGGCACGCCTTATTGAGGTCGGTGAAGTCCACGCACATTCTCCAGCTTCCGCTGGCCTTCCGAACCATCACGACGTTCGCCAACCAGTCGGGGTAGCGCACCTCGCGGATGTGGCCAGCCGCCAACAGCTTCCGCACCTCCTCGTCAACAGCCTTCTGCCGGTCCGGGGCAAAACTCCTTTTCTTCTGCCTGATGGGCCGGCACTCCGGTCGGATGTTGAGCTGATGTGTAATCACCTCCTCCGGGATCCCGGGCATGTCGGATGCTGACCATGCGAAGACGTCGGCGTTGGCCCGCAGAAAGGTGAGGAGCCGGTCACGAGCTTCGTCCGGAAGCGAGGCTCCAACTCGGACCGTCTGCGCGGGGTCCTCCCCGAGGGGGAAAGTGAGCAGCTGCTCGGCCGGTTCCCCCCTCCTCTCCAAGTCTCGTGGGTCAAGGGTCTCGGTGTCGATGCAGATGGCGGTGCAAGCTGCTGCCCCCTGGGGACTGGGGGCCAAGTGATAGCAAGCGCCGGCAGGCCCTGCTCTCCTCGCATCTCGCCGATCCCGCTGGTGGTCGGGAACCTCACCAGGAGCCGCTTGGTGAAATGACGGCATCCAAGAGGTTGAGCCCGGGCCTCCCAAGAATTGCGTTGTACGCCAGGGGCACACGGACCACCAAAAATTTTATAAGGACAGTGCTTTGGCACGGAGCCGTTCCGGCTGTCACGGGGAGAGTAATTTCCCCCTCGACCCTCACAGAATCTCCCGTGAATCCCATCAAAGGCGTGACGACAGGTCGAAGTAGAATCATGCGACAGGTTCATGCGAACAAAGGCGTCGTAGTTCAAAACATCTACGGAACTTCCACTGTCGACTAGGATTCGTTTTACAGGGTGCTTAGCAATCGTCATGGATACGACGACGCTATCATCATCTTTATTTACAACCCCCTCTAAGTCCTCTTCGAAAAAAGGAATTACAGCCTCCACTCCTCCCTCCCCCCTTGGTCTCTTCGCGGGCCTCCTGCCCCCCAGGAAATCATCGCCACCGTCTTCTCCGTCGGGGCGTTATCAATCACCGGCGGCGCAGGCGCTGACGGGCCAGGAGCTCCTGGGTTGTTCCTTTGGACGAACTTCCTCAGGTGGCCTTGTGAATGAGGTCTTCAATGGCTTTCTTCAGCTGTCGGCAGTCGTCGGTGTTGTGGCCATGGTCCCGGTGGTAGCGGCAGTAGAGGTTTTTGTTCCGGGGGATCTTCGGGTTGATGGGAGGAGGACGTTGCAGATAGGGCTCCCCTTCGATCTCGAGCAGGATCTGGGATATGGGAGCAAGCAGCGGGTGTAAGGCCCGTCTCTCGGTGCAGGAGGTCGAGGACGGTTGTCTGGTCGGCGAGGAGGCTCGGGCCTCCTGGGGCGGGCTTCCGCAGGTTCTGGCTGGGTTGGCTTCCGGGGTATACTCCCGCCGGCTTCACGCCGGGAAAAGTCAGCTTCGTCCGCCCGGATGTACTTCTGGGCGCGGATCAAAAGTTCGGAGTAGGAGCCCGGCGGCTTCTTGTCAAGAGAATATGCGAAGCGGGAAGGGCGAAGCCCCCGCTTCAAAGCCAGGTAGCCACCGAGTCCTCCAAGTTGTAGACCTCCAGGCGGCCTCCTTAAACCGGGCGACATAGTCCGCAGGGACTCGCCATTCTTCTGCTGGACGGCAAACAGACTGTCTGCCACCCTCGGGATCTTCCGGCAGGCGTCAAAGTGGGCCAGAAAAGCCCTCTCCAACTGGCGAAAGGAGTCGATGCTCCGTGGCGGCAGGCGAGAATACCAGGCCCGGGCAGCTTTTTTCAGGGTAGCAGGGAAGGCCACACACATGAGGGAGTCAGTGGCCCCCTGAACTTGCATGAGCACCTTGTAGCTTTCCAAATGGTCCAGGGGGTCCGTGGTCCCGTCGTATGGGTCCAGCTGAGGAAGGCGGAACCGGGTGGAGATTGGCTCCTCCATGATGCGGCGGGACAGGGGAGGCCGACTGTCATAATCAGTCTCCGGCAGGTGGGTGATTCGACGGCTGAGTTCTTCCAACTTCTGGTTGCACTCCTCGATTCGACGCTCAGCTCGACGAGGCATCCGGCCATCAAAGGAGCCCTCCCCCGAAGACTCAGAAGAAGAGCGGGGGCGGCGATGCCGGCGCGTGCGCTCCGCCTCCTTTCCGTGCCGCCGCTTAGGAGAGACGCTGGCGTGGCGAGAAGGAGACCGGGGCCTTTTGGATGCCTCGCGGTGATGCGGCTTGGCCGGGGATCGGCGGTGATGCTCTGCAGGACTGGCGACCTCCGGCGGGAGGAGTGCTGGCTAGGCTGCATCACTCCAGGGACAGACGGGTTCGGCTCCGGTTGCCGCAAGGCCGCTGGCTGCTGCCGCTGCTGCATGCTTTGACCACCGCCGCCAGCGACTGGACCTGGGTGGCCAGGGCTGCAAATCGATCTTCTTGAAGTGGCTGTGGAGCAGACGCGGGGCGTCATTCTGTGGAGCAGAAGGCCCTGCCCCCTGGAGGTTCGGAGGCTCTGGGAAACAAGATACGAGAGCCGGGGGGGCCTCCGCGGGTGGACCAGCCCCGCAGCGCTGCCCCCCAGCGCGACCGGCTGAAACTCCTTTTGTTCGAGTTGTCACCATGCTTCAAGGTCTTGAAGACAAGAGAGAGAAAAGCCGCTGGTTCGAAGTCTTTCTTATCCCCCCTACCTGGCGCGCCAATCTGATGACGCCAAGTCACCCTTCGAGCGTCGGGGACGACGGACGTCTCTCTCCTCGAGGTCCTGCAAGAAAAGTCCCCGGGACCGGTGGCACCGGTGGGGACCCTCCGACGATCAAGTTAGTGGCTTGGGCTCAAGAACCGCTCCAGCGAAGGGGAGCTGAGGCGGTTAGGGTTTTTGCTGGGAGGAAGAAAGCTCAGAAAAACCAGAGTTCGGATCCACTTACAGCGTGAATGTGTGTCTTTTATACCTGTCCGAATACAGTGACTTGCTGCTTTGAAAGATCTCTGTTGTATCGTCCCCGATGGATATGACTGGGCTCCATTGCCAGAGGCAGCGAGTCGTACTCCCTTGTAAGGCATGGTGGCGTACAGAGGCATGCAACGCGCCAAACGTCGTTATGAGGCATGGCCCTCCGTACGGGGCACAATCACAGGAGGTACTGGGTGATATGCTGCGGTAAGGCATGGTCATGCACAGGGGCATGCAACACGCCAAACATCGTTATGAGGCATGGCCCTCCGTATTGGGGCACAATCACAGGAGTACCGAATGGTACCACGGCCAGGCATAGCCATGTGCTGAAAATCATGTGTGAGCACCGTGCATCCTGATAGTTGCCGTTTTCCTCAGTAGTTGAGTAGCGTGTTAGCGATGCACCCCAAGGGTTAAGAAGTGACGGCCCCACCCCCGACCCCGAGGGGGTGCCGGGGGCGGGGGAATGACGATGCACCCCGGGGATTAAGAAATGATGGCCCCACCCCGACCCCGAGGGGGTGCCGGGGGTGGGGGAATGACGATGCACCCCGGGGATTAAGAAATGATGGCCCCACCCCCGACCCCGAGGGGGTTCCGGGGGTGGGGGAATGACGATGCACCCCGGGGGTTAAGAAATGATGGCCCCACCCCGACCCCGAGGGGGTGCCGGGGGTGGGGGAATGACGATGCACCCCGGGGGTTAAGAAATGATGGCCCCACCCCCGACCGAGGGGGTGTCGGGGGTGGGGGGAATGACAGTGACTGCCGTTATCTTTTCTGACGACGTTGGAATCAGTCATATCAAAATATTGCAGGTGGTTAAAGATAGAATATGGATATGAGAAGCGAGATTAGGAATTAGTACAAGTATGGGTGAATGAATTGGCTGATAGTAAACAACATTAAAGGAGCGTAATTAATCATTCAGCATCTCATGTACACAGTGGAGTGGAAAAACTAGTTTCCACTGGACTTTGGTGGTGCAATACTGGTGAGATTTGACCATCTCATAGTTGTGATCTGTCCTTGGCTTCATTTTTGCAGCTTGACTTCAGCAGTCAACTTTTCCCGGGCTTGGTGGAGTCACAGTGGATTCTCTAACACGAGGGTTCTTTGGTGCGTGTGCCTCTGTAACCTTGAGAGATGGTCTACAATATTATTATTCTTTTTGAGGGAATAGATCTATAATAATATTATTCATATGCACAAATTATTCATCCCACTTCGCAAGGAAAGGCACTTCTTATTAAATTTCAGGTAGAATAGTCTAAAGGCTTGGAAATTGGCAGCACTGCTAACGAAGTGGTCAGCGGCAGGCTTTGCAGAGTTCGAAAGCCCAGGCTATGCGATGATTCTGATGGATTATATTATAGCATAATATTGGTACCCAAATCTTCTCCAATTTCCTTTATTTTCGCCGGTTAGTACTCATATCATCCCCATTAAACATTCTTTATGTTGTGAAAGGCTGGGGCTTCAGGCTTGTAACGATCCAGGCCCACGGTCCATTCGTTACAAGAAAGTAAGACGGATAAGGTCCATACCAATTTAAGCCATCACAGTCCAAAAAGGATCCAATTGGTGCCTTGTCCTTCTTGCTTAACCGGTTATAAACCACTCAACCAATTCCTAATTTCCCAATGTGGGACTATTGGAGGGGCATCACAATCTACCCCCTTACAGAGGCGACGTCCTCGTCGCCAGGGGCAATTGATCACAACCACCAGGCAGGCAGGATTCTAGAGGTGGCCTCCACAGGTTCAAGAGGTGGCTCCCATCCCCCATGGATGTAGCACTTTGCCCTGCGTGGCACTTAGCTCCTGCACTTCCGACTGGTGCATGACTCTAATACCATATTGTAACGATCCGAGCCCACGGGCCCGTTTCGTTACAAGAAAGCAAGACAGACAAGGTCCACACCAACTTGGGCCACCACAGCCCAAAAAGGGATCCAATTGGTGCCTTGTCCTTCTTGCTTAACCGGTTATAAACCACTCAACCAATTCCTAATTTCCCAATGTGGGACTATTGGGAGGGGCATCACAAGGCTCGAGGCATTTTTATTAGTTTCTGATAGCATATAACTATTGGTGTTAATGGCATGAAATCTGCTGCAAATCTCGTCATGTCGATGGACCACTGCTCATGTTTTCTGGAGATCATCAGAAGGGATTACAATATTGCTATCTGTTGCCATCGGGATCCGTCCTTCGACTCGGGTGCAGTCGATCTTCTGGTCTGGGCTTCCTCCTGGGCGAACCTGCACAGAAGTCCTCGCGCGAGAGGCATTGGAGGTGGCCCTCCGCGGAAGACCCTCCGACTCAAGTCAGCAGGAGATCGGTGATCAACAAAAATGGGGAGGTGAATCTCTCTGAGGAGTCTCTCCAGGGGTGGCTGATCGGGAGCTCTAGGTGAGCGTCGACGAGCAGTGGGGGAGAGTGAGAGTGCGAGAGTGAGCCGGGAGCAGTGAGCGCATACCTGAGAGAATCTGGGAGTGTCGTATTTATAGGCTGTCATCTGGATCTTGAGCACCTTCTGGAAGGTTCGAAGGTTGTTAGGATACGAAGATGAATCGAATCAGGCCGTTGTGGGGCTGTTGGGATCCGTATCTTGTTCGTTAAGGGATCGACGGCTAGGAGAGCTCCTTGTTGGCCTGAGATCTGGTAGATGCGTAGGTCCCAGGTAGCTGTATTAGGTTCTAGACCACTCTTCAATATAATTCTTTACCTGGGATGCTGTTACGATAGGTCTAGGCTCTCCCGCGTCAGGTTCCGCGGAGGTGAGTATCGGATCATGGATCACTCAGTGAGGTCGAGCTATAGGTAGTTCGGGAAAAACGAGCCATGGGAGGCTCGGGGAAGCCGAGCTGTGGAAGCCCGAGGTAGCCGAGCTATGGAAGCCCAGAGAAAGCCGAACCATGGGAGGCTCGGGGAATGTTACGCCCAGACCCAAAAATTTGAGCTAGGGTGACAACCCGCCGTATGCCAAGCATGCAAGGCGTCTAGAATTTCACACATAAATTAATATAAGGCAAAATCTAAATCCATGATTTATTACAAACCATAATTATCAGTCTTGGGCTATCTGCCCTACATACAAGCAAATCTGAACTAAATCAATATAATAAAACTAAGTCTTCTTAATAGAAACTCCTTCTATCTCAATTATCCTTCTTCATTCCTGAGGCTCTGAAAAACATTATGAGAATTTTATGAGCTCACACTCAATAAGTAAGCCTAATATAATTTCAAATTTTTATTTATTAGACTATCATCAGATCAATTAACTTAAACTTAATTCATTAACAATTACTAAAATATATGCGATGTAAACAAAATATTGTTTATACTGTCATTATTTTTCTTTGTGTCCCACGGCCCTACAATACACATCATGTATAACACTCTTAAATATCCCCTAAGAGAAAGGGTCCTGGTACCAGTATTCTGTCATCTGTCATGTGATAATCTGTCATATGATAATGTGATAATCTGTCATATAAGAATCTGTCATGTGGGAATCTGTCATGTGATAATCTGTCATGTGGAAATCTGTCATGTGAGAATCTGTCATGTGGGAATCTGTCATGTGATAATCTGTCATGTGAGAACCGCGGCGACACATAAAGTTTTACTATTATCATAGTTACATATTATCATAGTAACAACATAATTTTGCCAAATTAACATAATTATATTTAATTATAATTTCACAGTTCACAAATTAAATAATTAATAAAATTATAATACTTGACTTACTTACCATAGTACACGAATTTCAATTGATAACCCAACTAATTGGATGCCTGGGAACCTACAGAATCATTTTTTATTAAATTTTTAAAATCTGAATTATAAAATAATTCTTAAACTCTACCCAAACCACTTCATGGCCCAACTTTGGGCTTGAATATCTCTCAATGTGTACACCCAAATAGGGAAATAAAATTATTCCAGAAACCAGAATCAATCCTGATTCGGGCCATATATTCACTTTGCCATTCTCGGCCCGATACAGGGCCCAAAATGCTGCTCAAATAAGCTCCAGAGATGGCCCAACAGGGCCCAAAAACCAAACGGCCCAACGGCCATTTTTCATTATTAACCCCAGCTCCTCTGTTTTAGAAGAAACATAGGAGCTGAGAGTCGTGCTGGCCGCCAGGGCCACCGCCGGCCAAATTGGAGGCGGTCCGACCGACGTTTGCCGGACCGTGGCCGGCTGCCGCCGTGGCCAGTCTCCCCCACCCTCTCTCTCTCATCAATTCATCACTTTGAATCTTTCTTTTCTCTCTCATCGCTCGCGTCTTCCTCGGTGCCGGCGCCAATTCCGGCCAAATTGGCGTCGGTCCGACCGCCGTTGGCCGGACCAAAGCCGGCCGTCGCCGCGGCCGACCTCCCCTCCCTCTCTCTCTCTCCAATTTCTCTTTTATTCTTCTCTTTCTTTCTCACTGTCTCCCGTGGCCAAGAATCACGCCGGCGGCACGGCCGGCCACCACGGCCGGCCGGACCTCCACCGGACGCACGCCCGCGCCGGTGGAGGTCTCCGACCAAGGTTCAGGCCCGGCGAAGCGGCGAGCACACCGCCGGGCCCGAACCAAGGATCGGACCGGCGGTAGTTCTTTTCCTGTCACCTCTCTCTCCCTCCTCCGCTCTCTTCTCTCTCACTGTCCTCTGGCACCCCACCGGACGCCGCCCCCGGTGCCGGTGGGGTTGTCGGCCGGGGCTCAGGCCCGGCGAGGCGGCGGGCACGCCGCCGGGCCTGAACCAGTGTCGGCACACATAGAAAGGGAAGGGAGCTGGGTTCTGTAACCCGGCTCCTCCCTGTTCTTCATTTTTTTTTAACTTTCTCTCTCTAACCTCCTCTCTCCCAGGCATGGACAGGGGACTTACCAGAGGCAGGCGCGCTGGAAGAAACGTCCGCACGAAAAGATGATGAGAAGGGGGCGTCCACGTATGATGGAAAGGAGGGTTCCACATTATCTTTTATAGGCATTGCAGAGTCCCCAAATCAAGGGACTCTGTAATTAGATATACATGGAATTCAAATATCTAGAGTCTATCATCTGATCTCATGATAACTCTCGAGCAGTTAAGATATACCTGGAATTCAAATATCTAAAGTCTATCATCTGATCTCGTGATGACTCTCACGAGTAGTTAAGAAATCCAGGGGATTACATTCTCCCCTCCTTATAAAATTTCGGCCTCGAAATTGATAACTTTTATTAGAGAAAATTAAAGTCCAATTTTTTTCCCAAGGACTAACAATCAACTAAAGCTAACAGTTTTCAATCATTAACTATTTTAAGATACAAATAGTCGTGGATACTTTTCTTTCATTTCTTCCTCCAGTTCCCAAGTAGCCTCCCTCTCAGAATGATTACTCCATTGCACCTTGACATAGGGAATGGTACGCCGTCTTAGAACCTGATCTTTGCGGTCTACGATACGCAAAGGATGCTCCTCATATGATAAATCTTTCCTCAACTGTATAGGCTCATATGCTATGACATGGCTGGGGTCAGAGATATACTTCCTCAGCATAGATACATGAAAAACATTGTGTACCCCAGATAGAATCGGAGGCAGTGCCAGGCTGTAAGCAACCTCTCCAACTCTACTCAAGATCTCAAAAGGTCCAATATAACGTGGACTCAGCTTTCCTTTAATCCCAAATCTCATCACATCTTTGGTTGGTGATACCCTTAAGAAGACATGATCCCCAACCTGGAATTCCAATTCCCTTCTTCTGACATCAGCATAGCTCTTTTGCCTGCTCTGAGCTGTACGAAGACGCTCCCTGATCAAATGCACCTTATCTACTGTTTGCTGAATCAGCTCAGGGCCTAGCAATTTCCTTTCCCCCACGTCATCCCAACATATAGGAGATCTGCACCTCCTACCATACAGAGCTTCAAATGGAGCCATCTGGATGCTGGCTTGGTAACTATTATTATATGCAAACTCCACCAAAGGTAAGTGGTTATCCCAAGCTCCACCCAAGTCCATCACACAGGCTCGCAACATGTCCTCCAGAATCTGTATGGTCCTCTCTGATTGTCCATCTGACTGGGGATGATAGGCTATACTGAAGTTTAGTTTGGTTCCCATGGCCTTATGAAGGCTCTTCCAAAACTGGGACACAAACCTGGTATCTCTATCTGATACAATAGATACCGGAACACCATGGAGTCTCACGATCTGTTCAATATACAAATTAGCCAATCTTTCACTAGAGACCCCAACTCTGAAAGGTAGGAAATGAGCTGATTTTGTTAGTCTGTCCACAATGACCCAAACTGCATCGTTGCTCTTAGGAGTTTTGGGCAGACCAGTCACAAAGTCCATTGTAATCTTTTCCCATTTCCACTGTGGAATCATCAGAGACTGAAGAGGTCCTGCAGGCCTTTGATGCTCGGCTTTCACTTGCTGACACACCAAGCACTTGGCCACATACTGAGCAATCTCCCTCTTCATGCCTTTCCACCAAAAATTTTCCTTTAAGTCTCTGTACATCTTAGTGCCACCTGGATGCACAGTATAGGGAGAGTAGTGAGCCTCTTTCAAAATTTCAGCCTTTAGCTCTCACTGTTTGGCACACAAAGTCTCCTTCAAATTTCAGGGATCCATCTTCCATTATATAAAATTCATTCTGAACTCCTGACTGTACCACTTCTTTAATCCTTTGTAGATCTGGATCTTCCATCTGGGAGGACTTGATTCTGTCAACTAAGGTCGGCTGGAGTACAAGTGCTGCAATAAGTCCATCAGACTGCTGTACTCTCAGACCAACCTCCACTTCTCCAGATCTCTCAATACGTGAGGCTGGGAGGTAATCATAGCAGCTAACTCAGAAGAGGATTTTCTGCTCAAGGCATCAGCTACTACATTGGCCTTCCCAGGATGATACTGTAGATTCAGGTCATAATCCTTCAATAGTTCCAACCACCTCCTCTGCCTTAAATTTAGCTCTTTCTGTGTGAAGATGTATTTTAGACTCTTATGATCTGTATACACATCACATGACACTCCATATAGATAATGCCGCCAAATCTTCAGAGCAAAAACCACAGCAGCCAATTCCAGGTCATGAGTAGGATAATTCTGCTCATAAGGTTTCAGTTGTCTGGAGGCATAAGCTATCACTCTTTCATTCTGCATCAAACACATCCCAATCCTTTTCGAGAGGCATCAGTGTATATAGTAAAACCTTCAGATCCCGTTGGAAGAACAAGAATGGGAGCTGACACCAGGCGCTGCTTTAACTCCTGGAAACTTTCCTCACACTCCACTGTCCAGTCAAACTTCACTCGCTTTTGGGTTAAGCGAGTTAGGGGTAGAGCAATGCGAGAAAAATTCTCCACAAATTTTCGGTAATACCCGGCTAATCCCAAGAAGCTTCTGACTTCTGCCACATTGGAAGGTCGGCTCCAGTTAGTGATAGCTTCAATCTTTTTCGGGTCCACAGATACACCATCTTTAGAGATTATATGACCCAAGAAAGATACTTGATCCAACCAAAATTCACACTTCTTCAGCTTGGCATAAAGCTTCTTCTCTCGCAGAATCTGTAGCACAATTCTCAGGTGGTCCTCATGCTCCTTATGGCTCTTGGAATATATCAGAATATCATCAATGAAAACCACCACAAACTGATCCAGATATGGTTTAAAAATTCTGTTCATTAAGTCCATGAATGCTGCTGGGGCATTAGTTAACCCAAACGGCATCACCAAGAACTCATAGTGGCCATATCTGGTTCTAAATGCTGTCTTTGGTACATCCCCTTCTTTGACTTTGAGCTGATGGTACCCGGACCTAAGATCAATCTTTGAGAATATCCGGGCTCCTTGAAGTTGATCAAACAAGTCGTCAATCCTTGGCAGAGGATACTTATTTTGCACTGTTACTTTATTGATTCCCCGGTAATCAATGCAGAGTCGAAGACTGCCATCCTTCTTCTTAACAAATAGAACTGGAGCACCCCAAGGAGAAGCACTGGGTCTAATAAATCCTCGATCTAGGAGCTCTTGCAGTTGATCCTTCAGTTCTTTTAGCTCAGCCGGGGCCATACGGTAAGGGGCCTTTGATATAGGCCCAGTTCCAGGAACTAGATCAATAGAGAACTCGACTTCCCGATCAGGAGGTAAATTAGTCAAATCCTCAGGGAAGACATCTGGAAATTCTTGAGCTATGGGAATATCCTCCAACTTGGTCTCTTCTTGCTGAAGGTCCTTGACTACAGCAAGAAATCCTTGACCACCACTCATCAAATACTTTCCAGCCTGCATCGCTGATATGAACACTAAGGCTAGGTGTTTCTGACCACCAATAAAACTGAATTCAGGCTGACGGACTAAGCCTGCAGAATCTGGTGCTGCAAGTCCCGCATCAACTGCGTCATACCCGAGAGAACCTGAAGCATCTCGGTCTGGAGTTGCTGCTGATCAATCCCAACTGCATTGGCAGGGGCAGCAGCTACAGTGGCTTCTAGACCTCCCGGTTGGCCAGCATTACCAACCTGGGAACTCTCATCATTTTGTCGACTTCTAGTGCGACGTGCCATTCTTATTTCCTGATAAATTAGTTGTAATTAATATCACTGTAAACATTAATTGTTAGGCTTTCAAAGCATAATATCTGAGATTCCTTTAAATTTATAATTTGTCTCTATGTCACTCTAGTGTTTTGCCTAAAGTGTCATCATGTATATGTCCCTAATGTCATAACCTGGCTCTGATACCACTTAAGCTGTCACGCCCCAGACCCAAAAATTTGAGCTAGGGTGACAACCCGCCGCATGCCAAGCATGTAAGGCGTCTCGAATTTCGACACATAAATCAATATAAGGCAAAAATCTAAATCCATGATTTATTACAAACCATAATTATCAGTCTTGGGCTATCTGCCCTACACACAAGCAAATCTGAACTAAATCAATATAATAAAACTAAGTCTTCTTAATAGAAACTCCTTCTATCTCAATTATCCTTCTTCATTCCTGAGGCTCTGAAAAACATTATGAGAATTTTATGAGCTCACACTCAATAAGTAAGCCTAATATAATTTCAAATTTTCATTTATCAGACTATCATCAGATCAATTAATTTGAAACTTAATTCAATAACAATTACTAGAATATATGCGATGTAAACAAAACATTGTTTATACTGTCATTATTTTTCTTTATGTGTCCCACGGCCCTACAATACACATCATGTGTAACACTCTTAAATATCCCCTAAGAGAAAGGGTCCTGGTACCAGTATTCTGTCATCTGTCATGTGATAATCTGTCATGTGATAATGTGAGAATCTGTCATGTGGGAATCTGTCATGTGATAATCTGTCATGTGAGAATCTATCATGTGGGAATATGTCATGTGAGAATCTGTCATGTGGGAATCTGTCATGTGATAATCTGTCATGTGAGAACCGCGGCGACACATAAAGTTTTACTGTCATTATCATAGTTACATATGTCATAATAACAACATAATTTTGCCAAATTAACATAATTATATTTAACTGTAATTTCACAGTTCATAAATTAAATAATTAATAAAATTATAATACTTGACTTACTTACCACAGTACACGAATTTCAATTGATAACCCAGCTAATTGGACACCTGGGAACCTACAGAATCATTTTTATTATTAAATTTCTAAAATCTGAATTATAAAATAATTCTTAAACTCTACCCAAACCACTTCACGGCCCAACTTTGGGCTTGAATATCTCTCAATGTGTACACCCAAATAGGGAAATAAAATTATTCCCAGAAATCAGAATCAATCCTGATTCGGGCCATATATTCACTTTGCCATTCTCGGCCCGATACAGGGCCCAAAATGCTGCTCAAACAAGCTCCAGAGACGGCCCAACAGGGCCCAAAAACCAAACGGCCCAACGGCCCATTTTTCATTATTAACCCCAGCTCCTCTGTTTCAGAAGAAACAGAGGAGCTGAGAGTCGTGCCGGCGGCCAGGGCCGCCGCCGGCCAAATTGGAGGCGGTCCGGCCGCCGTTTGCCGGACCGTGGCCGGCCGCCGCCGCAGCCAGTCTCCCCCACCCTCTCTCTCTCATCAATTCATCACTTTGAATCTTTCTTTTCTCTCTCATCGCTCGCGTCTTCCACGGTGCCGGCGCCAATTCCGGCCAAATTGGCATCGGTCCGGCCGCCGTTGGCCGGACCAAAGCCGGCCGTCGGCGCAGCCGACCTCCCCCCTCTCTCTCTCTCTCCAATTTCTCTTTTATTCTTCTCTTTCTTTCTCACTGTCTCCCATGGCCAAGAATCATGCCGGCGGCACGGCCGGCCACCATGGCTGGCCGGACCTCCACCGGATGCACGCCCGGCGCCGGTGGAGGTCTCCGACCAAGGTTCAGGCCGGCGAAGCGGCGAGCACACCGCCGGGCCCGAACCAAGGATCGGACCGGCGGTAGTTCTTTTCCTGTCACCTCTCTCTCCTCCTCCTCTCTTCTCTCTCTCACTGTCCTTCGGCACCCCACCGACACCGCCCCCGGTGCCGGTGGGGTTGTCGGCCGGGGCTCAGGCCCGGCGAGGCGGCGGACACGCCGCAGGGCCTGAACCAGTGTTGGCACACAGAGAAAGGGAAGGGAGCTGGGTTCTGTAACCCGGCTCCTCCCTGTTCTCCATTTTTTTTTAACTTTCTCTCTCTAACCTCCTCTCTCCCAAGCATGGACAGGGGACTTATCAGAGGCAGGCGCGCTGGAAGAAACGTCCGCACGAAAAGATGATGAGAAGGGGGCGTCCACATATGATGGAAAGGAGGGTTCCACATTATCTTTTATAGGCATTGTAGAGTCCCCAAATCAAGGGACTCTGTAATTAGATATACATGGAATTCAAATATCTAGAGTCTATCATCTGATCTCATGATAACTCTCGAGCAGTTAAGATATACCTGGAATTCAAATATCTAAAGTCTATCATCTGATCTCGTGATGACTCTCAAGAGTAGTTAAGAAATCCAGGGGATTACAGGGAAGCCGAGCCATGGAAGCTCGGAGGAAGCCGAACCATGGGAGGCTCGGGAAGTCGAGCTATGGAAGCCCGGAGGAAGTCGAGCTATGGGAAGCTAGGAGGGAGCCGAGCTATGGGAGGCTCGGGGAAAACCGAACCATGGGAGGCTCGGGGAAGCCGAGCTATGGAAGCCCGGAGGAGCCGAGCTACGGGAAGCTCGGGGAAGCCGAGCTATGGAAGCCCGGAGGAAGCCGAACCATGGGAGGCTCGGGGAAGCCGAGCTATGGAAGTCCGGAGGAGCCGAGCTACGGGAAGCTCGGGGAAGCCGAGCTATGGAAGCCCGGAAAAAACTGAGCTATGGAAGCCCGAGAGGCCGAGCTATGGAAGCCCGGAGGAGCCGAGCTACGGGAAGCTCGGGGAAGCCAAGCTATGGAAGCTCGGAGAAAACCGAGCTATGGAAGCCCGGAGAGGTCGAACCATGGGAGGCTCGGGGGGACGCATGGCCTAACGGACCATATTAGTTTAGCTTATTCCTCGGGGGCATATCGTAGCAGGCGGATGGATGGGGTTGGTCTCAGCCCTCTTGTATGATTATCAGTGCAATGATGATTCTACCCTCAACACTACCTCTCGTCTTTGACAAAGTTGGTAGGCCCAAAAAAGTATATCACCCGGCTAACTCGAAAAACAAGCTAATTTAGTAAGGTTTTCTGGAGCAAAGATTATTTAATAAACGTGCTCACATGAACTCTGTTTATGTTGCCTCAGACATGAGCCATCCTTTTGAGCACAAAACTCGTCTCTATTTTCTTTCGTAAATAAAAGAAAAAACAAAGATCAGTCTTGTGGATTGAAGTGGAAAATCTAATAAAAATTTTAACTGCACGTACGTGATCTAAATTCCATGTTAATTAAGAGGGAGAGAGAATGAAAGGCCTCATTTAGCACCATATATCCTACTTTCCAAGAAATACTTAAAACACGGCTCTAAGCTACATCAGAAGTTTTGAGATACGTGCACCTTCATTGCGTAACAATAATGCATTGAAAGTGATGATATAGCTAGCACTCGATCTACAATGTGGTGGCAAGGAAGTTTTTGTCATGAAGAAGAGAGAGGGATAGTGGAACTTCATAAATATCACTCTTTTCCAGTCCCATGCAATCATGTTACAAGTCTGAAACAAGAAAATAAAAATAAAAACTGCTACTGAATCAACCGGTAGATATGGTAAAATATAAGCTCTTATAGGAACTATGATTAAAATAAGGGAAACGAATCCCTCATGCAAGATCTTTTTATTGTTGTTAAATAAACAGCATTAGTGGAGAAGCAAAAGTCTGAAACATTTTTTTTTATGCTACGAAAATCTTCTTCTCTCGTTTGAGGCTGAAAGCCTGGTCCAAAAAAAAAAAGAAAAAGACCATCCATTCTTCCTTATACACGTGTGATGCATGATAAAGTTTATTGAGTCATCGCATGTGTTGGGGGGTAAAATCGTCATTGCATTGATATCCATGCGAGGCGGCTAAGGCTGACCTCCTCCCGGGCTTCCGTAGCTCGGCCTCCTCCGGGCTTTCGTAGCTCGGCCTCCTCCGGGCTTCCGTAGCTCGGCCTCCTCCGGGCTTCCGTAGCTCGGCCTCCTTCCCTAGCTCGGCTTCCGTAGCTCGGCCTCCTCCGGCTTCCGTAGCTCGGCCTCCTCCGGGCTTCCGTAGCTCGGCCCCTTTCGAGCTTCCCTAGCTCGACCTCCTCCGGGCTTCCGTAGCTCGGCCTCCTCCGGGCTTCCGTAGCTCGGCCTCTCCCGGGCTTCCCTAGCTCGGCCTCCTCCGGGCTTCCGTAGCTCGGCCTCCTCCGGGCTTCCGTAGCTCGCTTCTACCCAGCGATCCATGCCCTGACGTCTACCTCCGCGGAACCTGACGCGGGAGAGCTTAAGCTTACCCGAGCAGCTCCTTAGGCAAGGAATCATATCGAGACGTGGCCTAAGACCTATGGTAACCGCCCCAGGTCTACCCACTCAGATCCCAAGACATCGAGGAGCTCTCCCAGCCGTCGATCCCTTAACAGACGAGGCGTGGATTCTAACGGCCCCACAACGGCCTGATTCTGTCTACCCCCGTATCGTAACAACCTCAGAACCTTCCAGAAGATGCTCAAGTCCCCAGGTGACAGTCTATAAGTATCAGATTGACAGATTCCCTCAGCACGCGACTCCGTATGCACACTTGTACGCTTACACCTCCAACCTCACTCTCTGCCTTCGCCGGGAGCTCGTCGGCGCTCCTGCCCTTTGGGGCCTCCGATTGGCCGCGCCCGGAGAGGTCTCCCGAGAGATCCACCTCCTCATTATCTGGTTGATCGCCGATTCCTTCCCCACTGACTTGAGCGTCGGAGGGTCTTCCGCGGAGGACCACCCCCAGCGTCCCTCCGCGTGTGGGCTTCTTTTGCAGGTCCGCCGCACCCCCTCTTCCCGAAGATCGACCGCGCCCGAGTCGGAGGACGGATTTCAGCGGCAACAGATTGGCGCTAGAGGAAGGGCCTCAAGTCCCGTTAAAACTTGAAGAAAGGAGACAAGGATCTTAATCCGGAGAAGAACCTCTCTGATGGCCAACCGGAAGAGAGCAACCTCTGATGCCCAAGATCAGGTCGCCTCCCAGAGGCCTGATCCGACTGGCGCCACAGCGCCACAACCCCCACCTGTCGAGACTCCGTCGCCTGCCATTCCGGTGACCCAGGACCAGTTTGCTACGCTGGTCCAGCAAGTCCAGGCTCTTACCCACCTGGTACAGGAGCGCCTTACGGCTCCTCCCGCTTCGCATCCCCAGAAAGAAGCGGCGACTTCTTCTTCGCCGGCAACCTCCTCCTCTGATCCGCATGAATCAGCGGATCCCCCGCATCGCCCCAAGGGGGACAAACCGGTCCCTCGAACCGGTTACGATAGAGATCCTCCCAGATCTCGGCGAGCCCGCTCCCTCTCTCCGGCGACGTCTCGCCATGATTCGACGCCATCCTTGCGGTTCTCGCGCCCAGCCCCTCCTCTGGCCGGTGAGGAGGAGATCCGCCGTCAGATCCAAGAAATGCGTCAGGAGCTGGACGCCGCCAAGCAGATCCATCTGCCCCAGCCCAAAGCAGAGCAGGGCATCCCTTTCTCTAAGGGAATCATGGAGGAAGTGATTCCCTCCCACGTTAAGCTGCCAACCGTCGAGCCTTATCACGGCTCCACTGATCCGGACGACCATCTCAGCAGCTTCCGGTCAATAATGATGTTCCACGGAGCATCTGATGCGATCCTCTGCCGAGCCTTCCCATCCACCCTCAGAGGATCCGCCCGAACCTGGTTCAACGCCTTGAAACCGGGTTCCATTGATTCATTCGACGAGCTGAGCCACCTTTTTATCGGCCAGTTCGTCAGCAGCCGCCGCCACCGACGGAGATCCGACTCCCTCTCCGAAGTCAAGCAGAGAGAGGGGGAGTCCTTGAGAAATTATCTTGGCCGTTTCAACAAGGCCATGTTGGAGGTGGACCACCTTAATCATGAGGTGGCTATGTCCGCCCTAGCGGGGGGAGTTTCAAAGGAGAGCGACTTCTATCTGGCATGGAGGTCAGCTACCCCCCATGTTTGTCTGATATGATGGCCCTTGCGGACAAGTACGCCAGGGTCGAGGAGTCGCGGAGAGTGGCCCGCGCTGAGCAAGCAAGAAAGAAGCAGGAGCCCAAAGCTCCCGACAGACACCGCCCTGCCCGTCGGCCAAGTCCGCCCCGCCGTCCAAGAGTCCCTCCGCTGCCGCCAAGGAATCGCTCCCGGAGTCCTCCCAGGCGATTCGATCGCTATACTCCGCTGACTGTGCCCCGAGCATAGATCCTCATGGAGATTGAGCGCCAACTTCCCCGGCCAGTACCTCTCCGAGGGAACCCAACCCGAAGAGATCCCGCCAAGTACTGCCGCTACCACTAGGGAGCATGGTCATGACACTAGAAGAAGAGGTGGCTGGCAGCTGAAGAACTGAGATCGAATTTCGACTGATTCGGCGGGGACGGTTTACCATGGTCAGATGCTGGCAGCCGAGAGACTGAACCAGTTCAGTGGAGGTGACCGCCAGCCCGAGCTCCCACAACTCCCTCCTCCACCAAATCCGCCTGTGGTTGGCCGTATCAACATGATTGAGGAGGCCGGCGGATCGAGCTCCAGGGGCGACGGTGATGCACCGGTGCCAAGAAGGCGCGCACGGCGAACTTTCCTTTTCTGATGATGATCTTCTTGGGATACAGCTCCCCCACGATGACGCACTTGTTGTATCCCTTAACTTGAACAATTATGATGTAAGCCGAATCCTCGTCGATAGTGGAAGTTCGGTAAACGTTTTGTACCTCGGTGTGTTTGCCAGGATGAAATTGCTCATGGAAAACCTTCGAGCCGTGGATTCCACCCTGATGGGATTCACCGGCGACGTCATCGTCCCAGAAGGAATCGTCACCCTGACGGTCCGCGCGGGAACCTGGCCCCTTGTAGCCATTGTACAGACCGATTTCTAGTGACCGACCTCAGGTCCCCATATAACGCCATATTCGGCAGGCCGGGTCTAATGTCCCTCAAGGCGGTAGTCTCCATCCCGCATCTATCTATGAAGTTCCCCACCGAGCAAGGAGTTGGAGTGGTTCGGGGAAGTCAAGCCATGGCTCGGCAATGTTTCGTCACGAGCCTTCAGTCCAGAATGCCCGAAGTTGACGGGCTAGACGCTCGTGAGGACTTTGCCGAACAACGGGGAGAACCGGCGGAAGAGCTGGAAGAAGTACCGCTAGACGAAGCTCGGCCCGACCGAACCATAAGGATCGGGTCGCTACTCAAAGGAGAGCCTCGTCGCGAGCTGATCAGATTCCTCCAAAGCAATGCGGACATCTTCGCCTGGACCGCCTCCGACATGCCAGGGATTGACCCCGAGGTCCTCGTCCATCGCCTCAATGTGGACGAGATGCACAGGCCTGTTAAGCAGAAGAAGAGAAGCTTCGCCCCAGAACGGCAAAAAGCCATTGAAGAGGAGGTCGACAAACTCATCAAAGCCAATTTTGTCCGAGAGGTGAATTACCAAGTTGGTTGTCAAATGTCGTCATGGTGAAAAAGTCGAACGGCAAATGGAGGATCTGCATCGACTTCACCGACCTCAACAAGGCATGCCCGAAGGATAGCTTCCCCCTCCCTCGGATCGACCAGCTCGTGGATGCCACCTCAGGCCACCAAATGCTGTCATTCATGGATGCCTATTCGGGCTACAATCAGATCCGGATGGCCCCCGAAGATGAAGAAAAGACCGCCTTCATAACCGACCGAGGTACCTACTGTTACCGAGTTATGCCTTTCGGTCTTAAAAATGCAGGAGCGACCTACCAGCGGCTGGTCAACAAGGTGTTCAAGGAGCAAATCGGCCGGAACATGGAGGTGTACGTGGATGATATGCTGGTCAAAAGCAAGGAAGCGCTGCGGCATGTTGAGGACCTCGCGGAGAGCTTTGCCACGCTGCGCAAATATGGAATGAAGCTCAACCCAACCAAGTGCGCCTTCGGCGTCAATTCCGGGAAATTCCTCGGCTTCATGGTCTCCCAGCGGGGTATCGAGGCTAACCCTCAGAAGATTCAAGCTCTCCAACAAATGGCGCCCCCAGCGTCTATTAAGGAGGTCCAGCGCTTAACCGGGAGGATAGCGGCCCTTAACCGCTTCGTGGCTCGGTCAGCCGAGAGATGCCTCCCCTTCTTCAAAACTCTCCGATCGGCCAAAAATTTCCAATGGACTCCTGAGTGCCAGAAATCATTTCAAGATCTCAAGAAGTACCTCGGCTCGCCTCCGCTTCTCAGTAGTCCGATCCCAGGAGAGACCCTATTTCTGTACCTGGCCGTTTCGGAGGCGCAGTTTGCTCGGTGCTAGTCAAAGAAGAAAGCAAATCCAGAGGCCGATCTACTATGTGAGTAGGCTGCTCCGCGATGCGGAGACGAGGTACACCAGGATCGAGAAGATAGTGCTGGCTTTGATCACCTCGGTCCGGAAGCTACGGCCTTATTTTCAAGCACATTCAGTGACGGTCCTCACCGATCAACCCATCAAGGCGGTGGTCCACCGTCCAGAAACATCGGGGAGGATGACCAAATGGGCCGTCGAACTAAGCGAGCATGACATACATTTTCAACCTCGCCCGGCCATCAAAGCCCAAGTGCTGGCCGATTTCCTCCTCGAGTGTACCATCCCAGAAGACGGCTCTACCCCAGAAAATCCCGAAGGACCAAAACCTGAAGCTCGGTGGCTCCTTCACGTCGATGGGTCGTCCAATGCCCATCACTCCGGTGCGGGTCTAGTTCTCACCAGCCCAGAGGGGATGATCTTCGAATATGGCGTCCGATTCTCCTTCCCGGCTTCCAACAACGAAGCCGAGTACGAGGCCCTGTTAGCTGGTCTCCGGATCGCCCGCAACCTGAAGGTGGAAAAGCTTAACGCCTTCACCGACTCTCAGCTGGTGGCCGGCCATGTGCGGGGAGAGTTTGAAGCCCGAGAACCCAACATGATCCGATATCTCCAAGAGGTGCGCGGCCTACTTCCCCATTTTGCCGAGTTTGAAATTTCAAATTCCTAGATCGGAAAACGCCCGTGCCGACCTACTCTCCCGATTGGCAACCGCGGAGACGATGGATGCTGAACAAAAATTCCATCTGGAGACTCTGGAAAAGCCGAGTATCATGGAAGCCGACCGGGTGATGCAAATCGAGGCCGAACCATCCTGGTTCGACCCTATCCTCAACTATCTCAAAGAAGGGTCGCTCCCATCCGACCGAAGAGAGGCCAGGAAATTGAAGCTGCAGGCGACCCACTATGTATTGATTGACAGCCAACTTTACAAGCGGTCTTTTTCTATGCCGCTGCTCAGATGCCTCCGCCCATCCGAGGCGAACTATGCTCTACGAGAGGTACATGAAGGGATTTGCGGCAACCATCTGGGAAGCCGGTCCCTATGCCACAAGGTGCTACGGCAAGGCTATTACTGGCCGACCATGCAGAAAGACGCGGACGATCTAGTCCGAGCCTGTGACGCCTGCCAGAGACATTCAAGCATCCAGAGGCTCCCTTCCGCCGAGCTAGTTTCTATATCCTCCGCCTGGCCCTTTGCCAAGTGGGGGATGGACATCCTCGGCCCATTCCCGCTTGGCGACGGGACAGCGAAAATTCTTATTTGTCGCCATTGACTACTTCACCAAGTGGGTTGAAGCGGAAGCAGTTGCCAAATCACCGAAGCCGGGCCAGAGACTTTGTGTGGAGGTCCATCATCTGCCGGTTCGGCCTCCCCCACACCATAATCACCGATAACGGCAAGCAGTTCGACAATTCCAAGTTCCGCCAATTCTGCGAGGAACACGGAATCCGTCACCACCTTACTTCGGTCGGGCACCCACAAGCCAACGGAGCGGCCGAGGTGACCAACAGGACTCTCCTCCAAGGAATCAAAGCTCGCCTCTCCAGAGCCCAAGGCAGGTGGGCGGATGAGCTACACCATGTCTTGTGGGCCTATCGCACCACCCCGAGAATCCCGACGGGCGAGACTCCATTCCGAATGGCTTTTGGTACGGAGGCCGTCATCCCTGTGGAAATAGGCCTCCCATCTTTGCGGGTGGAGAGTTATTCGAGGAAGCCAGCAACGAGCAACTCCGCACCAACCTCGACTTGGTAGAGGAAGTCAGAGAGAAGGCCCGAATCAGGACGGCCGCCTATCAACAGAGGGTGGCTCGGTACCATGCCTCCAGGGTCAAGGGGAAAACCTTCCTACCCGGCGACCTCGTCCTCCGAAAAGCTTCTGTATCCAAACCGCTGGAGCAAGGAAAGCTGGCGCCGAACTGGGAGGGCCCGTACCAAATCACGGAGATCATTGGGCCAGGAACCTACAAGCTGCAGGATCTCGATGGGAAATCCGTCCCCCGAACGTGGAACTCGGACAACCTCCGCAAATACTATCAATAGGGTATGTCCTTTATGCTTCGCCAGTTATCTATTTTCCCGCAACTTGTGTGAATCGATTATGCACCATATTGCCATAAATCGTAAAAGGAAATAGATGCTGCTTACCAATCCTCGGTACAACCGAGTTATCTGCTGAACAGGAAATCTCCGAACCTTGGCAGGGCCAAGTAAAACAAAGTCTCCGAACCTCGGCAGGGCCGAGCAACAAATCTCCGAACCTTGGCAGGGCCAAGTGAACCTTGGCAGGGCCAAGTAAAACAAATCTCCGAACCTTGGCAGGGCCAAGTAAAACCTCCGAACCTCGGCAGGGCCGAGCAACAAATCTCCGAACCTTGGCAGGGCCAAGTAAAACATCTTCTCTTCTCGAACCTCGCAGGGCCGAGCAACAAATCTCCGAACCTTGGCAGGGCCAAGTAAAACAAATCTCCGAACCTTGGCAGGGCCAAGTAAAACAAAATCTCCGAACCTTGGCAGGGCCAAGTAAAACATTCTCCGAACCTCGGCAGGGCCGAGCAACAAATCTCCGAACCTTGGCAGGGCCAAGTAAAACAAAGTCTCCGAACCTCGGCAGGGCCGAGCAACAAATCTCCGAACCTTGGCAGGGCCAAGTAAAACAAATCTCCGAACCTTGGCAGGGCCAAGTAAAACATTCTCCGAACCTCGGCAGGGCCGAGCAACAAATCTCCGAACCTTGGCAGGGCCAAGTAAAACAAATCTCCGAACCTCGGCAGGGCCGAGCAACAAATCTCCGAGCAACAAATCTCCGAACCTTGGCAGGGCCAAGTAAAACAAATCTCCGAACCTTGGCAGGGCCAAGTAAAACTCCGAACCTTTCTCTCCGAACCTTGGCAGGGCCAAGTAAAACCTCCGAACCTCGGCAGGGCCGAGCAACAAATCTCCGAACCTTGGCAGGGCCAAGTAAAACAAATCTCCGAACCTTGGCAGGGCCAAGTAAAACAATCTCCGAACCTCGGCAGGGCCGAGCAACAAATCTCCGAACCTTGGCAGGGCCAAGTAAAGAACCTTGGCAGGGCCAAGTAGTCTCCGAACCTCGGCGGGCCGAATGAAAATCCCCCGAGCCATGGCAAGGCCAGGTAAAACCATTCGGGCTAAGACCCCAGCGAAAGGTCTAAACCTACAAGCCTCGACCAAAGCCGAACGGCCCCCCAATAGTCCCCGAAGGACTTCGCCCGGTTTGAAAACGGGCGCTAAACGAAAACCATCGGCATGCGAAAAAATGCCACCATCGGCAGAACTCCCCCAAGAGGCTATAAAGCCTCACGTAACCGGCCAAGGGCCCCAGGCTGGGCCGGGAAATTCTCCCTAGCAGTAGAAAACCTTTGGGCGATCCCCCCTGTAGCTCGTCATTCGAAATATCTACGATTAATACGCAGGGCGATGGGACCAAACCGACACCCAAGTCCGTCGAGCGTATTGAGGTTCATTCTCAAAGAAGAAAGAAATTCCTGAAAACGAGTCTATTTTCCATTCAAATAAAAAGGAGCTACTGCGAGGCACAAAACACGGAAAAACAAAAGAAAAGGGAAAGGGCAAAGGCCCTGGAGTCAGTCGCCCCCAGAGGCCAATAGCTCCTCCAGACGCCCCGCCAGGTCGGCCACCTGCTGACGAGGGACACGATCTCCTCCTCTTGCCGGTCCATTATCCGGCGTGAGGTTTCCGCCTCCCTGACCGAGACATCCAAGAGTTCTTCGGCGGTCCTCGCGAGCTGCTCATTGATTGCAAAGGCCCGACGCAGGGTCAGCCCATCGACGGTAACGGAGGTACTCCTCCCCTCCGAGTACGGCGGGCCGCTGACCGAGGAATACGAGTCACTCGGCGATCGCGCTGGAGAGGCCATTCTTTTTTAAGCTCAGACCGAGGGATGGCCGAAACCAATCCCCCTCGGTCATATTTATACCCGCCAGGAAGGTATCCGATCGGCCACGCCGCGAACGCCGACCTATGAGAGTTTGCCACGTGTCACCATTCTAATGCGTGAGGAATCCGAAGAGTCACGCCCTATCCCGAGTAAGATCGATAAGCGCGAACAGATTGTTCGGGGGTTCCCCAGGCGAACACTTTCCAATCTGTCGCCCCCTGCATTAAATGCATTCGGCGCTTCCCCGAGCCGCTCAATACCCCTCCTTTTTCGAAAACGTGGAAGTCCGCCGATCGACCGATAGCTCGCCCCCTCGGAAAGAGTAGCGTCGCCAATAAATGCATGACAACACGCCACCCGTTCCGCTCGGGCGCCCCCTTTATTAAGCACCACGTGGGCCTAACGCTATGGCCTACAATGGCAACTGAACCGCTCCCTCCGAGCTACGAACCTCGGCAGGGCCGAGCTACTCTCCGAACCTCGGCAGGGCCGAGCTCTCGGCAGGGCCGAGCCTCCGAACCTCGGCAGGGCCGAGCTACTCCAAACCTCGGCAGGGCCGAGCTACTCTCTCTCGGCAGGGAGCCTCGAGCAGGGCCGAGCTACTCCGGCAGGGCCGAGCCTCCGAACCTCGGCAGGGCCGAGCTACTCCAAACCTCGGCAGGGCCGAGCTACTCCGAACCTCGGCAGGGCCGAGCTACTCCAAACCTCGGCAGGGCCGAGCTATTCTCCGAACCTCGGCAGGGCCGAGCTACTCCAAACCTTTTCTCCGAACCTCGGCAGGGCCGAGCTACTCCGAACCTCGTTCTCCGAACCTCGGCAGGGCCGAGAACCTCGGCAGGGCCGAGCTACTCCGAACCTCTCGGGCAGGGCCGAGCTAGAACCTTCTCCGAACCTCGGCAGGGCCGAGGGCAGTATCTCCGAACCTCGGCAGGGCCGAGCTATCTCCGGCAGGGCCGAGCCTCCGAACCTCGGCATGGTACTCCGAACCTCGGCAGGGCCGAGCTCTCTCTCCGAACCTCGGCAGGGCCGAGCTACGTGAACCTCGGCAGGGCCGAGCCTCCGTTTCTCTCGGCAAGCCTCTTGGGTGAACCTTGAAAAGGGCAAGCCTCCGAACCTCGGCAGGGCCGAGCTCTCCGAACCTCGGCAGGGCCCTCCGAACCTCGGCAGGGCCGAGGAACCTTTCTTCTCCGAACCTTACGTGAACCTCGGTCGTGAGAACCTTGTTGGAACCTTCTTTGAACCTTGGGTGTCTTTAAAAGGGTGGATAAGGTGAAATTGTGAACCTCTAAGGGCAGGACCAAGTAAGAAACTCGAAACTTGACTATCCTGGCCCCTTGCACCCCTAAGCTTCGGCCAGAACCGACCTACGGTAAACCAAGCTCCAATAAGAGCGGGCACAAAAGTGCCAGACTCCTGACCTAAGCAAGGGGCGTATTTTGCCAAACAGTCTACGAATCGCCGAAAGCGAACCTCGATTAGTTCGGATGGCGTGAAGTCCTCGTCTAAGGGCAAACAGAACGCTTTTGACGCCCACAAATAACAATAGCAAAAAGCTCGGCACAAGAAAAGATAGAGGTCAAAAAACAAATATAACTCTCTTTATTGCCGGTCATGATCAATTACAAATGCCTCACAGGCGTTACAAGAGCATTGAAATGCATAAATAAAGACAAATGCAAAACCCGAGTAACTGCTACAAAGCAGACCCAGGCGACTGCGATGTCCTGACGGTCGGATCGGCAAATCAGGCAAACCAGGAAATCAGTCCGCCTGGGCAGGATGAATTAAAAGATCCAAAAGGAGGCATGGCCCGCGGATGCTGATTCTGAGGATCCGAACGATCCGGCCTGCCCCCCTAGGAGGGGGTGCTGGATCGCGGGTCGCCACCCAGCCAAGGGAACCGGGGACCATCCGACCCCGGTCGCTCCCATCTTCTCCCTCCCGTGGCAAGGATTCCCCTCAGAGAAGGGACGGGAACCTAAGCCAGCGAAAAAGGGAGAGTCTGTGCGTGCTACGGGGGTGCCGATGCACTTCCTACCATAAGCCCCCCGTAACCGGCCGCAAAGGTCACACGGGAAGAGTAATATGTGCGCTCCCCGTGTGATCTCTGCGCCCCCCATGTGCGCTCTCCATGTGATCTCCGGGACTCATCCCCTAAGGGCGAGCCATCCTCCAGCTGCTCCCCGGTCGCCCCAGCTATCCGGCGGCAAGGAGCCCATGAAAGGAAAAGTCGATCCTTCCCACTCGTAGCAACAGAGAAATGAGCATGGTAAAAGCTCTGGCGAGAAAAGAAACTTTGGGGATAACCAGATGAGACCCCCTTTTTCCCCTTTATAGGCGGAAATGGACCAGGAAAAGCCACCCAGGCTGCGATCCCGAGATTCAAATTTCCAAGTAGTACTTCCACGTGGTCTCCCAAGATTGGCGCCCCACTGCGCGCCAAACCCACCGCCTGAACCAGGACGTGTACGAAGATCCCCTCCTGATCCCGAATCGCAGTCATTAAATGCAGGAAATCGTCCGCTGACCCTTCGAAAATCGGCGGGCTCAGAAAATCGTCCTTTGAAAAAGTACTGTCCAATAGTGGACGGTTGCGTGCGCATCGCAACGGGTAGCCTGCATGGGAAAAGAGCACCTTCCGGAAAGCTCTGATGCAGCTTTATACCCCCACTCTGCCGTATCGCCACTCTAGTAAAGTAAAAACCGAATTGCCTGCGGATAGGGACGCTGGCAGGATGGCAGGAAGCACGAAAACCTATTCTTGCCTGTCGGCTCAGCCGACCTATCCTCGCCCGTCGGCCCCAGCCGACCCAATTTATCTGTCGGCCCTAGCCGACCTACTTTATCCGTCGGCCCTAGCGACCGATTTATCCGTCGGCCCTAGCCGACCTACTTTTATCCGTCAGCCCGAGACCTAATTTATCCGTCGGCCCTAGCCGACCTATTTTACCCGTCGGCCCACGCCGACCTGCTTTCGTCCGTCGGCCCTGGCCGACTTATTTCGTTCATCGGCCCCAGCCGATCTAATTCATCCTCCGGCGCCAGCCGACCTATTTGTTTCATTGGTCCCAGCCGATCTATTCTGCCTGTCGGCCATCGCCGGCCCATTTCGCTTATCGGTCCGAGCTAATGCGTTTGCCTAGTCTCGGGATACAGATAACCAAAGATCGCTAGCGAGCCACAGACCGCTCAAGGCGAAACTGAACGACGATGAGACCAAACTAGGGTAGCACTTAAGTCAAAACAAAAAGTTTTTATTGAAGAACGACAAACAAACAAGGTACAATAACAGCTCCTAAAACCAGGAGCCGCACCAGCCTTTGGGAGCCCTCAGTTGCGCCTGTGTGGGCATGGCTAGACTCACCCTTCTCCGATGTTCTCGCCCCCTCGGCGGCTGTTTGCGACCGTCCCTCAGAAATTGCAGCTTCGCTGGGACTAGGGGCGCGCCAGGTTCGCGTCAGAAACATCGACACGTTCGTCTTCGTCCTCTTCTTCCTCATCTTCGTCTTCTTCGGAATCTTCAACACCCAGAAAAGAAGGTCCCACTCCGGGTGCTCACTAAGAATCCTTGCTTACACTCTTCCATCCCGTGATGGAAGGCGTCAACGCTCATAGCGTCTTGCCTACCCCTGAAGAATGGCGTGCTGCGTGTTGGCCTCCACAGTCTGTTTCTCGCCCTCGATCACTTGGGCCTTCAAAATGGCATTTTGTTCCTCAAGCTCGCTGGCCCGTGCCTCGAGTTCCGAGCTCCTGCTGCGAGTGGACGCGAGCACACCTTGGAGAGCCCGAATCTCCGACCCCATCTTCGCCATCTGGAAAAAGTGAAATCAATCGGCATCGCAAGGAGCCAGTGGAAAAATAAAGAGGATAAAATGGGAGCATACCTCCCCTCTCGCCTGGCCAGCCTTTTGGCCAGCTCCTCGGCCTCACTCCGGGCCTTGTCCTGTCAGCGCCGACCAGCTCGACCCTCTCTTGCAGGGTACTAATCTTCGATTGCCTGGCCTCAATCTCCCGCGAGCTTGCGACAACTCGTTACTCACTCGAGTCATCATCCCTTGATGCCACCTGGCGCTCTCCTTCAAATTCGGCAATTTCGCCATCACGCCGTTTCAATTCCTCCTCCATTTCATCAAGCATTCTCGCCAGGCGCCTTCTTCATCGTCGGCCTCTCTCCCCGCCGACTCATGCTCTCGCCGTGTTCCCGCCGCATCGCCGCCATCTCCGCGGAGTGTTTTGATTAATTTTGGCCAACTCCCGGCATGCGTCGTCGTTCTCGCCAGGAGTCCCAACTCCTCCACCCTGCGCTTCTGCTTGGACACCTCGTCCACGGCAGCCTGATGTGCCGCCCTTGCCGCCTTCGAGTTCCTGTCCATCGTGTCCATGAGCTCTTCGAACTGCTCAGACACCTTCAGCCGCGACTGGAGCTCGACATTCTCCCTCCGGGCCTGGACGCTGGCCCCCGTCGCCAAACTCAGGCGCCAGCAAATCGCCCGGGAAAGCAAAACGCTCTGCAAAGGCAAAAACCGAATAAGCGCCCACGATGGGGTCCATCGGGAAACATCTGCCACATAGGAAAAGTGACTCACCCGCGAAGCGTAGTCCCGGGTCATCCTCATCAAAGTCGTATTATCAATGGCGGAAGGAGATGGATACTCTCAGCTACACCTTGCTGCCCGAACGCAGCATCGACCAATCCCAGGTCGGCAAACTTGTCCGTCGACGGATCCGCACCCGGATGCAGGACCGACCTTATCATGGCGGAAAACGCCTCATCAATGCTGGTCTCCGAGCTGCTGGGTTGACCGGCCCCGCCTGAGGGACCGGCCTGGGAACCCCCAGCTGAGAAGCCTTCAACCTCCAGCCTCCTCCATCAAGGCCCTGGCTTGGGCCTCTTCAGATAGCTCGGCCAGCCCAAGCGCCAGCCTCCCCAAAATCTTCTTCGAGGGAGCCCCGATCGTGGGACCCCCACTTTGTTGTGCTCCCTCCACTGATGCATCCTTCCCAGTCGCCACCACTTGCGTTTCCTCCGCGGCTCCCCCGAGGCCTCGATCCGACCCGCCTCTTGACCCATCGAGGGCGCCCCGACCTCACTGCTACCAGACTCCCCGGCGGACAGACCAAGTGGGGGCTCCCCCTGTACTTCCTCCGCTGCGGCTGTCTCCTCCCCCTCTCCCGCTGGAGCCAGTGTAATCCCGTGGGGCAATGGGCCCCTCTGCTACGGCCGCCTCCGATGGACCCGCGCGGGTTCCTCTTTCAAGGGGACGCGGTCGGACGAGCCAGCGGAGCTTCATCCGAACTGTCCGATATCTCCAGTACAAGGGTCCAGGTGCCGTGGCCATTCTCCCCGGATCCTCCTTCGCCCCGGCGGTCCTACGGGGACTGCTCCAACATCCGGCGGGCTTTTGGCAGAGGTGTGGGCCCTTTTCTTGGGCCGGCCGCTGTCCGCGCCGCTACCTTCCCCCGGGCGCTTCCCTCTTCCTCTTGGAGAGGCTCGACAATGCCAACCTTGTGGCTGTTAAACCAAATTTACACACTCAAACCCAAGCGCGGTAATCAAGAAAAATACACAGCGCAAAAAGGAACTCACCTTGAGGATCCAGAGGGCTGAGCCCGGCTGCGAAGAGGGCCCCCTCCGATAACAGGTCGTTAGCCAAAAATACCTGTCCATTACGAAGGACATCCAGGTCCCTCTCCTCCTGCGCCGATAAGGCCGGATGCGTCTCCGCATCCCTCGCAACTTCCCCCCACCGTGAGGAAATCGGAACCAACGTTCCCCTCCGCAATCACAAACCGGCTCTTCCACCCCTTGATGAAGAAGGCTTATCCGCGATGACATTAAAAGATCTCCGGGGCCCGATGGAGGTCCACTCCGATTTCCTCCCAGGAGTCAAGTGGTAACAGGTGCGGAAAAGGGGGAGAGTTGCAACGACTTGAATCTGGTGGCACATCGAAATAAATCCAACGATATTCCGCCAACTATTTGGAGCCACCATCGACGGACAGATGTTGTAGTGGGTCATGATCTCCTTCACCAAGGGATGGAGAGGAAAACGAAGACCCGCCTTAAAACTATCCTCATAAACAAAGACTCCGGACTCTAATCCCCGAGTAACCCTATCTTCGGGTTCCGGCACTCGCAGAACTACATCCAGGGGCAGACCATACCTCTGGTGATCCTCCCCAAATCCTCAGCAACGATTTCTGAGGCCACATCTTCAGGGCTCATCGCCATCTCGGTCGAGGGAAGTCCTGGGCGAAAACGATGAACGCTGGAGAGGATGAAAGACCAATGCTCTTCTGAAAACAGGGTGAGAAGACGCCGCGAACATGCGCACATGTGCATAAGCATGTATATATATATAGGGCGGCTGTCGTTTCGCTTCTCCCCAAGGAACCGCCCTGAGGAGGCGGATGTCTCACTCGAGGCGTCCGGAATCGCCTCGACTAACCTCCATATCGATCGGGATTCACGGCACGGCGCAATCTCAACCGTCGCTAGTGGAGGAACCTTACCTCCGAAGGTACGATAGCCCTGTCGCATTAATTAGGGCATCATTGCGTGAACTGTCTAGGCCAAGATGTCCCATCCACAGGCGCGCCACTTGAGCTTATACTCCCTACGCCCGAACCTACGCTTCGAACTAGGGAGTGGAGGGCATGTGTTGGGGGGTAAAATCGTCATTGCATTGATATCCGTGCGAGGCGGCTAAGGCTGACCTCCTCCCGGGCTTCCGTAGCTCGGCCTCCTCCGGGCTTCCGTAGCTCGGCCTCCTCCGGGCTTTCGTAGCTCGGCCTCCTCCGGGCTTTCGTAGCTCGGCCTCCTCCGGGCTTCCGTAGCTCGGCCCCTTTCAGCTTCCCTAGCTCGACCTCCTCCGGGCTTCCGTAGCTCGGCCTCCTCCGGGCTTCCGTAGCTCGGCCTTCTCCGGGCTTCCGTAGCTCGGCCCTTTCGAGCTTCCCTAGCTCGACCTCCTCCGGGCTTCCGTAGCTCGGCCTCCTCCGGGCTTCCGTAGCTCGGCCTCTCCCGGGCTTCCTAGCTCGGCCTCCTCCGGGCTTCCGTAGCTCGCTTCTACCCAGCGATCCACGCCCTGACGTCTACCTCCGCGGAACCTGACGCGGGAGAGCTTAAGCTTACCCGAGCAGCTCCTTAGGCAAGGAATCATATCGAGACGTGGCCTAAGACCTATGGTAACCGCCCCAGGTCTACCCACTCAGATCCCAAGACATCGAGGAGCTCTCCCAGCCGTCGATCCCTTAACAGACGAGGCGTGGATTCTGACGGCCCCACAACGGCCTGATTCTGTCTACCCCCGTATCGTAACAACCTCAAACCTTCCAGAAGATGCTCAAGTCCCAGGTGACAGTCTATAAGTATCAGATTGACAGATTCCCTCACGCATGCGACTCCGTATGCACACTTGTACGCTTACACCTCCAACCTCACTCTCCTGCCCTCGCCGGGAGCTCGTCGGCGCTCCTGCCCTTTGGGGCCTCCGATTGGCCGCGCCCGGAGAGGTCTCCCGGAGAGATCCACCTATTATCTGGTTGATCGCCGATTTCTTCCCCACTGACTTGAGCGTCGGAGGGTCTTCCGCGGAGGACCACCCCCAGCGTCCCTCCGCGTGTGGGCTTCTTTTGCAGGTCCGCCGCACCCCCTCTTCCCGGAGATCGACCGCGCCCGAGTCGGAGGACGGATTTCAGCGGCAACAGCATGCATATTGACATGTGCGAACGATCAATTCATATGATCGATACGCACTGCACCGAAGAACGATGCTCCACCAAAAAACTATGCAGCAAGACTTTTTCAAAAAGAAAAGGGAAATGGATTCCACCAAGTCTCCTCTATGCTTCTTTTGTCTCTTTTAAACCCTCCCTCCCTCTGTTAATTAGATCAGTCACATGCATTGGCTATACCATCTTCTAGTCACGAGGATCGATCGTCCATAGCTCATCGAGTTGCATTTGTTGTTATTCTCAAAATGCCGAAACTTACGTGATTCCAGATTTTATACTCACAGAAGTTGCAGTCTAGAAGGCTGGCAAGGCCTCTTAGAGAAGCCGTGTCTAAGTTTGAGATGTAGTGTTTGATATCTTATGTCGACCATCAGAAGTGGTTCTTCCACCCTCACAAATACTTTTGAACTTATCGACATAGAATTCATTGAATAATCCTCACACTTCGGACAATTCTCTTGCATATCACAAACTCTATGCATTTTTTTTCTTTTTATTCATACAAGTGCATGCTTTTAAAGACTAGGATCAAACAAACCATTGCAATAATGAACACTTTGCTGAATGGGAGTGTTGGGGGGTAAAATCGTCATTGCATCAATATTCGTGCGAGGAGGCTAAGGCCGACCCCGTCCTCCGCCTGCCATGATGCTCCCGAGCTTCCCGTGGCTTGTCTCACCCGAGCTTCCCGTAGCTCGGCTCCCCCGAGCTTCCCGTAGCTCGTCTCTCCCGAGCTCTCATAGCTCGTCTCTCCCGAGCTCCCCGTAGCTCGGCTCCCCCGAGCTCCCATAGCTCGTCTCTCCCGAACTTCCCGTAGCTCAGCTTTCCCGAGCTCCCATAGTTCGGCTTTCCCGAGCTCCCGTAGTTCGACTCCCCGTAACTCGGCTCCTCCAAGCTCTCATAGCTTGTCTTCCTCAACTTCCATAGCTCGTCTTCCCCGAGCTTCCATAGCTCGATTCTCTCTGAGTTTCCATAGCTCGGTCTTTCTCCATAGCTCAGCTTCCCCGAGCAATCCATGATCCGATACTCACCCCCGCGGAACCTGATGCAGGAGAGCCTAGGCCTATCATAACAGCATCTCAGGCAAAGAATCATGTTGAGAAGTGGTCTAGAACCTAATACGGCCACCTAGGATCTATGCGCCCACCAGATCTCAAGCCGTCAAGGAGCTCTCCTAGCTATCGATCCCTTAGCAAACAAGATACGAATCCCAACGGCCCCACAACGGTCTGATTCGATCCGTCTCCGTATCCTAACAACCCTCGAACCTTCCAGAAGGCGCTCAAGATACAGGTGACAACTATAAATATGACACTCCCAGATTTCCTCAGGTATGCGCTCACTCTCACACTCACTCTCCCACTCTCCCCTGCTACTCGTCGGCGTTCTCCCCCTTTGTGAGCTCCCGGTCGGCCGCCCCTGTAGAGACTCCCCGGAGAGATCCACCTCCCCGTTTTCTGATTGATCGCCGATTTCCCCCTACTGACTTGAGCGTCGGAGGGTCTTCCGCGGAGGGCCACCCCCAATGCCTCGCGCGTGAGGACTTCTGTGCAGGTCCGCCCAGGAGATCGACCACACCCGAGTTGAAGGAACGGATCCCGGTGGCAACAGATTGACGCTAGAGGAAGGGCCTCAAGTCCCATTAAAACTTAAAGAAAGGAGATAAGGATCTCTGTCTGGAGTAGAACCTCTCTAATGGCCAATCGGAGAAGAGCAACCTCTGAAGCCCAAGACCAGGCAGCTTCCCAGAGACCTGATCTGGTGAGCAGTGTAGCGCCACAGCCTCCACCAATTGAAACCCCGTCGCGCCAGCCATCCCGGTGACCCAGGACCAGTTTGCCTCGCTGGTCCAGCAAGTCCAGGCCCTGACCACCTGGTCCAGGAGCGTTTCGCAGCTCCTCCCGCTCCTCACCTTCATAAGGAGGCCACGGTTTCCTCTTTGCCGGCGACTTCCTCCTCCGATCCGCATGAAGCCACAGACCCCCACATCGACCTAGATGGGACAAACCAGTCCCGCGAGGCGGTTACGACAGGGATCCATCCAAATCTCGATGGGCCCAAACCCCCTCCCCAGTATCCTCCCACCATGATTCGACGACGTCCCTGTGTTTCCCTCGCCCAGCTCCTCCTATGACTGCCGAAGAGGAGATCCGTCAGCAGATCCTGGAGATGCATCAGGAGCTGGACGCTGCCAAGCAGGCCCATCCACCTCAGCCCAAGGCGGAGCAGGGCATCCCCTTCTCTAAAGGGATAATGGAGGAAGTGATTCCCTTCCATGTTAAGCTACCAGTCGTCGAATCTTACCACGGCTCTTCTGACCCGGATGACCATCTCAGCAGCTTCCGATCGATAATGATGTTCCACGGAGCATCCGACGCGATCCTCTGCCGCGCTTTTCCCTCCACTCTCAGAGGATCTGCTCGAACCTGGTTCAATGCCTTGAAGCCAGGTTCCATTGATTCATTTGACGAGTGAGCCATCTTTTTATCGGCCAGTTCATCAGCCGCTGCCACCACCGACGAAGATCTGACTCCCTCTCCGAAGTCAAGCAGAGAGAGGGGGAGTCCTTGAGAAGTTATCTCGGCCGTTTTAATAAGGTCATGCTGGAGGTGGACCACCTTAATATGAGGTGGCTATGTCCGTCTTGGCAGGGGGAGTCTCAAAGGAAAGCAACTTCTACCTGGCGATGGAAGTCAGCTACCCCCCTAGCCTCTCTGATATGATAGCCCTGGCAGACAAATACGCTAGGGTCGAAGAATCGCGGAGAGTTGCCTGTGCCGAGCTGGCAAAAAAGAAGGAGCCCAAAGGCCCCGATAAGCACCGTCCCGCCCGTCGGCCGAGTCCACCTCGCCGCCAAAGAGCTCCCCCACTGCCACCGAGGAATCGCTCCCGGAGCCCACCCAGGCGGTTCGATCGCTACACTCCGCTGACCGTGCTCCGGGCACAGATCCTCATGGAGATAGAGCGCCAGCTCCCCTGGCCAGCTCCTCTCCGAGGGAACCCGACCCGAAGAGACCCCGCTAAGTACTGCCGCTACCACCGGGAGCATGGCCACGACACTGAAGAATGCTGATAGCTGAAAAATGAGATCGAGAGGCTGATCCAGCGGGGGCGTTTGAATCAGTTCAAGAGGGCGCCCGAGCCAGGACAAGGAGGTGACCGCCAACCTGAGCCTCAACAACCCTCCACCTAATCCGCCCGTGATCGGCCGCATTAACATGATCGAAGAGGCTGGCAGGTCGAGCCCCAGGAATGACGGTGAGGGATCAGCGCCAAAGAAGGCGCGGATGGGCGAGCTCTCTTTCTTCGACGATGATCTCCAAGGGATACAGTTCCCTCATGATGACGCATTAGTTGTATCCCTTAATTTAAATAACTATGATGTAAGCCGAATCCTTGTTGATAGTAGAAGTTCGGTGAACGTTCTGTATCTCGATGTGTTTGCCAAGATGAAACTACTCATGGAGAACCTTCGAGCCGTGGATTCCACCCTAATGGGATTCACAGGCGATGTCATCATCCCAGAAGGGGTCGTCACCCTGACGGTCCATGCAGGAGCTTGGCCCCTTGTGGCCACCGTCCACACGGACTTCCTTGTGACCAAACTCAGATCCCCGTACAACGCAATATTCGGCAGGCCCAGCCTAATGTCCCTCAAGGCAGTTGTCTCCATCCCACACTTGTCCATGAAGTTTTCCACCGAACAGGGAGTTGGAGTTATTCGAGGAAATCAAGCCATGGCTCGGCAATGCTTCGTTACCAGCCTTCAGTCCAAAGTGCCGGAGGTTGACGGGTTAGACGCTCACGAGGACTTCGCTGAACAGCGAGGAGAACCAGCAAAGGAGCTGGAGGAGGTACCATTGGATGAGGCTCGCCCCGACTGAACTATAAAAATTGGGTCGCTGCTCAAGGGCGAACCTCGGCATAGATTGGTCAGGTTTCTCCGAAGCAATGCTAACGTCTTTGCCTGGTCCGCCTATGACATGACGGGGATCAGCCCTGAGGTTCTGGTCCATCGTCTCAACGTAGACGAGATGCACAGGCCCGTCAAGCAGAAGAAGAGGAGCTTTGCCTCGGAACGACAGAAAGCCATTGAAGAAGAAGTAGATAAACTCATCAAGGCAAACTTCGTCCAGGAGGTACATTATCCAAGCTGGCTATCGAACGTCGTCATGGTGAAGAAGTCGAACGACAAGTGGAGGATTTGCATCGACTTCACCGACCTCAACAAAGCCTGCCCGAAGGATAGCTTCCCTCTCCCCCGGATCGACCAGCTCATGGATGCCACCTCGGGTCACCAAATGCTGTCATTCATGGACGCTTATTCAGGCTACAATCAGATCCGATGGCCCCTGAGGATGAAGAAAAGACCGCCTTCATAACCGATCGAGGTACTTACTGTTACCGCATCATGCCCTTTGGCCTTAAAAATGCAGGTGCCACCTACCAAAGGCTTGTTAACAATGTATTCAAGGAGCAAATCGGCCGGAATCTGGAGGTCTACATGGACGACATGCTGGTCAAGAGCAAAGAAGCATCACGACATGTCGAGGACCTCTCAGAGAGCTTCGCAACACTCCGTAGGTATGGGATGAGGCTCAATCCGACCAAATGCGCCTTCGATGTTAACTCTGGGAAGTTTCTCGGCTTCATGGTCTCCCAGCGAGGTATCGAGGCCAACGCCCAGAAGATTCAAGTTCTCCAACAAATGGTGCCCCCGACATCTATTAAAGAGGTCCAGCGCCTGACTGGGAGGATAGCGGCCCTCAACCGCTTCGTGGCACGTTCGGCCGAGAGATGCCTCCCCTTTTTCAAAACCCTCCGGTCAGCAAAGAACTTTCGATGGACCCCTGAATTCCAAAAATCATTTCAAAACCTCAAGAAATACCTCGGCTCGCCCCCACTCCTCAGCAGTCCAGGCCCAGGCGAGACCCTGTTCTTGTACCTGGCTGTTTCAGAAGGTGCCGTCTGTTCGGTGCTAGTCAGAGAGGAAGGCAAGGTCCAAAAGCTGATTTACTACGTCAGCAGGCTGCTCCGCGATGCGGAGACAAGATATAGAAGGATCGAGAAAATGGTGTTGGCCTTGATCACCTCAGTGCGGAAGCTGCGGCCATACTTCCAGGCACATTCTGTGACGGTCCTGATTGACCAACCCATCAAGGCGGTCGTCCACCGCCCCGAGACATCAGGAAGAATGACCAAGTGGGCGGTCGAGTTGAGCGAGCATGACATCCATTTTCAGCCTCGCCCGGCCATCAAAGCTTAGGTGCTGGCCGTCTTTCTCCTCGAATGTACCATCCCGGAGGACGGTTCCACCCCAGACTCTCCGAAGGAACCAAAATCTGGAGCCCGGTGGCTCCTCCACGTCGACGGATCATCCAACGCTCATCGCTCTGGTGCGGGTCTGGTTCTCACCAGTCCGAAGGGGGCAACCTTTGAGTATGGTGTCTGGTTCTCTTTCCTGACCTCCAACAACGAAGCCGAGTACGAGACCCTGCTGGCCAGTCTCCGAATCGCCCGCAACCTGAAGGTGGAGAAGCTTAACACCTTCACCGACTCTCAGCTGGTGGCTGGCCATGTACGAGGAGAATTTGAGGCTCGGGAGCCGAACATGGTTCGATATCTTCAAGAGGTGCGGAGCCTGCTCCCCCATTTTTTTGAGTTTGATATCACTCAGATTCCCAGATCCGAGAACGCCCGTGCCGACTTACTGTCCCGATTGGCAACCGCGGAGACAATGGACACTGAACAAAAGTTCCACCTGGAGACCCTGGAGAAACCCAGCATCACGGAAGCTGACCGAATAATGCAAGTCGAAGTCGAACCATCATGGTTCGATCCCATCCTGAAGTACCTCAAAGAGGGGTCACTCCCACCTGACCGGAGAGAAGCTAGAAAGCTAAAGCTGCAGGCCACCCACTACGTGCTGATCGACGATCAGCTCTACAAACGGTCCTTCTCCATGCCACTGCTCAGATGCCTCCATCCATCCGAAGCAGATTATGCTCTCCGTGAAGTGCATGAAGGGATTTGCGGCAACCATTTGGGAGGCCAGTCCCTATGCCACAAGGTGCTACGACAAGGCTACTACTGGCCGACCATGCAGAAGGATGCAGACGATCTTGTCCGAGCTTGCACCCATGCCAAAGGCACTCAAGCGTTCAGAGACTCCCCTCCGCTAGCCTGGTTCCTATATCCTCTACTTGGCCCTTTCCCAAGTGGGGGATGGATATCCTCGGCCCGTTTCCGCTTGCCACGGGGCAGCGAAAATTTCTATTCGTCGCCATCAACTACTTCACTAAATGGGTCGAGGCGGTTGCACAAATAACCGAGGCACGGGCCAGAAATTTTATATGGAGGTCCATCATCTGCCGATTCGGCCTCCCACATACCATAATCACCGATAACGGCAAGCAATTTGACAACTCTAAGTTTCGCCAGTTCTGTGAGGAGCACGGAATCCACCACCACCTCACCTCGGTCGGGCATCCACAAGCCAACGGAGCAGCGGTACCAACAGGACCCTCCTTCAGGGGATCAAAGCTCGCCTCTCCAGAGCCCGAGGTAGGTGGGCGGAGGAGCTGCACCATGTTCTGTGGGCCTACCGCACCACCCCAAGAGTCCTGACAGGTGAAACCCCATTCCGGATGGCCTTTGGCATGGAGGCCGTTATCCCCGTAGAGGTAGGCCTCCCTTCTCTGTGAGTGGAGAGCTACTCAGAGGAAGCTAGCGACGAACATCTCCGCACCAACCTCGACCTGATAGAGGAGATCAGAGAGAAGGCCCGGATCAGAGTGGCTGCATATCAACAAAGAGTGGCCCGCTACCACGCCTCCAGACAAAGGGAAAGCCTTCTTTCCCGGCGATCTTGTCCTCCGAAAGCCTCTGTCTCAAAACCGCTGGAACAAGGAAAACTGGCACCAAACTGGGAAGGCCCATATCAAGTGACGGAGGTCATCGGACCAGGAACCTACAAGTTGCAAGATTTGAACGGGAAGTCCATCCCAAGGACATGGAACTCGGACAATCTCCGTAAGTATTATCAATAGGGTATGTCCTTTATAAGCCCATTTCGATATACTTCACTATACCTTCCTATCAGCACATGTTTTCGTGATTCGCAACATGAATCATCACACTTTATATTGCCAAAAGTTTGCGGAAAGAAACAGGCGCTGCTCACCAATCCTCGGCACGACCGAGTCACCTATTGAGCAGAAAATCTCTGAACCTCGGCAGGGCCGAGCAATTAATCTCCGAACCTCGGCAGGGCCAGCAATTAATCTCCGAACCTCGGCAGGGCCAGCAACAAATCTCCAAACCTCGGCAGGGCCGAGCAATTAATCTCCGAACCTCGGCAGGGCCGAGCAACAAATCTCCAAACCTTGGCAGGGCCGAGCAACTAATCTCCGAACCTCGGCAGGGCCGAGCAACAAATCTCCGAACCTCGGTAGGGCCAAGCAACAAATCTCCAAACCTCGGCAGGGCCGAGAACTAATCTCTGAACCTCGGCAAGGCTGAGCAACTAATCTTCGAACCTCGGCAGGGCCGAGCAACTAGTCTTCGAACCTCAGCAGGACCGAGCAATAAATCTCCGAACCTCGGCTGGGCCGAGCAATAATTCTTCAAACTAAAGTCCCGGTAGAAAACCAAAGTACACGGGCCCCGATTAAAGCCGAAGGACTTCCAAATAGTCCCCAGAACTTCGGCCAGTTTGAAAAAAGGCACACTGAGCAAAAACCGTCAACGCACACAAAGAATGCACCTCCGACAAACCCCTAAAGGGTTCAACAAGCCCTACATGACCGGCCACGAACCCTAGGCAAAGCCGGGAAATTCCTCCTTTTTTGCTGCTAAAATCTCTGGGCAACGCCCCTATAACCTGCCGAACAAAACGCTCGTCTCAAACGAAGCCATGACTCAGCGTGAACCAATGGAGCCACCTAGGCTCTCCAACTATTCAATCAGATGCGAATGGTTCTTCTCCGAAATCTCAGAAAAAAAGAGGTTGTCAAAAAAAGGCCTTTTTCATTGATTATAAAAGGAAATACAAAAAGAGAAGTAGAAGAAACAAAAAGAAAAAGAAAAGAAAAAGAAAAAGAAAAGAGGAGAAGAAGCCCTCCTAAGGCTCACTGTCACTCCCAGAAGCCAGCAAGTCCTCCAGGCGTTCGGTGAGATCGGCGACTTGCTGGCGGAGTGACACTATTTCCTCCTTCTATCGGTCGCCACCCGGCGTAGGGCCTCCACCTCCCTCGTAGTAACATCGACATATTCTTCCACGACCCGCTCGAGCCGCTGGTGGCTCGCGAGGGTCGATAGTGGGGCGGCCCCTTGCCGGATGTAGCAGGCCATTAATCGTCGCCCTTAATTCGTCAGATGGTCGCTCTCCTCCTTGAGAAGCCATTTTGAGACTGAATCAGAGGGGTGGCGAAAACTAGCGTACTCCCCGTTCGTATTTATACTTGTCAGGCGAGTATTTCAATCAGTCGGGCCGCAACCGCCGACCTATAAGAACTCACCACATATCATCGCTTTAATTAGCGCCTGCAGAATCCGATGGGTCGTGCCCCATCCTGAATGAAATCGGTAATGTGGGCGGACTGTTCGGGAACCCCCCTGAACAGAGTATCTCCCAATCTGCCGGCCCCCCGTAATAAATGCTCCTGACACTTCCCCAAGCTCTTTTAAGATGGCCACCTTTCGGGAAACGCAAAAAAGAAAGAATTCCAGCGCCTGGTAATTCGTCCCCTCGGGAGGGGTAGCATCATAAATGGAGAACGTGACCATGCACCACTCGTTCCACCTTGATGCCCCTCACCGAACGCCGCAGGGACCTAGCATTATGACTCATGGTGGCGACTAAGTCACTTCTCCAAGCCCCAAGTCTCCGATCCTCGGCAGGGCCGAGCAACAAATCCTCCGAACCTCGGCTGGAGCGAGCGACGGATTCTCCGAACCTTGGCAGGGCCAAGCAACAAAATCCTCCGAACCTCGGCTGGGCCGAGCGATAGATTCTCCGAACCTTGGCAGGGCCAAGTAACAAAATCCTCCGAACCTCGGCTGGGCTGAGCAACACATTTTTGAACCTCGGCACGGCCGAGCCATGAACATTCGGGCTTCAATAGGGACGAGGCATAAATCTCCGAGCTTCGGACCAAGATAAGGAGCGTATTCTACCGAACAATCTCTAAACCTCCATCTGGGCCAGGGCAGTCTGCAAGCCCTAACTAGTTTGGATAGCGCGAGATCCTCGCCTAAAAACGAACGGCACGTCTTTGTACCCCATGGCCAGCAACGACAAACTCGCACGAGGGAAATAGAGATTGAGAAACAGAACAAAACTCTCTTTATTTCATTGACATCAAAACCAATTACAAATGCCTGAGAGGCATTACAAGAGCATTGAAATGCATAAAGTAAAGACAAGTACAAAACTCGGGCAACTGCTCCAAAGCAGACCTAGGCAACTGTGATGCTCCGGCGTCCCAACCGACGAGCTAGATAAGCCGCAAATAGTCAGCTCGCGCCGATAATGGGTGGGCGATATGGACCAATAGTTGCGGCCAGCTTCAGTAAATAATGATATCTCGGTGATCCAACCAAGATATCAGGGCGATCGGAAAGGGTGGACGGGATATTGCCCCAGACCACCCAACCAAGAGGCCCCCCGGCGAGTAGGTAGGAAGCCCACGGGCCTTGGCATTGGAACGCTCTCCCAAACCGAGTGTGCACCGCCCCAACTTGCCCAAACTCAAAGGCAAGGTACCTGCAGGCGGCGCGCTGTCACCCCCTCCCCACGTGGCGAAAGATTCCCCAGGCGGGCGAGCCCAGGAATCCAAATCGGGGGAGGGGGAGAAGTTCAAGCGAGTCATGGGGAGCCCGCGTACACTTCCTACCGTACCTCCCCAAAGGGGAACCACAAAGGTCACACTGGAAGCGCATATGTGCACTCTCCATGTGATCTCTGCGCCCTCCCTGTGCGCTCTCCATATGATCTCCGGGACTCACCCCTAAGGGCGAACCACTCTCCAGCGGCTCCTTCGTCGCTCCAACTGTCCGAAGGCAAAGGGCATATGAGAGGAAAGCTCGATCCTCCCACTCGCAGCGTCAAGGGAATAAGCATGGTAGAAACGCCAAAGGGGAAGGAAACTTTGAGAATGGCCTAACACGACCCCTCTTTCCCCTTTTTATAGGCAAAAATGAACCGGGAACAGCTATCAAGGCTGGAAGCCCCGAGATTTGAACACCTGGCCCATGCCTCCACGTGGCCCCCCAGGATGGATGCAGCGCCCCAGTGCGCGCCAAGCCCACCGCCTGAGCTATGACGCATGCAAAGATTTCCTCTTGATTCCAATCACGGTCATTAAACGCAAAGAATCGCCCACTGACCTTACGGAAACTGGCAGGTTTAGGAGATCGTCCTACGAAAGTAATATCCTCCAATAGTAAACGGGTGCGTGCGCCGTATGACAAAACGACCCACGTGGGAAAAGACCAATGCCCTAAAAACCTTCCGAAAGCACTAGAATAGCTTTGTGTTCCCCACAGTACCGTATCATCAATTTTGATGAAATAAAAACCGACTTACCTGTAGAACGGCAGGGCATTGGCAGGACAGCAAAAAGCACGAAAACCGATTGTTCGTTGGTTGCTCCCCAACGAAGTTAATCGCTCGAAGAACTTGTGCAACAAAATTGAGCATCTCAAAACAAAAATGAGCGCGAAGGCTACGCAAACCATTCTTTCATTCACCGAAAAAGGAAGTGACAAAAGGAAACGAAAAATACTTCGGTAACCACTCTCATATGTCGGCCCTAGCCGACCTACTTTGCCGTCGCCCTAGCCGACTCACTTTGCCATCGCCCTAGCCGACTCACTTTGCCCGTCGGCCATAGCCGACCTACTTTGCCGTCGGCACTAGCCGACCCACTTTGCTCGTCGGCCATAGCCGACCTACTTTGCCATTGGCCCCAGTCGACCTACCTCACCCATCGGCCCTAGCCGACTTATCTCGTCTGTCGACCCTAGCCGACCTACCCTATCCGTCGGCCTTAACCGACTAATTTCATTCCTCAAATTTTAATTAATCTATTGCATCGTACAAACATGAACCGAACCAGATCGTCTCTCGGTTCACCAATCAAGGCTATTGCCCCGCCTTGGGCCAAGCCAATGCGTTCCCTTGATCCCGAGATAAAGACGACCAAATATCGTGAACAAGCCATAAGTCGCTCGCGATTGAGGCGAAATTTGGAGCGAGGGACCATCCAAGAAAAAACACTCAAATAGAAGTAGAAAGTTCATTCATTAAAAGAGGTCAGGCAGAGCTACAACCCGGAAAGCAAAACTTAGAAGTGACTTTTAAAGATCGGGAACCACGCCAGTTCCAGGCCTTAATTAATGCGGTGAGGTCATCATGCCTTCGTGGGCAAGGCTTCTCCCGGGGTGACGGTTGGGGAAATGCCACGTAGTAAATCCCGATTAATGCGGCGTTTGTCGAGGCGGTCAAGTATGCGCACCCAAATACAGGTCACACCGCCTAGGCCTATACTCCCTATGCCCAAACCTACGCTTCGAACTAGGGAGTGGAGGGTATGTGTTGGGGGGTAAAATCATCATTGCATCAATATTCATGCGAGGAGGCTAAGGCCGACCCCGTCCCTCCGCCTGCCATGATGCTCCCGAGCTTTCCGTGGCTCGTCTCACCCGAGCTTCCCATGGCTCGTCTCACCTGAGCTTTCCGTAGCTCGGCTCCCCCGAGCTCTCATAGCTCGTCTCTCCCGAGCTTCCCGTAGCTCGGCTCCCCCGAGCTCCCGTAGCTCGGTTCCCCTGAGCTCTCATAGCTCGTCTCTCCCGAGCTCCCCGTAGCTCGGCTCCCCCGAGCTTTCCGTAGCTCGGCTCCCCCGAGCTCCCATAGCTCGTCTCTCCCGAACTTCCCGTAGCTCAGCTTTCTCGAGCTCCCATAGCTCGGCTTTCCCGAGCTCCCGTAGTTCGACTCCCCGTAACTCAGCTCCCCCAAGCTCTCATAGCTCATCTTCCCCGAACTTCCATAGCTCGTCTTCCCCGAGCTTACATAGCTCGATTCTCTCCGAGTTTCCATAGCTCGGTCTTTCTCCAAAGCTCGGCTTCCCCGAGCAATCCATGATCCGATACTCACCCCTGCGGAACCTGACGCAGGAGAGCCTAGGCCTATCATAACAGCATCTCAGGAAAGAATCATGTTGAGAAGTGGTCTAGAACCTAATACGGCCACCTAGGATCTACACGCCCACCAGATCTCAAGCCGTCAAGGAGCTCTCCTAGCCGTCGATCCCTTAACAAACAAGATACGAATCCCAACGGCCCCACAACGGCCTATTCGATCCGTCTCCGTATCCTAACAACCCTCGAACCTTCCAGAAGGCTCTCAAGATACAGGTGACAACCTATAAATATGACACTCCCAGATTTCCTCAGGTATGCGCTCACTCTCACACTCACTCTCCCACTCTCCCCTGCTGCTCGTCGGCGCTCTCCCCTTTTGTGAGCTCCCGATCGGCCGCCTCTGGAGAGACTTCCCGGAGAGATCCACCTTCCCATTTTCTGATTGATCGCTGATTTCCCCCTACTGACTTGAGCGTCGGAGGGTCTTCCGCGGAGGGCCACCCCCAATACCTCGCGCGTGAGGACTTCTGTGCAGGTCCACCCCAGGAGATCGACCGTGCCCGAATTGAAGGAACAGATCCCGGCGGCAACAGGGATCATGAGATAGATCTGTATGATATGCACTTCAATAAGAATGCAAATGTATTGAAAAGAATTTGGATCATGCTATAATCATCCAAAAAGTCCTTCCAATATATAGAGTTCTTCCAACATTTAAATGCCGCATCAAAGAGAAAACAAGCATCAATACATTCTCTAATAAATATATAAAAGAAAAAAAATATGACTTTTTATAGCATTCTTTGGAGCTATTTGATTGTTGGTTTCATGTCGACCATATCAACCAACACCTGCAACTAAGATCAAACTAATCAGATGTAAGATGCATCAAAAAAACAAAAGCTAAAAAACACTTGAGTAGCATTAATGGAGAGGGATTCTCTATAATTTATATGACAGAGACTTACCAACAACCCCCCCCCCCCCCGAAAAAAAAAAAAAGCCTTCTCCTTCTCTTGTCCAAGCATGAATTCCTATCAAATTAGCTTGTTGTGCAATAAACCTACTGCCATTGTTATCTCATTTCAGCAACCAATTACGGCTTGTCCTTTTAATTTCAAAGATCATTCACACCCTCCTGAGACTAGCTCTAATTAAGACAATTATGGGCTAAGGCAAAGTTATCTTTTAGAAAATGGTCATGTGATGTATTTTTCAATAGTTTCACATCAAAAAATTGAGAGTTAATTGTATAGTTTATAACTAGTTAAGAAAGATGGATAAGTACCAATTGGATCCATTTTGAACCGTGATGATCTAAGTTGATGTTGACCTTATTCATCTTGATTTTTTGTAACGAAATGGATTCATGAATACTGTGGACCGAGGGCCTGGATCGTTATAGATCATATATCAATTTTCCTAAAGCCATTCATATGTATTTTTTTAAAAAAATTTTGATTACACATTCATTTGTAAATATTAAAAGATTGATGGGTTGTTTCACAATTTCCAGTTGGCAGTAAGATTTTTTTTTTTTAGGGTTGATATCATCACGGAGACATCCTCAAAAGTCCCAACTTTTATTGCAACCCACAGAATTAGACCGTCCGGTCCAACCCATGACCATGGTGGACCCCCATGCCGGTCTAACGTCGAGTCGCAATCCCAGCTGTTGGATCCGTCCACGAGCAAAGATCCAGATGGTCTCCCCTTCCACTACAACGACCCAATCCTCCACCCTGGACCACCGTACACCACATCGATGACCATTGGCTATTCGTATACGGACCGGGACTTGCTAGGTCCGGTCCAACTTCGGAGTTCGAACCAGCATGCTTACCGTATTTTGTAATAAACTCTACCATAAAATCTTGGCACGTGCAAATAAACGTTTAAAATAGCGATATGAATGATGTTATAACAACTAGTAGCATGGTTTCTGTAGCCTTTGGATATAAATTAAAAAAATAATAATAACTGATTTGATTACATAAATAATATTCATTATCTGATACATTCATTATTTTAAAAAAAATATTTATTCTAACTCTACGGTGACATTTATTCAGTAAAATGATGGCAAGTTAGTTACCTTACTTTTTTTTAAAAAAATAAATGAGAATCTGGCATTTATTTTCATGCTAGTATAATTACTTTCATAAATATATATATTTTGGTCGTTCTTATTTTATGGGACAGGAAAAAAAAAAAAAAAAAAAAAAATCTCCTTGAGATATATTGTTAGATTATTTAAATAAAAAAATTATTTAGATTTACACATAGCAATCATGAATGCCATTCTTTATATGAATTGCCTTTTTTCAAAGATAAAGTGAGGGCTGATCTCCACAAAGTTTTATTCAAATTAAAAATATTTACAAAACAGTTAAAGAGAAAGGAAATAAAATTTAAAACAAGAATTCTTTCTATTTTTTTTTTGCGTAGTAGAGTTGTCTGGTAGATTTTGTTGAATTTTTGTAGAGAAAAACTTTAGAATTCTTTTTCAGCCACGTGTGCCAACAAATGAAACTTTCTCTCCCAGCTGGGTTCTTATTCCTCAACTTGAACGATAATTTGGTGATGCTTGAAGGCAAAATTACTGGAAAAAAAAAATCTGATAAGAGTCCTAATCATAGATTTAGAGAGAATATTTGATAAATAAGTAATTCATTGACTCCTAAATGGCTCTACAAAACACATTCTGAAATCATCGATCATCCTTTCTTAGATAGAACGTCTCTAGTACACATTATATATACAGCTTATTGAAGAGATGTAGCCAAAGAAATAATTTTACCATTTTCTGTCACATGCCTTTCAAACATGATTATATAAAAAAAAAAGTATATAACACCTCTATGATTAATAAACCTATAAAAAGAGTCAGCTGTGTAAATGCTATCTGATGGGGCCAGTTGACCCCATGAAAAATAAAAATTTTGGACGGCCCCAAAGGCCCAGACTCTAACGCCAGCTCCAGCGACGGCCTCCAGCGATGGCTTCCAGCGTCGGCTTCCAGCGCCAGCCCCCAGCGCTAGCCAAAGGCCGACGGACTCCAATGCTAGCTCCAGCGACGGCCTCCAGCGACGGCCTCCAGCGTCAGCTTCCAGCGCCAGCCCCCAGCACTAGCCAAAGGCCGACGGACTCCAACGTCAGCTCCAGCGTCGGCTTCCAGCGATGGCCTCCAGCGACGGCCTCCAGCGTCGGCTTCCAGCGCCAGCCCCAAGCGCTAGCCAAAGGCCGACAGGCTCCAACGCCGGCCCCCGAGGTTGGCACATCAAAGACCGACACCCGCCAAGGCCGGCCTCTCCAAGCTAGCCGGCCCCGACACATTGCCAGCCGGCCCCGGCACATTGCTAGCCGGCCATGGCGTCTCCAAGCTAGCCGGCCCTGGCACATTGCTAGCCGGCCCCGGCGTCTCCAAGCTAGCCGGCTCCGGCGCATTGCTAGTCGGCCCCGGCGTCTCCAGTCCCGCCGAGTCGGCCAAGGCCATCCCCGGCCGGCCCGACTTGGCCCCGGCGTCTCCAGTCCCGCCGAGTCGGCCAAGGCCATCCCCGGCCGGCCCGACTCGACCCCGGCGTCTCCAGTCCCGCCGAGTGGGCCAAGGCCATCCCCGGCCGGCCCGACTTGGCCCCGGCATCTCCAGTCCCGTCGAGTCGGCCAAGGCCATCACAGGCCGGCCCCGGCGACTCCTGTCCCGCCGAGTCGGCCAAGGCCGTCCCCGGCCAGCCTGACTTGGCCCCGTCGTCTCCAAGTCCGCCGATTCGGCCCCACCCCGGCACTGCCTTGCTGGCGGGATAGGCCCCAGCCATCTCAGGTCGACCCAGCTCGGCCTCGACAAGATGGGACCCCCGGTTTCTGCCAGATCAGCCCCAGCGGTTTAAGAATCCGTTCCTCTGACGTGCGCCGCCCGACAGCGCCCGACGCGCACCGCCCGACAGCGCCGATGCGCGCCGCAGCGCCAACATGCGCCGCCCGATAGCGCCAGATCCGACAATCCAACGGCCCCGTCGGCTGATGGGACGCAGACCCACGTGATCGTGCTAGCGTCACCCCCTATAAAAGGGTAAACTACGTCGAGAATCGGGTAAGGCATTTTTAACACACATTTTTACGCACTTGATGCCCTACTTCTCAAAGGAACCGCTTGATCCTTCTGAGACCTCTCCCTCCTCAAGAGCTCTCTCGAGCTCCTTCTCTGCTGTGACCTCTGTCACTAACTTGGGCGTCGGAGGGTCCCACCGGAGAACCCTCTCCGATCTTGGGACTTCTTTGCAGGCGATCCGGTGAGGAAGAAGAGCCTCCGTTCCCGACGTCCAGGAGGGGTGATCGAGCGTCATCAGATTGGCGCGCCAGGTAGGGGGGTGCATAAGAAAAGTAGCAAGCATCTTCCCTGAGCTACACCTCCCATCCCCTCTCTTCTCCTAGAAGCCATGGTGGTGACACGAGCCCAGGACTCCTCCGTCAGCTGCCCGGCGGGGCTCCCTCCGCCAGCTAGATAGCAGGAGGCCAATCCTCCTGCTACCAGCCCTCCGGTTGCCGGTCCGCCGCCGGACGCCACCCTCCAAACAGCGGAGCGGCTGGCAACCCTCTCCCAGCAAGTTCGGAATCTCACTGCCATGGTCCACGGACTCCAGCAGCAGCAGTCCGTGGCCACCTAGCACCAGACTGCTCCCCCCGCAAGCCAGCAGTCGGCGAGGGGAGGTTCTCCTCGGCGAGCCACCGGCTGACGTCAGGTTTCCTCAAGGAAGCCTCGATGCGAGCCCTCCAAGCGGCCGCAGTCCCCTGGCCACGGCCCCAGGGAGCTTCCTCCCAAGCCAAATCATCGCGAGGAACCCAGGCGGAAGTCCCGACTTCCGTCTCCATCCTCTACTTCCTCTTCTTCTTCTTCCTCCGAGCCATCTCGAAGGGCTCCGACGATCAAACGCCAGGCAGAGGAACGCCTGGAGGAGTACAACCGGCGCCTCGACGAGCTCGCCAGGAAGATAAACCACCAGCCGGAGGAAGAGTTTGACACTCGTCCTCCTTACACCCACTGTATACTGGAGGAACCGGTCCCCTCCAGGTTCCGCTTCCCCCAGGTGGACCCGTACGACGGTACGACCGACCCTATGGACCACCTCGAGAGCTACAAGGCCATGATGCAAGTCCAGGGCGCCTCAGACGCCCTTCTCTGCAAGGCCTTCCCTGCAACCCTGCGGAAGGCCGCCCGTGCGTGGCATTCGCGCCTGTCCCCCCACAGCATAGACTCCTTTCGGGAGTTGGAGAGGGCATTCCTGGCCCACTTTGATGCCTGCCGCCGGATTCCGAGGGTGGCGGACAGCCTCTTCTCCGTCCGCCAGAAGGAAGGAGAGTCCCTGCGGGACTTTGTGTCCCGATTCAAAACGCCGCCCTCGAGGTCTACCATCTCAATGATGCGGTGGCCACCTTGGCGCTGAAGCGGGGACTCCTTTCGTCCTGCTTCACCTTCTCCTTGGACAAGAACCCCCGAGCTTTTACTCTGACCTCCTCCTCCAGGCCCAGAAGTACATCCGGGCAGATGAAGCCGACCTCACTCGCCGGGAGTCTTCGAAGGGCTCCAGCCACAAATCCGCTCGCCCTGAGCCGAGTGGACCTCCTCGACATTGCCGATCCGACCCACCTCGCCGGTCCGACAACAGGCGCCGAAGCCCTGTCCCCGACGAGGGTAAGCTCACTCCTCTCCTTGCCCCTCGATCCCACATCCTGATGGAGATCGAGGGTGAGCCCTACCTTCAACGTCCTCCCCCCATGAAGAAGGGTGTATCCCGCGACAGAAGCCGCTACTGTCGATTCCACCGGGACTACGGCCACGACACTGACAGATGCTATAGCTTGAAACGGGCTATCGAGGAGCTCATCCAATGGGGCTACCTCGGCAAGTACGTCCAGAAGATGCCACAACCGCTGCCGGCCATCATGGGGCCTCCACCAGCTCAAGCCGCCGTCGACAACACCCCCACAGAGCGGATTGTCGGGATGGTGTCCTGGGGGTCGGCCTCTGCATCCAAGCGGCCAAGGGGGGAGGACGCTCCAAATAATGTAATGCTCCGGGGGGAGACGGCTGTAACGGAAAATGTAAACAACGAAGGCGTAGTCGTCGCTATGACGATCGCCAAGCACCCTGTAAAAAGGATTTTAGTTGATAGTGGCAGCTCAGCTGACATCCTTACTTACGACGCCTTTGTTCAGATGGGTTTATCTGTTGACTCCCTTCAGCCCGTGGCGACCCCGCTAGTTGGGTTCACCAGAGATTCTGTGAGGGTCGAGGGTGAAATATCCTTGCCCGTGACGGCCGAAACCCCGCCATGCCAAAGCACCGTGATCATGAAATTCCTAGTTGTGAGGGTCCCTTTGGCATACAACGCCATTCTTGGGCATCTCGGCCTAAATCTTTTGGATGCGGTTATCTCCACCCGATGTCTATTGGTGCAGTTTCCCACCAGCAGGGGAGTTGGAGAAATGCGCGGGGAGATAAGCCCGGTCTTACCCTGCTATCATGCGGCGTCGAGCCCTCTGGAGGCCGACCTGGCCCTGGAGGCGTCTGACCCTAGAGATTCCGCCAAAGGAGGGGAGCCTGCCGAGCACCTTCTGACTTTTCCTCTCGGCGATGACCCAACAAGGACCGTCCGTATGGGCGGACTCCTTCCCTTGGAGGACTGGGAGTGCCTCTTGGCTTTCCTGCGGGCTAACTCGGACGTATTCACCTGGTCAGCGTCCGACATGCCCGGCATCCCTCCGAAAGTCATCACCCACAAGCTTAACGTCGACCCGCGCCACCGTTCAATCCGTCAAAAGAAGAGGAGCTTTGCCCCCGACCGACAAAGGGCGATTGATGGAGAAGTCAACAAGCTGATCAGCACCGGCCACATCCGGGAGGCACACTACCCGAGCTGGATGGCCAACGTAGTCATGGTGCGCAAGGCAAACGGGAGCTGGAGAATCTGTATAGACTTCACTGACCTCAATAAGGCATGCCCAAAAGATAACTTTCCTTTGTCAAGAATTGACCAGCTGGTCGATTCCACCTCTGGTTACGAGCTCCTCAGCTTCATGGATGCCTTCTCCGGATATAATCAGATAAGGATGGACCCCAGCGACGAGGAGCACACCTCCTTCGTGATGGAGAAAGGCATTTACTGTTACAAGGTGATGCCTTTCGGCCTCAAGAATGCGGGAGCGACCTATCAACGGCTGATGAACAAGGTGTTCCAGGACCAGCTCGGTCGGAACATGGAAGTCTATGTGGACGATATGCTGACGAAGAGCACCCGTGCTGTCGACCACATCTCTAACCTGGAGGAAACTTTTAACAACCTCTGTCGCTTCAAAGTCAAGCTGAATCCTAAGAAGTGTGCTTTTGGGGTCACAGCAGGTAAATTTCTGGGCTTTATGGTGATCCAGCGTGGAATCGAGGTGAACCCAGAGAAGATCAGCGCCATACTTGACACGAGGCCGCCGTCCAACAAAAAGGAAGTGCAACAGCTAACGGGAAGGATAGCGGCGCTGAGTCGTTTCCTCTCTAGATCGGCAGAGAGGTGTTTGCCTTTCTTCAAGGCCCTGCGGAAGGTGAACGGTTTCACATGGACGGACGACTACCAGGAAGCTTTCGATGGCTTAAAGGCGTTCCTGTCCTCCCCACCGCTCCTCTCCAAGCTGAGAGATGGGGAGAGTCTTTTCCTTTACATAGCCGCCTCCTCAGAGGCCGTCAGCTCAGTCCTGGTGCGCCTAGACGCTGACGGAACCCAGAGGCCAGTCTACTACGTGAGCAAGGTTCTGAACGATGCCAAAGTCAGGTATTCCAAAACAGAGAAAGTCATTTTCGCCTTGATAGTTTCCGCCCGGCATCTTCGTCCGTATTTCCAAGCCCATCCTATCATGGTGCTCACGGACCAACCTCTCCGATCCATCCTGGCCCGTCCGGATACTTCAGGTCGACTCGCCAAATGGGCCATCAAGCTGGGGGAGTTCGACATCTCTTTCCAAGCACGACCGGCCTTGAAGTCCCAGGTTCTAGCCGACTTCCTAGTCGAGTGCACTTGGGCGAAGGAGGATCTCAAGGAGGCCCCTGGGGAGCAGCCCAGGCCCAAGCCGAGAGATGACGGAAAGACCTGGATCCTCCATGTGGACGGCGCATCAAATTCTCAAGGGAGTGGAGCCGGCCTCATTCTTGCCAGGCCGAAAGGAGAAAGAACCGAGTGCGCCCTGAGATTTCTTTTTGAAGCCACCAACAACCAGGCGGAGTACGAAGCCCTTCTGGCCGGGTTAAGATTAGCCCAGGAGGTTGGAGCAAAGCACCTCAGAGCCTACACGGACTCGCAACTCATCTCTGAGCAAATCAACGGAGAGTATGAGGCACGCGACCCCGTTATGGCGCAATATCTGAAAAAGGTTCAACTCTTGACCTCCTCACTGTTTTACTTCAGCATCAGTTACATCCCTCAGAGCGAAAACGCAAAGGCCAACGTCCTCTCTCGGCTGGCTACCTCCGCCGACGGCTTGACAAGGGACGCCTACATCGAATATCTGGAAAGACCCAGTATAGAGGGTGGGGAGGAAGTCCTTCCGCTCACCCCAGAACCCACATGGATGGACGCTTATGTCGCTATCTCGCCGATGGCACCCTCCCTGAGGACCGCAACGAGGCCAGATTACTCAAGTGGAGGGCCTCCAAGTTCATCCTCCTCGACGGGCGCCTGTATAGAAGGTCATTCTCCTACCCGTTGCTTAAGTGCGTAGGCCCCACCGATGCTGACTACATCCTCAGAGAAATCCACGAGGGCATTTGTGGGAATCATCTGGGGGGCAGATCCTTAGCCCAGAAGGCTCTCTATCAGGGGTACTTCTGGCTCACTATGAAGGAGGACGCAGCCAAGCTAGTTCAAAGGTGTGACGGCTGCCAGCGCCATGCGCACATCCAGCATCAGCCGCCTGCCCCGCTGAGCCCACTCTTGGCTCCGTGGCCCTTTGCCCAGTGGGGAATGGACATCCTTAGACCGTTCCCCCCAGCTTCAGGACAGCGGAGATTCTTGCTGGTCGCCATCGACTACTTCACCAAGTGGGTCGAGGTCGAGGCGTTGGCCAAAATCACGGAGAGCAAAGTTAAGACTTTCTTCTGGAAGTCGATCATATGCCGCTTTGACTTGCCTCACACCCTCTTTACGGACAACGGTCGCCAGTTCAACAATGAGGCATTCAAAACCTTCTGCGAGGAGCTAGGTATTCGCCACCGATTCACCTCCGTCGCCCACCCCCAGACCAACGGGGAGGCTGAGGTCATGAACCGCACCATCCTCAGAGGGCTCAGGACTCGCCTAGACGGCTCCAAAGGACGCTGGGTAGAAGAGCTTCCCAGTGTGATATGGGCTTACCACACAACGCCCAGAGCCCCGACGGGCAAAACTCCTTTCAGCCTCTCCTTTGGATCCGAGGCCGTCATCCCCGTCGAGATCGGATTGCCCAGTCCGCGTGTGGAGTCCTTCAATGAGGAAGGCAACCCTGCGCTGATCCGGGCCAACCTAGACTTCATCGACGAGGCGCATGATAGGGTGAGACTGCTCATGGTGACCTTTCGTCAGCGAGCGGCTAAGTACTACAATGCCCGAGTTCGTCCCAAGGTTTTTCGCCGTGGAGACCTGGTGCTACGAAAGGCCGAGGTATCAAAGCCTACCGAGGAGGGCAAGCTATCTCCCAACTGGGAAGGCCCCTACCGTGTCGCCGAGGCGCTCCATCGGGGGGCATACAAACTAGAAGAGCTTGATGGGAAGCCCATTCCGCGTACCTGGAATGCGGACAACCTCCATCGATATTATCAATAATGTACTCCCAGAGGCATAAGCAATAAAGAAAAAGGTCCTTTCTGGTGACACAGTTTGTCTTCCCTTGCGCAAGTCTCTCAAGAGGAGCTCACTGGCATCACGGCCCATGGGACACCACTCGGCTCCGGCACGGCGGTGCCCCCGAGTTGGTTAAGACCCTAAAGGCTCCGTACCCGGCTGAGTCGCCACTTGGGCAGAACACAAACCCCCAGGCTGGTTCAAAAGGAGCTCACTGGCATCGTGGCCCACGGGACACCACTCGGCTCTGGCACGGCGGTGCCCCCGAGTTGGTTAAGACCCTAAAGGCTCCATACCTGGCTGAGTCGCCACTTGGACGGAACACAAACCCCCATGCTGGTTCAAAAGGAGCTCACTGGCATCGCGGCCCATAGGACACCACTCGGCTCCGGTACGGCGGTGCCCCCGAGTTGGTTAAGACCCTAAAGGCTCCGTACCCGGCTGAGTCACCACTTGGGCAGAACACAAACCCCCAGGCTGGTTCAAAAGGAGCTCACTGGCATCGCGGCCCATGGGACACCACTCGGCTCCGGCACGGCGGTGCCCCCGAGTTGGTTAAGACCCTAAAGGCTCCGTACTCGGCTGAGTTGCCACTTGGGCGAAGCACAAACCCCCAGGCTGGTTCAAAAGAAGCTCACTGGCATCGTGGCTCACGGGACACCACTCGGCCTCGGCACGGCGGTGCCCCCATGTTAGTTAAGACCCTAAAGGCTCCGTACCCAGCTGAGTCGCCCCTCGCAGAGGTTCCACACCCCCGAGGCGGTTCAAAAGGAACCCTACCCTTGGCCCTATATAAGGAGGGCGGGAGCACCCCTCCTCCTCCATTCTCCTTCCCCCCCACTGTCGGTAAGGTAAGAGAGAGAGAGAGAGGGAATGAGAGAGAGAAACAGAGAGGGAACCAAGCCGGTTCACGGCTTGGTTCGGGCCCGGCGGAGTGCCTGATGCCTCGCCGGGCCTGGGCGACGGCCATGAGACCTCACCGGTGGCGGACGACCGTCCAGTGAGGATCCGACCGGCCGTGGTGGCCGGCCATGCCACCGGCACGGTTCCAAGCTGCGGACGATCGAAAGAGAGAAGGAAAGAAATAAAGGGAGAAAGAGAGGGAGAGGGAGCCGGCCGCGGCGGTGGCCGGCTCTGGCCCGGTCGCCGATGGCCGGGCCACCTGGAATTTGGCCGGTGGTGGCCCTGGCCGCCGGCACGGCCTCCCCCTATTTTGGGTGAAACAGGGGAGGAGGCGGGAGAGAAGATGGAGGCGTGGGCCGGCTTGGGCCGTCCCACGTTGGGCCCTATTGGGCCGACTCCGAGCTGTTTTGGAGCTACGATTTGGGTCCTGTATTAGGTCAGAAATGAAGAAAAAAAATATGGCCCGATTCGGCGTTGATTCTAGTTTCTCGGAATATTTTTATTTCCCCAGTCGGGCTTATATATTGGGAGATATTTGAGCCCAAAGTTGGGCCCAGGATTAGACTGGGTAGACATTAGGGGATGCTTCATTATTCCAATTTTTGAGATTTAATTGTAGAAATTAATGATGTAGGTAACCATATGTCTACATAGCTGATTTATAATTTGGAAGTAGCATACTGAGGTAAGTAAGCAATTTATTATAATTTTCATAATTTATTAGAATATAAAAATTATGGATATATTGCATTATTTGGAAAAATAAGATAAAATAGAATTTTTTTATACAATTGGGTATCTGTTATAATTATATGTGATTACTAATATTTTGTAAATTAATGGATTATAAATGTACAAAAATTGAATGATATGATTATTTTGGCTTTGCAAAATATACTGGTATTATTAATGTATTTTTATGCTGTGAATGTACAAACCACTGTATATGTGATATAAGGAGCTTATGCTCATGATGATGCATGAAGTGCTACATGCAAATATGATGATGATATGTGTCACTGCGGTTCTCATATGATGTGAAATGATGTGAAATACCAAGTGATACGAGACTCATCTCCACAAAGGGAGATATGTGGAGGACACACATCTAGAGGATGTTATGTGATTGATATATTGCATAACGCATACACATCTAGAGGATGTGTTGTGATTGATTATGATATATGGCACAACGCTGGTATCAGGACCCTTTCTCTTAGGAGACATTAAAGAGTGATACACTAGATGGGTGTTGTAGGGCCGTGGGACACATAAGGAAATAATAATTATATGAATACAGTGGGTTTGTTTACATTGCATATTTCAGCATTTATTGTATAATTAAGCTTCCAAAATTATTTGAGCTGATGATATACATGTTTTGATAGCATGATGAATGTATTTGAAATTGAAAGTTTTATACATGAAAATGTGGTTTGATAATATCTTGACGAAATGATTATATAATAGTAGGCTTACTTATTGAGTGTAAGCTCATATAAATCTTACAATATTTTTCAGAGCCACAGGACTGAAGAATGGGATTTGGGGTAGTTGGAGCTTCATTCAGAGGAAACTAAGATCCAACATTTTGTTGTAACCCCAGTGACTTATGTATGATGGGTATGTAGCCTAAAACCTATGATTATGGTTTGTATTAAGAACTATTTAAATTGGATGATATATAGTTATTACCCCTTCGTGTATTAAATGTTATATTTTGGGATGCCTTGCATGCCAGGCATGCGGCGGGTTGCCACCCCTAGATCCAATATAGGGTCTGGGGCATGACAGCTTATGTGGTATCAGAGCCTAGGTTTGACCTTAGGGACAAACATAAGATGCCACTAGGCAAAATAGTATGATGACACTGGGAGGGTAACAACTCTAAGAAGTTATAATTTTTCTAATAAATATGTTTTGAAAACTTAAGGGTTTGTAAAGATATTGATTGGAACCAAACTTGGCAGGGAATAGTCATGCCTCGTCACACCAGAAGTATGTGACAAGTTGGAGGTTCCCAGGTTGGTGACTCTGGCCAACAGGGATGCCAGCAAACTTTGGAGGCTATGGTTCCATTAATGTGGTTGGTAATGGCCAGAACAGCGCCAGACTAAGATACTTCAGGCCCTTATGGAAATGGTGCAGGCTATGCAGTAGCAGATCCAACAAGTGGTGCCTGCTCAGCCCGGCCCTCCTACTCAGCAAAACCCACGAGTCGAACCTGAACCACTAGTCCAGCCCACTCCATCGCAACCATGGCAAGGAGGGGGTTGGAGCTTTGCAGAGTTTAGGAGCTTAGCCCCTGCTCACTTCTCTGGATCCACCAACCCCGCTGATGCTAAGGGATGGATGAGGGAGATGGAGAAGGATTTCATGGCCCATGGTAGCCAGGAGGAGGAGAGGATTAGATTTTCCACCTACCTCCTTCAAGGGGAGGCATATGATTGGTGGTTGCATATGGAGCAGCGATTGGGTGGACAGGCTATTTCCTGAAGGAAGTTCAAGGAGACATTTTTCAACAAATACTTTTCCAGTAGTGTGCAAAGACAGATGGAGTCTGAGTTTCTGGAGCTGGAACAAAAGAATCTCTCTGTGGCCCATTACGAAGCCGAGTTCACTAGGCTAGCCCGGTTTGCTCCAAAAATAGTGACCACTGAGAGAGCCAAGATCACCAGGTTCACTGAAGGACTGCGACCCAAACTGAGGCAAGCAATCAATGCATTTGAACTCTCCACATATTGTGCTGTAGTGAGCAAAGCCCTGGTGATCGAAAGAGACATGAATAGGAACCAGAAGGAGTGGGAGCTAAAGAGGAAGAGGAAGGGGTCTCCTTCGGGCCAGTCTTTGGGGCAGGCTAAGAAGAACGATACATATCAGCCCCCCTTGAGAACGAAGGGTAAGGAGACCCGTTGCCCTCACTACGGAAACTTCCATCCGGGCAGGCAGTGCCGTGGGCCGAGAGGTGCCTGCTTCATACGTGGAAAAGTGGATCACAAGATGGCCACTTGTCCCCTTCGGAGGGATCAGCTGTCTTCTCCAAATCTTGGGATGAACCAGCCGCAGCAGCCGAGGACCCAGGGAAGGGTCTTCACCCTCACCCAACAGGATGCTGCCGCTTCAAACTCCGTTGTGGTAGGTATACCTGTTACTTAAGTACTCCTTTAAGATTATTTCATTCGTATGCGATATAATGCATTGATCATGAAGGATAAATAGGATCCGCTAAACTTTGTGATCAGGGACAATTAAAGTAGGCAACACATATGCTCAGACTTTAGTAGATCCGGGTGCCACGCATTCGTTTATATCTGATGCTTATCTTGCCAATAATGCATCATTGACACCCGTTCCCCTAGAACAAGAGTTTCTCATTGCATTCCCAAATGGAGATGTTATGAGGGTGGAGTTTGTATGCAGATCCTGCCAGATCAATATGGGCGACAAGAGGCTAGAGGCTAATCTAATCGTCCTTCCACTAAAGTCCTTTGATGTTATCCTTGGGATGGACCGGTTAGCCTCCTATCATGCTTCAGTAGATTGTTTTAGAAAAACGGTGATCTTCAAAATCCTTAATCAGCCTGAATTCAGTTTTACTGGAAGCCAGGAACACCTGGCTTCAATGTTTGTATCAACACTGCCGGCTGCCAAATATTTGATGAAAGGTGGCCAAGGGTTTCTTGCTGTGGTCAAGGACCTTCAGCAGGAAGAGGTGAAGTTGGAGGATATTCCAATGGCTATGGAGTTTCTTGACGTCTTCCCGGATGATTTGACCGAATTGCCTCCAGACCGGGAAGTGGAGTTCACCATTGATTTGGTCCTTGGCACTGGACCTATATCCAAGGCCCCTTATCGTATGGCCCCAACTGAACTAAAAGAGTTGAAGAACCAATTGTAAGAGCTCCTAGATCAGGGATTTATCAGATCAAATGTCTCTCCTTGGGGTGCTCCAGTATTATTTATCAAAAAGAAAGATGGGAGTCTGCGGCTCTGCATTGATTACCGAGAAATCAATAAGGTAACAGTGCGGAACAAATATCCCTTGCCGAGGATCGATGATTTTTTTGATCAACTCCAAGGAGCTCGGGTATTCTCGAAGATTGACCTTTGGTCAGGATACCATCAACTCAAGGTCAAGGCTGGAGATGTGCCTAAGACAGTATTCAGGACTAGGTACGGCCCCTACGAGTTCTTGGTGATGCCGTTCGGGTTAACTAATACCCCGGCAACATTCATGGACTTGATGAACAGAATCTTTAAGCCATACTTGGACCAGTTTGTGGTGGTGTTCATTGATGACATCCTGGTGTATTCTAAAAGCCAGGAGGAGCATATGGACCACCTGAAGATTATTCTGCAAACCCTTTCGGAGAAAAAGATTTATGCCAAGTTACAGAAGTGTGACTTCTGGTTGAGCTAAGTATCATTCTTGGGTCACGTAATATCTAAAAATGGCATAACTGTGGACCCAAAGAAGATTGAGGCAGTTGTAAATTGGAGTCGACCTTCCAATGTATCTAAAGTTAGAAGGTTCGTGGGGCTGGCTGGATATTATCGCAGATTCGTGGAGGGCTTTTCTCGCATTGCTCTACCCCTGACTCGCTTGACCCAAAAGCAAGCAAAGTTTGACTGGACTGAGGAGTGTGAGAGAAGTTTCCAGGAGCTGAAACAATGCCTAGTGTCAGCCCCCATCCTTACCCTTCCGTCAGGATCTGGAGGATTCACTCTATACACTGATGCTTCTCGGAAGGGATTGGGATATGTTCTGATGCAAAATAAGAAGGTGATAGCTTATGCCTCCAGACAGCTAAAGCCATATGAGCAAAATTATCCTAGTCATGACCTGGAGTTGGCTGCTGTAATTTTTGCCTTAAAGATCTGGCGGCATTATCTATATGGAGAAGCATGTGATGTGTACACAGACTACAAAAGTCTGAAGTACATCTTTACTCAGAAGGAGTTAAACTTGAGGCAAAGGAGGTGGATGGAGCTACTAAAAGATTATGACCTAAACCTGCACTATCATCTAGGGAAGGCCAATGTGGTAGCTGATGCCTTGAGTAGGAAGTCCTCCTTGGAGTTAGCTTCTATGATCACCTCTCAGCCTCACATCCAGAGGGATCTTGAGAAGCTGGAGGTTGGATTGCAAGTACAACGGTCTGATGGGCTTGTAGCAGCACTTGTACTCCAACCAACTCTGTTAGACAGGATCAAGTCCTCCAGAAAGAAGACTTGAACCTGCAAAAGATTAAAGAAGCCGTGAAGTTAGGGGTTCAGAATGAATTTACTATAATGGAGGATGGATCCCTGAGATTTGATGGTAGATTCTATGTGCCAAATGTGGTGGAACTAAGAGCAGAGATTCTGAAGGAGGTCCACTATTCTCCTTACATGGTGCACTCAGGAGGTACCAAGATGTACAAGGACTTAAAAGAAAACTTTTGGTGGAAAGGAATGAAGAGCGAGATTGCTCAGTATGTAGCCAAATATTTGGTATGTCAGCAAGTGAAGGCTGAGCATCAAAGGCCTGCAGGACCCCTTCAATATCTAATGATTCCACAATGGAAATGGAGAAGATCACTATGGACTTCGTGACTGGTCTGCCTAAGACCCCTCGGAACAATGATGCAGTATGGGTCATTGTAGACAGATTGACGAAGTTAGCCCATTCCTGCCATTCAGAGTTGGGATCTCCAGTGAGAGATTGGCCAACATGTATATTGAGCAAATTGTGAGGCTTCATGGTATTCCCGTATCTATTGTATCAGATAGGGATACTAGGTTTGTGTCCCAATTCTGGAAGAGTCTTCATAGAGCTCTGGGGACCAAATTAAACTTCAGCACAGCCTTCCATCCCCAGATAGATGGGCAGTCTGAGAGAACCATACAGACCCTGGAGGACATGTTGCGAGCCTGTGTGATGGACTTGGATGGTGCTTGGGACAACCACTTATCTTTAGTGGAATTTGCTTACAATAACAGCTACCATGCCAGTATCCAGATGGCTTCATTTGAGGCATTGTATGGTAGAAAATGCAGATCTCCCTTATGTTAGGATGATGTGGGGGAAAGAAAATTGTTGGGCCTTGAGCTGATTTGGCAGACAGTAGAGAAGGTGCAACTGATCAAGGGACGACTCCGCACAGCTCAAAGCCAACAGAAGAGCTATGCTGATGTGAGAAGAAGGGAGCTAGAATTTTAAGTTGGAGATCATGTCTTCTTGAAGATATCACCAACCAAAAATGTGATGAGATTTGGGATTAGAGATAAACTGAGTCCACGATACATTAGACCATTTGAGATTCTGAGCAAAGTAGTGGAGGTGGCTTATAGCCTGGCATTACCTCCGGCACTCTTTGGGATACATAATGTATTTCATGTATCTATGTTAAGAAAGTACATTCCTGACCCCAGCCATGTGATACAGTTTGAGCACATGCAGTTAAGGAAGGATCTAACGTATGAGGAGCATCCTGTGCGTATTGTGTACCGCAAGGATCAAGTTTTAAGACGGCGTAGCATTCCTTATGTCAAGGTTCAGTGGAGTAACCATTCTGAGAGGGAAGCTACTTGGGAGCTTGAGGAAGAAATTATAGAGAAATATCCTCAATTGTTTGTAACATAATATATGTAAATGGAAAGAAGATTAATCATATGATCAAAGCTTTGGATTCTAAATGTTATTTGAAGTACACCAATTTCGAGGCCGAAATTTTTATAAGGAGAGAAGAATGTGAGCCCATGTCCCCTGCTACAGATCCTCACATGGTGAGGATCCGCCATTGTTGATGGAGGAAGGGGGCGGCGCCCCCTTCCTCCGCCATCGTTGACGGCCGCGGTAGGGAGGCGCCGCAGCCAGTCAACAATGGGGGGCGCCGACGCGCCCCCTTCACACGAGCAGGGGAGGGGCTAACTCTACCCTTGGCCCTATATAAGGAGGGGGGGGGGAGCACCCCTCCTCCTCCATTCTCCTCCCCCCACCCAACTGACGGTAAGGTAAGAGAGAGAGAGAGGAATGAGAGAGAGAAAAAGAGAGGGAACCAAGCCGGTTCACGGCTTGGTTCGGGCCCGACGGAGTGCCCGATGCCTCGCCGGGCCTGGGCGATGGCCAGGAGACCTCACCAGCGGTGGGCGACCATCCAGTGAGGCCATCATCGGCACGGTTCCAAGCTGCGGGCGATCGAAAGAGAGAAGGAAAGAAATAGAGGGAGAAAGAGAGGGAGAGGGCGCGGCCGGCTCTGGCCCGGTCGCTGACGGCCGGGCCACCCGAAATTTGGCCGGCGACGGCCCTGGTTGCCGGCATGGCCTCCCCCTATTTCGGATGTGTTGGTCCAGATAACAACCCAAGAGGGGGGGTGAATTGGGTTTTTCAAAAATTTAAACTCTTTGAAAGATAACCCCCAGCGGTAATAAAAACTTAGATTCATAAGTTTAAAACTAAGCAACTATAAATAGAGAGTTGAAGATAAAGAGACAATCACGGCAAATACAAGAGATTTTATAGTGGCTTGGTGTACCTACACCTACGTCTACTTCCAAGTACCTCTTGGGTCCACACTATAATCAAACTGATTACAGCAGAGTTATTTTGCAAGCTCACAACTCGAACTTGTTGTTTTCCCGGGTGCACAACGAACCCAGCTGGTTTTCAAGGCTCACCAGCACAAAACCTTTCACCATAAGCTAATGCTTTCCCAAGGCTAACAGCCTCAACTGAATTAATCACCAGATTGACCCAGCAAACAGTATTTGTTTTTACAAGAAAAACAGCTCCTTTAATGAGCAAATATACAATAATGAAACAATAATAAGAGATTAGGAGCCAAAGCCTGATTCACAGATCTTGGTGGCTTCTTCCTTCTCTTCCTTTGAATGGATCTTCCTTTGAATGGATCTTCCTTTGAAGATGCTCTTGAGATTCAGAAGATCAGAAAAACTAGGGCTTCTTCCTTCTCTTGAGATTTCTTCTAAATAGAACAGCAAAGGCTTGGAATCTCTCTCTCTTCTTTTGGGGAATGAGTATGATCTTTCCTTACAAGTTTTTCCTCTTTTTTTTTCTGATAGATCTCAAAGATTTTCTCTATTCTTTTCTTTTTTGCCTTTCTCTTTTCTTCTTTTTTGGGATGCAATCAACCCTCTTCTTATAGATCCGATTAATCCACAAATAGTGTGAAACTATCTGTTAGAAGCAAGTGTAAAAAGGATTAGATCCATAAATAACAATAGCCGTTGGGATTAAAATAGATAAAGACAAAGTTTAGAGTCGTTCTGACAGTTCTGGAGCCGTGTCTGACATTCTGGAGTCGGCTCTAACTTTTTTGGAGTCGGCTCTAACTCGAAATTATTTAATCCGCTCGATCTAGAGTCGTCTCTGACTTTTCTGGGGTCGACACAAAATTCTTCTGGAGTCGACTCTAACAGTCTGGGAATCGACTCTAAGTCGTAGCCTGAAAATCCATCGTTCTGTTTTTTCTGATAGAGTCGGCTCTCACAGTCCCGGAGTCGACTCTAAGTCTGTGCCATTTTTCGGAGTCGGCTCTGTGATTCCATGTGTCGACTCTAATGTCTGCAATCTTACCTTGACATTAGATTCGAACCAGAACTTGATTTGCCTCTTGATTTTGATCATCAAATAGACTTATAATCTGAGAAACTTAATCAAAATCATTAGTAACATCAAATGTTATACTCAAATAGTTTTGTTAATCATCAAAATCCTCAATTGGGTCAACAATCTCCCCCTTTTTGATGATGACAAAAACTTTGAGTATATGCATTAAAAAATTCATTTGAGTTGAGAATTATAGACATTGTTAAAGCTTAGAGACTTCCTAATAGAGAATTTGATGCCAATATTCAAAATGAATAAAAATAAATAAAACTTGACATCAATCAAAATGATTTAACTTTTATATGAAGAAATTTATTAAGCTCCCCCTGCATTGAATAGCTCCCCCTATGTAGATAAACTGAATTCTTTCTAAAAATTCTCTCTTTCTTTCTATTCTCAGAATTGTTCTTCATTTTCTTTCTCTCTCTCTTTCTTATATGCATTCTCTCTTTCTTTCTATTCTCAGAATTGTTCTTCATTTTCTTTCTCTCTCTCTTTCTTATATGCATATACACTTATCTCTCCCCCTTTTTTGTTATCAATAATAAGGTGAGTTTAAGAGCAATAAAGAATGTTATTAGAGCGAGAATGTTGGTTCGAATAAATATAAAGATAGGAAACTTATTCATTGACATTCAATCAAAGATAAATTTGAAATAAAAGTGTAATATTCATTCAAACATTTGTATTCCAAAGCAAGATTCATTACATGTATTTTAAAATGACAGATTTAAGTATGTAAATCCTAGATACATGCTAAGAAAGCAAGAAAGTAAGAAATCCTAAGATATAACCTAGGATTGAATATCAAAATCAAATATGCTTATACACAATTTTCTTTAAATGTCCAATCATTTCCATAACATCATCTTTTTGAGTCTTCTTAAAACTTTCAAGACAAGCTTCAATTTGAAAGACGGCGAGGTCGATATCTTTCTTCAGTTGACTGGTAGCATGAAGATAAGTTCCAGAACCGTCTGCAATGCCTTCCATCCTTTCAAAAATTTATGAAGATCAGTGCTAAAGGATTCGATGGAATTGCTAATTGAAAAAGAAATCATGTCAAGTCTTGAATTAATCTCATCCTTTAATTGATTGAACTCCTCTCTTAATTTACACATATCATTTGATCTTTGACTGTCATACTCAGCCAGTAAAGCTCTGAGCTGACCTATTTGCTCCTCAGAAAATCTTTCAGATGCCAATGCTGACTGATATGGAAGTTGAGAGCTAGGTCCAACCTCTGAGGGTCCAGCAGATAGTCCAGTAGAAGAGGTCCAGCAGATGGTTCAGGAATGTCTTCTCCTCTGACTTCCTCAACTCTAACCTCTTCAGCTCTGGCCTCATGTCCTCTTTTTATCCAATTTCCATTTTCTTTTCTAAAGCCCATTCGGTGAATTGTAGAGACACTATAGTAATATGTATGTCTTAATTTTCTTAGTGGCTCATTATCCATTATAAGTACACCTTGGCTTCTGAATACCAATGTTAAAACCATACCATATGGCAATGTAGATCTCTTCTTAATAGCTGCCTCTGCCATATAGCCTATCATCATTCCAGCAAGATTTACAGGTCTACCAGTGAGAATACAGTCCATCAATAAGATGTCTCGCTCCGAGATATATTCAAACCTTTCAATTTTAGGAAATAGAATTCTTCCACAGATATTGTGAAGTAATCTGAGTTTCAAATTAAGTTGATTTGCCAAGATTTCCTCAAACTCAGAAACTTCTCTCCCTAACATCCTTGATAGTGCACCTCCTCTATCTTCATGATGATATTCAACAAGGCCAACGGTAGGCATTTCCAATAGATTACCAAGGGATTCGGCTATGATGATTACCTTTGTTTCTCTTACAACACTCACTAAGCCTCCCTCTCCTCTACATAAATCATTATAAAACTCTCTCACTAGGGTAGGATAAGTAGGGATATCCAAAGAACAAACCTTCTCCCAGCCAATTTCTTTCAACAACCGCCCAATAGCAAAGCCCTCCGAAACAAAAAAGTTAAAATCAACTTTTCTTCCAGTAGTAATGGCCTTACCAGCTAATTGGTCGACTCGAGGAGAAGATGGTGAGGGTGGAGAGTCATCTTGAGTGGCAGATGAAGAAGATGACGAAGGTTGCCTCCGATTTGAACGGCGCTTCGTCGGAACAGTCGAACCACTAATGATAGCATGCTTTTTGGGAGCCATGGGATTCGATTGGAATGAGTAATCAAGGGTTTTGAGGGATTTGGAGGGTTTGGAATCAGTTTGGAACAGCTTAGAAAAGGTTTAGGAGACGATAGGTATCGTTTGGGGTCGACTCTGCCCTTTTTATTTTGACCTAGTTCCACTTAGAGTCGACCCCCGAAAACGAGGTGTCGGCTCCGAACCAGAGAATCTGTCAGTGCCCGAATTAGAGTCAGCTCTACAGAAGCCAGAGTCGGCTCTAATTGCCTAGACAGAACATCAAAATAAGAAGGTGTCGACTCCACAAACTGCAGGTGTCGACTCCACAATAGTTTCAGAGAAAAAATCAAATTTCAAGGATCTGAAACTGATCAAATTAATCATCAAACTCTAGATAAGTGTTCCTTAATAATTGGGGAAACAATGAATCAAATTTCTAGATAGATTTCCTTATTGGACAAAGGGGATTTTCAAGAAATTATTGAAGTCTAGATAGTTGTTGTCCTTAGGGGTTTCAGAAAATTATTTTAAAGGATCACAAACTCCTAATTCTCCTCTAAGATAGCAAAATCTCTCCTCACTCAAAGGTTTGGTAAAAATATCAGCTAATTGATCTTTAGTATTAACATATTCAAAACAAACATCTTTGTTAGTTACATGTTCTCTAATAAAGTGATGTCTAATTTCAATGTGTTTAGTTCTTGAATGTTGAATTGGATTTTTAGTTAGATTGATAGCACTAGTATTATCACATTTAATAGGTATTTTATCAAGTGTGATACCATAATCTTCAAGTTGTCGCTTAATCGAGAGGATTTGAGCACAGCAACTTCCAGCTACAACATACTCTGTCTCAGCAGTGGATAATGCAACCGAATTTTGCTTCTTGCTAAACCAAGAGATTAAGTTACTTCCTAAAAGTTGGCATACCCCACTTGTACTCTTTCTATCTAATTTACAACCAGCATAGTCAGAATCACAATAAGCAATCAATTTTAAGGTTGAGTCTCTAGAATACCATAATCCTACATTTTTAGTTCCATTTAAGTATCTAAAGATTCTTTTAACAGCAAGTAAATGTGATTCCTTAGGATTAGATTGATATCTTGCACATAAGTAGACAGAAAACATGATATCTGGCCTACTTGCAGTTAGGTAAAGAAGTGATCCAATCATACCTCTGTAATGCTTCTGATCTACTTTCTTACCTATTTCATCCTTGTCCAGCTTGCATGAGGGACTCATTGGCGTACCAAGAGGTTTAGCAGATTCCATACCAAATTTCTTGAGTATTTCCTTTGTATACTTTGTTTGGTTAATGAAAATTCCCGCTTTCTCTTGTTTGATTTGAAGTCCAAGGAAGAAGTTTAGTTCTCCCATCATGCTCATCTCGAATTCTCCCTGCATTAGCTTAGCAAATTCTTGACAAAGAAGATTGTTAGTAGCACCAAATATAATGTCATCAACATAAATTTGAACGATTAATAAATCCTTTCCTTTTCTTTTCAAAAACAAGGTTTTATCAACATTTCCTCTAGAAAAGTCATTTTGAATTAAAAATTTACTTAATCTATCATACCAAGCTCTAGGTGCTTGCTTTAAACCATAAAGTGCTTTGTGTAGTTTGAAGACGTGGTTTGGAAATTCATGATCTTCAAAACCAGGAGGTTGTTCAACATAAACTTCCTCATTTATAAAACCATTTAGAAATGCACTTTTAACATCCATTTGAAATAAGTTGAAATTCATATGACATGCAAATGCAAGTAGTAGCCTAATGGCTTCTAATCTAGCAACAGGTGCAAAAGTTTCATCAAAATCTATACCTTCTTCTTGATTATATCCTTTTGCAACTAGTCTAGCTTTGTTTCTAATTACTATGCCATTTTCATCTAATTTATTTCTAAATACCCATTTAGATCCTATTATAGGGTGATTTTTAGGTTTTTCAACTAGGGTCCAGACTTGATTTCTAGTGAATTGGTTTAACTCTTCCTGCATTGCTAACATCCAATAACTATCTTTCTCGGCTTCCTCTATAGTCTTAGGTTCTATATGAGATAGAAATGCAAGATGATTATTGATATCTCTCATTGATGATCTAGTCCTTACACCTTGAGATGGATCACCTATGATTAGGTCTTTAGGATGACCATAAGCATATCTCCAATCTCTAGGTAGATCTTTATCATTTTGAATAGTATCAATACCATCATCCTTAGGTGAGTCATCATCCTTAACTTCAGGTTCTTGATTTGAAGATACATTTAATTTTTCAATATCTCTTTCAATCAAAGATGTATCTTCCTCATCATCAATTTTATCTGAACTTGATGCTAAAGACTCATCAAACACTATATGAATGGATTCTTCTACAACTAAGCTTTTCTTATTAAATACTCTATATGCTTTGCTAGATGTAGAATATCCTAGGAAGATACCTTCATCAGACTTTGCGTCAAACTTCCCAAGATTATCCTTACCATTGTTATGAATAAAACATTTACAACCAAATGCATGAAAATAACTTAAATTTGGTTTCCTATTGATCCAAAGTTCATAGGGAGTTTTCTTAAGGATAGGTCTAATTAGGGCTCTATTTAGAATGTAACATGCTGTGTTTATAGCTTCCGCCCAAAAATATTTTGGAAGTTGGCTTTCACATAGCATGGTACGGGCCATGTCTTCTAAAGTCTTATTCTTCCTTTCTACAACTCCATTTTGTTGCGGTGTTCTAGGTGCAGAGAAGTTATGATGTATGCCTTTTTCAAAACAGAATTTTTCAAATAAGTGATTTTCAAATTCAGTTCCATGATCACTTCTAATAGACACTATGGTAGTGTTTTTCTCATTAGTGACTTTCTTAACAAATTTCATGAATATTGAGAAAGTCTCATCTTTGTGAGCCAAAAACATTACCCAAGTGAATCTAGAGTAATCATCTACTATCACTAGACCATATTTCTTTCCTCCTAGAGTACTTGTGGTTCTAGTAGGTTGTCACGCCCCAGACCCAAAATTTTGAGCTAGGGTGACAACCCGCCGCGTGCCGGGCACGCAAGGCGTCCCGAAACATGACACTGAGTTCAAGAAAAGCAACAACCTATATATCATTCAAGTCCATGTCTTTAATACAATCCATAACTAAAGATTTGGGCTACAAGCCCTACACGTAAGCATTACTGGGGTTACATCAACATATGAATCCACTTTATTTTAAATAGAAGCTCCAACGAACCTATGGTTCCTTACACACCACTATAACATAGTCTGGGCATCAAACCCTACACATAAATACACTGGTATAGCAATAAAATAAAATCTATATTTTATTTGAGTTGAGGTCCATCACTCCAACATGTTATTCTCAAATCTCATGGTCCTGTAGCAAAAACATTACAATACTTGTATGAGATTACACTCAGTAAGTAAACCATGTTATGCAGTCCAATCATAGCATGATAATCAATAAGCATATAAATGATCTGCATGCATAAACATTTCACAAATACTCAAACATGCAATGTAAGTAAACCCATCATTGTTATATTATATCATATGTGTCCCACGGCCCTGCAATGCCCCATAACAAAGGAGAGCTGCGGTGGCACATATAAATATAATTCAAATCATTTGTACTCATCATTGTTGTATTATATCATAGCAAATTATCAGTGCATATAAATAATTCATTGTCATATTATATTATATATGTCCCACGGCCCTGCAATGCCCCATAACAAAGGAGAACCGCAGCGGCACATATCAATATAATTCATTCTTTTGCATTCACAATCACTCCATTATGCAATGTAAGTATTATATCATGCGTGTCCCACGGCCCTGCAATGCCTCATCTGAGCACATCCTCTAGATGTGTATGGCCATAGCAAAGGAGAACCGCGGCGGCAGTTATGAATATAATACTAATCAATTGCATCCATAACCGCTCAATTATACTATATAGGTAAACCCACTGTTTATACTCTCAATGGTACTGTAAATGTGACCCACGGCCCTGCAATATCTCGATAATATACCAACAGGCATCCCCCCTACTAAAGTAGGGTCGAAATGCGATAGTATACTAACAAGTATCCCCCCTACTGAAGTAGGGTCGAAATACCATAGTATACTAACAAGTATCCCCCCTATTGAAGTAGGGTCGAAATACCATAATGTATCAACCAGTATCCCCCCTACTGAAGTAAGGTCGAAATACCATAATGTACCAACCAGTATCCCCCCTACTGAAGTAGGGTCGAAATACCATAATGTATCAACCAGTATCCCCCCTACTGAAGTAGGGTCGAAATACATAATGTATCAACCAGTATCCCCCCTACTGAAGTAGGGTCGAAATACCATAATGTATCAACCAGTATCCCCCCTACTGAAGTAGGGTCGAAATACCATAATGTATCAACCAGTATCCCCCCTACTGAAGTAGGGTCGAAATACCATAATGTATCAACCAGTATCCCCCCTACTGAAGTAGGGTCGAAATACCATAATGTATCAACCAGTATCCCCCCTACTGAAGTAGGGTCGAAATACCAGGATATGACATGATAAAGGAGAGCCGCGGCGACACATAATAGTACCTCACATCACATGCACTCATCATATCAATAACAACACAATATTGTATAAACAGTGGATTATACCTACTGAACAATTGCATGTAATACATCACATCAATTTCATAATAACTGCATCTCTCATGCATAATAACTGCATCTCTCATGCATAGCAACTGCATCTCTCATGCATAATAACTGCATAGCATCCACACATGAAATCATAGTATTCATCTACTTACACATTTAACCAATAACAATTCACAATTTAACTACGCATATCCTAAAATAAATTATTTAATAAACTGATAACTGGCTTACTTACCTTAGTATGCAATCCAACAGGTATAAATAAGCTAGTCAGATGTCTGAGCACCTACAGGATTATTTACACAATTAATTGATTAGCAAGGAATATTAAAATGACCCTTAGAATTTCTACCCAGACTAGTTCACGGGCCCTACTTTGGGCTCGAATATCTCCCACTACACACATCCGATTGGGGAAGTAAAAATACCCCAAGAAACTAGAATTCACCCAGATTCTAGCCATATAATTATTTTTCTAATCCCGGCCCGTTACAGGGCCCAAAATCTAGCCCAAAGTCAGCCCGCTGCACGGCCCAAAAGGCCTGAACCGGCCGGCCCAGCCGGCCCGGTTCAGCCTTATCCCTCCCGATCCCCTGTTTCACCGAACAGGGGACGGGGACATGGCCGGCGGCCGGGGCCGCCGCCGGCCAAATTGAGGGCGGCCCGGCCGCCGGTGGCTGGGCCAGAGCCGGCCGCCGCCGCGGTCGGCCGCCAAACCCCCTGCTTCTCCCTCAATTTCTCTCACTCTCTCTAACTCCTCCGCACGGCACGAAACTGTGCCGGCGGCACGGCCGGCCACCATGGCCGGCCGGACCTCCACCGGACGCACGCCCGGCGCCGGTGGAGGCGACAGGCCAAGTCTCAGGCCCGGCGAGGCGGCGAGCACGCCGCCGGTTGGCTTCCGCCACCGCGCGAGAGGAGGGCCAATTGGCCCTTCCTCTCCTCTCTCTCTCCACCACCACCCCGCCGGACGCCTCCCCCGGCGCCGGCGGAGTCTCCGGCCAAGTATCAGGCCCGGCGCGGCGGTGAGCACGCCGCCGGGCCTGAACCAAGGGATTGGCCGGGATCTCTTTTCTTCTCTCTCTCGCGATCTCTCTGTCTCTCTCTGGTTCTCTTTCTCTCTCTCTCAGGCTCTCTCTCTCTCTGGTTATCTCTCTCTCTCTCTCTCATGCTCTCTCTCTCTCTCTCTTCTCTCTCTCATCCTCTTTCTCCCATGGCAACTCACTCTCTCTCTCTCTAGCACTAAGAGGATGGGCAGAGAATTACCTGGAGGGGACGCGGACGCCAGGATGATGGAGGGAGTCCCCCCCCTCCATCATATAAATAATTCCCTACGCAACGCTTCAGCCCAAGGACTCGGAAACCCATCAGACGCGACTCGAGAATCCAAGCGACATACAGGGAACTTAAATGTCATAATAACATGCCACCCCAATTAATACCGAGAGTTAACCTCCCCACAATTAAATTACCGGGGGTTTACATTCTCCCCTCCTTATAAAAATTTCGTCCTCGAAATTTGATATACATCAGTAGAATACAAATCCAAATTTTCTATCTCATAATCAGCTAGAATTCATTCAAAAGTCACAACAAATATTGGTGGATGTTTCTTTTTTCATTCTCCTTAGACTCCCAGATGATCTCCCTCTCAGAATAATTACTCCGCTGAACTCTGACATAAGGAATATTACACCATTTCAAAACTTAATCCTAGCGGTCCACAATGTGTACAAAATGGTCTTCATGGGTCAATTCTTTCTTAAACTAAATTGGTTCAAGTTCTAACACATAACGGGGTTTGAAATACACCTCCTCAGTCATAAAGACATGAAACACATTGAACACCCCAAAGAGTAATGAAGATAGTGCTAAGCTATAAGCCACCTCCTATTCCTTGATCAAATCTCAAATAGCCCAATAAATTGAGGACTCAATTCACCTCTAAACACAAATCTCATCACGACATTAGTTAGTAAAATTTCCAAATGATTTTCAACCTGAAATTTTAAATCAACATAACTTTTCTATTGACTCAGAGCTACATGAAGCTGCTTTAATACTTTCTCATATTTGTTAAACCAGCTCAGTAATCAAAATTTTCTCTCTCACACTTCATCTCAATATGAAGGAATCCACACTTTATATCATAGACAATTTAAATGAATCCATTTGAATATTGGCTTGGTAATCAATAATTAAGTAATTTCATTAAGGGTAAGAACAATACCAAGCACCTCTTAAATCCATTACACAGGCTCACAGTATAACATCTAAAATCTTATTGGTTTCTGCAGTTGTCTATTACATGTATAATGTCTCCATACTTAAGGTTAGCAACATATCAGGTACTCTCGATTCCTTGATAAGACAGTTCGAAATTCTTGTGAATTAGATATAAGATAATTTTCTTTCAATGCTCTCTCAACTCTTGAATAGTTGAATGTACCATTAATCATTACGACACTTACATCAATCATCATAATATACTTGGTTTCACTCTTGAATACTTCAAGCTAACATCAATGAACATTATGCCAATCATTTAAGATATCTTTCATAATTATCGTAATTAAAATTCATTTTCTTTGAATATAGATATGCCACTCATGGCTGATTGATAATTTATCCATCCAATCTCGAATTCAGAAAGTACTCAATTGTGATTAATCAAAAACATGTAATTAACTATTCCATTCCCAAAATATCATCAATTTTAATCATCCCTAAATCCAGCAGATGAGTTCATAATCTTACAATATCAATAATGTAAGTTCTACAATTAAGATTCATTAAATTCAGATTTAATACCTCAAGATCCATATATCAACTCAATTGCAATATGGACATAATGGTGTTTAGTTATATTAGTCATCAATTGCAATTTTCAATTACTATATCGTATTCCATATATTCATCAGTCTTTTATTGCATATCAAATTAAAATTTCATCTACCCATATTATTTAAAGGTCTAAAATTGCTACGAATCATTTCCAACAAGTTTAATGGAGCTAAAACCTCTAGAAGCCCCTTAACCTCCCCACTGATCAAGGCTACCAGCTAGGGAGCCCACAAAATATTATTGACTTGCGATGGTTCATTCTCAATTCCTATCAAACTTGTAATTCAATTAATATCTTGATAAACTTTAAATTTCAAGCTCCCAAAGCATAATTCCTGAAATTCCTTTAAAGTCATAATTGTCTCAATGTCATCCAAGTATTTTGCCTAGAGTGTCATTATGCATATGTCCCTAAGATCATAATCTGGGTCCTGTGGGTTATGGGCCCACCATGCTTCCGCTGCGCACTCTGATGCTGCATGTCCTGCATAGACTGCCATACCCGAGAGAGCTTGAAGCATCTCGACTGGAATCGCTGGTGCTCAGTTCCTACTGGGTTGGCAGGGGCCATACCTCCAGTAGTTCCTTGACCCACCGGCTGATCAGCATTACCGGCCAGAGAGTCCTCCTCATACTGTTGGCTCCTAGTACTGCGAGCCATAACTATTTTCTGTTAAATTAGATGTGGTTAATATCATAAACTAAAGTGTCAGGTGTCTCAAAATATGTTCTCTACGTAATATCATGTCAATATGTCTGTGTCCCTAGGGTCATAAGTTCTCTACTTGTTATCATGTCAATATGTCCATGTCCCTAGGGTCATAACCTATGCTCTGATACCATAAAAGCTGTCACGCCCCAGACCCAAAATTTTGAGCTAGGGTGACAACCCGCCGCGTGCCGGGCACGCAAGGCGTCCCGAAACATGACACTGAGTTCAAGAAAAGCAACAACCTATATATCATTCAAGTCCATGTCTTTAATACAATCCATAACTAAAGATTTGGGCTACAAGCCCTACACATAAGCATTACTGGGGTTACATCAACATATGAATCCACTTTATTTTAAATAGAAGCTCCAACGAACCTATGGTTCCTTACACACCACATAACATAGTCTGGGCATCAAACCCTACACATAAATACACTGGTATAGCAATAAAACAAAATCTATATTTTATTTGAGTTGAGGTCCATCACTCCAACATGTTATTCTCAAATCTCATGGTCCTGTAGCAAAAACATTATAATATTGTATGAGATTACACTCAGTAAGTAAACCATGTTATGCAGTCCAATCATAGCATGCAATCAATAAGCATATAAATGATCTGCATGCATAAACATTTCACAAATACTCAAACATGCAATGTAAGTAAACCCATCATTGTTATATTATATCATATGTGTCCCACGGCCCTGCAATGCCCCATAACAAAGGAGAGCTGCGGTGGCACATATAAATATAATTCAAATCATTTGCACTCATCATTGTTGTATTATATCATAGCAAATTATCAGTGCATATAAATAATTCATTGTCATATTATATTATATATGTCCCACGGCCCTGCAATGCCCCATAACAAAGGAGAGCCGCGGCGGCACATATCAATATAATTCATTCTTTTGCATTCACAATCACTCCATTATGCAATGTAAGTATTATATCATGCGTGTCCCACGGCCCTGCAATGCCTCATCTGAGCACATCCTCTAGATGTGTATGGCCATAGCAAAGGAGAACCGCGGCGGCACTTATGAATATAATACTAATCATTGCATCCATAACCGCTCAATTATACTATATAGGTAAACCCACTGTTTATACTCTCAATGGTAACTGTAAATGTGACCCACGGCCCTGCAATATCTCATAATGTACCAACAGGCATCCCCCCTACTAAAGTAGGGTCGAAATGCCATAGTATACTAACAAGTATCCCCCTACTGAAGTAGGGTCGAAATACCATAGTATACTAACAAGTATCCCCCCTACTGAAGTAGGGTCGAAATACCATAATGTATCAACCAGTATCCCCCCTACTGAAGTAGGATCGAAATACCATAATGTATCAACCAATATCCCCCCTACTGAAGTAGGGTCGAAATACCATAATGTATCAACCAGTATCCCTCCTACTGAAGTAGGGTCGAAATACCATAATGTATCAACCAGTATCCCCCTACTGAAGTAGGGTCGAAATACCATAATGTATCAACCAGTATCCCCCCTACTGAAGTAGGGTCCCATAATGTATCAACCAGTATCCCCCCCTACTGAAGTAGGGTCGAAATACCATAATGTATCAACCAGTATCCCCCCTACTGAAGTAGGGTCGAAATACCAGGATATGACATGATAAAGGAGAGCCGCGGCGACACATAACAGTACCTCACATCACATGCACTCATCATATCAATAACAACACAATATTGTATAAACAGTGGATTATACCTACTGAACAATTGCATGTAATACATCACATCAATTTCATAATAACTGCATCTCTCATGCATAGCAACTGCATCTCTCATGCATAGCAACTGCATCTCTCATGCATAATAACTGCATAGCATCCACACATGAAATCATAGTATTCATCTATTTACACATTTAGCCAATAACAATTCATAATTTAACTACGCATATCCTGAAATAAATTATTTAATAAACTGATAACTGGCTTACTTACCTCAGTACGCAATCCAACAGGTATAAATAAGCTAGTCAGATGTCTGAGCACCTACAGGATTATTTACACAATTAATTGATTAGCAAGGAATATTAAAATGACCCTTAGAATTTCTACCCAGACTAGTTCACGGGCCCTACTTTGGGCTCGAATATCTCCCACTACACACATCCGATTGGGGAAGTAAAAATACCCCAAGAAACTAGAATTCACCCAGATTCTAGCCATATAATTATTTTTCTAATCCCGGCCTGTTACAGGGTCCCAAAATCTAGCCCAAAGTCAGCCCGCTGCACGGCCCAAAAGGCCTGAACCGGCCGGCCCAGCCGGCCCGGTTCAGCCTTATCTCCCTCCCGATCCCCTGTTTCACCGAACAGGGGACGGGGACATGGCCGGTGGCCGGGGCCGCCGCTGGCCAAATTGAGGGCGGCCCGGCCGCCGGTGGCCGGGCCAGAGCCGGCCGCCGCCGCGGCCGGCCGCCAAACCCCCTGCTTCTCCCTCAATTTCTCTCACTCTCTCTAACTCCTCCGCACGGCACGGAACTGTGCGGCGGCACGGCCGGCCACCATGGCCGGCCGGACCTCCACCGGACGCACGCTCGGCGTCGGTGGAGGCGACAGGCCAAGTCTCGGGCCCGGTGAGGCGGCAAGCACGCCGCCGGGCCCGAACCAACCGGCGGAAGCCGGTTGGCTTCCGCCACCGCACGAGAGGAGGGCCAATTGGCCCTCCCTCTCCTCTCTCTCTCCACCACCACCCCGCCGGACGCCTCCCCCGGCGCTGGCGGAGTCTCCGGCCAAGTATCAGGCCCGGCACGTCGGTGAGCACGCCGCCGGGCCTGAACCAAGGTGATTGGCCGGGATCTCTTTTCTTCTCTCTCTCGCGATCTCTCTGTCTCTCTCTCTGGTTCTCTTTCTCTCTCTCTCAGGCTCTCTCTCTCTCTCTGGTTATCTCTCTCTTCTCTCTCTCACGCTCTCTCTTTCTCACGCTCTCTCTCTCTCTCTCTCTCTGCTTCTCTCTCTCATCCTCTTTCTCCCATGGCAACTCACTCTCTCTCTAGCACTAAGAGGATGGGCAGAGAATTACCTGGAGGGAACGCGGACGCCAGGATGATGGAGGGAGTCCCCCCCCTCCATCATATAAATAATTCCCTATGCAACGCTTCAGCCCAAGGACTCGGAAACCCATCAGACGCGACTCGAGAATCCAAGCGACATACAGGGAACTTAAATGTCATAATAACATGCCACCCCAATTAATACCGAGAGTTAACCTCCCCATAATTAAATTACCGGGGGTTTACATAGGTCCAAAAAGGTCCATGTGTAGTAGCTCTAGTGGCCTAGTAGTTGAAACAACATTCTTAGATTTGAAAGAAGTTCTTGTCTATTTTTCAAATTGACATGCATCACATATTCGATTATTTTCAAAATTTAGACTAGGAATACCTTTAACTAAATCCATTTTCAATAATTTAAAAATTAGGTGTGTACTTGCATGACCTAATCTACGATGCCATAGCCAGCCAATCTCATTTATCTTAGCATTATTAGCAACTAAGCAATGATTACTTGGAGATAAATTACTCAAATCAATTAAGTACACATTGCCATAGCGTTTACCAACAAGAATAATGCTGTTATCAATGGGATTAGTAACAGTGCAAACAGAAGCTTCAAAGGAAACCTTGAAACCTTTGTCACACAGTTGGCTAATACTTATTAGATTATGTTTAAGCCCATCAACATATAAAACATTATCAATATGAGTAGATGGAGTAATTTGAATCTTACCAATACCCATGATATGGCCTTGACCATTATCACCAAAAGTAACTAATCCACCTCTTTTTGATTCAAGGGTGATGAATTGATCTTTGTCACCCGTCATGTGTCTTGAGCAACCACTGTCCAGGTACCATTTTCTTTTCAGTCTGATGGCTGCAAGACACTCCTGCAAAATATTTATGTCTTAATTTTAGATACCCAAGCCTTCTTGGGTCCTTCATGGTTAGATGCATTAAATATTGTTCCTTTGGGAACCCAAATCATCTTTTTCTTTTTATGTGGAGATTTACACATATATGATTTATGTCCTTTGTTTCCACAAATAATGTTTAATAATTTTTCAGCATGTACAAAAACATTCTTCAAAGATTTTTGCTTTTTAAGTGTATTATATCCTAATCCAGCTTTATCAAAAACAGCCTTTTGATTTTCTAAAATCATATTAAGTTTGATAGAGCTTAGAGTAAATTTATCAACTATAGGCTTAAGTCTATCAACTTCATTTTTCAAACTTCCTTTTTCTTTTATCAAAAGTTCTTTATCAACAACATTCTTTTCATTTTCTAAGGATAGTTTTTGCATTTGAGTTTTCAAATATTTGTTCTTTGAACTTAGGTTCGCAAAATCATCCATTAGTTCATAAAAAGCACTATGCAGTTCATCAAAAGTGAAGTCATCAAGAAAACTCGGACTTACCTCATCATTGTTTGCCATAAAGCATAGATTGGCCATTTCGCTCTTTTCTTCTTCTTCGGAACTTGTGCTTTCCGAATCGCTCCATGTGGCCATCATTGCCTTCTTTTTGAACTTCCAGGTGCCTTTCTTTAGTTGAGGGCATTCAGATTTAAAGTGACCCGGCTTCTTTCATTCAAAGCAAATAACTTCCTTTTCTTTGCCCATGTCCTTATCTTTTCTTGCAAAGGGCTTTTTCTTTTCAAACTTCTTCTTCTTCATGAATCTTTTAAATTTTCTTGTGATGAGTGCCATATCCTCATCATCACTTTCATCTTCGGATTCATGAGGCTCTTCCATATATTCAGAAATCTTAAGAGCCATAGTTCTCTTCTTCTTTGACTCATCATCATCAACATGTTGCTTGATTTGAAGCTCATGAGTCATCAAGGATCCCAACAGTTCTTCTAGGGGTAGTGTACTTAGATCCTTTGCCTCTTGTATTACCGTCACCTTAGCTTCCCAAGTCCTAGGCAAGGAACGCAAGACCTTTCTCACAAGATCAAAATTATCATAAGATTTACCAAGACTTTTTAAACCATTAACTATATCAGTAAATCTTGTAAACATATCAGCAATAGATTCACATGCATCCATTTTAAACAATTCATATTTATGAACTAGCATGTTAATCTTTGATTCCTTGACTTGATTTGTTCCCTCATGGGTAACCTCAAGTCTATCCCAGATTTCCTTAGCAGAAATGCAAATAGATATGCGATTGAATTCATTTGCATCTAATGAGCAGTATAAGACATTCATTGCTTTGGCATTGAGTTGTGCCAATTTTCTATCATGTTCATCCCATTCTGTTTCTGGTTTAGGAATCTCCATGCCATTAACTCTAGCAGTGGGTGTGTGTGGTCCATTGACTATAATACTCCATAGATCATAGTCAAGTGCTTGAATGAATATTTTCATTCTAGCCTTCCAATAACCATAGTTAGAACCATTAAATAAGGGTGGTCTATTAGTAGATTGACCTTCAAAAAAAGATGAACCAGCTTGAGTTGCCATGTGGATTTTTGACTCTTGATCGTTAGATCAAATCAAATGAGCACTAGCTCTGATACCAATTATTGGTCCAGATAGCAACCCAAGAGGGGGGGTGAATTGGGTTTTTCAAAAATTTAAACTCTTTTGAAAAATAACCCCCAGCGAAAATAAAAACTTAGATTCACAAGTTTAAAACTAAGCAACGATAAATAGAGAGTTGAAGATAAAGAGACAATCACGGCAAACACAAGAGATTTTATAGTGGTTCGGTGTACCTACACCTACGTCCACTCCCAAGTACCTCTTGGGTCCACACTATAATCAAACTGATTACAGCAGAGTTGTTTTGCAAGCTCACAACTCGAACTTGTTATTTTTCCGGGTGCACAATGAACCTAGCTGGTTTTTAAGGCTCACCAGCACAAAACCTTTCACCACAAGCTAATGCTTGCCCAAGGCTAACAGCCTCAACTGAATCAATCACCAGATTGACCCAGCAAACAGTATTTATTTTTACAAGAAAAATAGCTCCTTTAATGAGCAAATATACAATAATGAAACAATAATAAGAGATTAGGAGCCAAAGCCTGATTCACAGATCTTGGTGGCTTCTTCCTTCTCTTCCCTTGAATGGATCTTCCTTTGAATGGATCTTCCTTTGAAGATGCTCTTGAGATTCAGAAGATCAAAAAAACTAGGGCTTCTTCCTTCTCTTGAGATTTCTTCTAAATAGAACAGCAAAGGCTTGGAATCTCTCTCTCTTCTTTTGGGGAATGAGTATGATATTTCCTTACAAGTTTTCCCTCTTTTCTTTTTTGATAGATCTCAAAGATTTTCTCTATTCTTTTCTTTTTGCCTTTCTCTTTTCTTCTTTTTTGGGATGCAATCAACCCTCTTCTTATAGATCCGATTAATCCATAAATAGTGTGAAACTATCAGTTAGAAGCAAGTGTAAAAAGGATTAGATCCATAAATAACAATAGCCGTTGGGATTAAAATAGATAAAGATAAAGTTTAGAGTCATTCTGATAGTTCTGGAGCCGTGTCTGACATTCTGGAGTTGGCTCTAACTTTTTTGGAGTCGGCTCTAACTTGAAATTATTTAATCCACTTGATCTGGAGTCGTTTCTGACTTTTCTGGGGTCGACACAAAATTCTTCTGGAGTCGACTCTAACAGTCTGGGAGTTGACTCTAAGTCGTGGCCTGAAAATCCATCGTTCTGTTTTTTCTGATAGAGTCAACTCTCACAGTTTCGGAGTCGACTCTAAGTCTGTGCCATTTTTTGGAGTCGGCTCTGTGATTCCATGTGTCGACTCTAATGTCTACAATCTTACCTTGACATTAGATTCGAACCAGAACTTGATTTGCCTCTTGATTTTGATCATCAAATAGACTTATAATCTGAGAAACTTAATCAAAATCATTAGTAACATCAAATGTTATACTCAAATAGTTTTGTTAATCATCAAAATCCTCAATTGGGTCAACAGGATGAAACAGGGGAGGAGGCAGGGGAGAAGATGGAGGCGTGGGCTGGCTTGGGCCGTCCTACGTTGGGCCCTATTGGGCCGACTCCAAGCTATTTTGGGGCTACTTTTTGGGCCCCAAATTGGGCTGGAAATGAAGAAATAAAAATATGGCCCGATTCAGCGTTGATTCTAGTTTTTCGGGATATTTTTATTTCCCCAGTTAGGCTTATATATTGGGAGATATTCGAGCCCAAAGTTAGGCCCAGGATTAGACTGGTAGACCTTAGGGGATGCTTCATTATTCCAATTTTTAAGATTTAATTGTGGAAATTAAAGCTGTAGATAACCGGATGTTCACATAGCTGATTTACAGTTTGAAAGTAGCGTACTGAGGTAAGTAAGCTATTTATTATAATTTTTATAATTTATTAGAATATAAAAATTATGGATATATTGCATTATTTGAAAAAATAAGACAAAATAGAATTTTGTTATACGATTGGGTATTTGTTATAATTATATGTGATTACTAAATTTTGCAAAGTAATAGATTATAAATGTGCAAAAATTGAATGATGTGATTATTTTGGCTTTGCAAAATATACTGGTATTATTGATGTCTTTTTTATACTGTGAATGTACAAACCACTGTATATTTGATATGAGGAGCTTATGCTCATGATGATGCATGTTGTGCTACATGCAAATATGATGATGATATGTGTCGCCGCAGTTCTTATATGATATAAAATGATATGAAATGCCAAGTGATACGGGATCCATCTCCACAGGGAGAGATATGTGGAGGACACGCATCTAGAGAATGTGATATGATTGATATATTGCATAACACACACACATCTAGAGGATGTGTTGTGATTGATTATGATATATGGCTTAACACTGGTACCAGGACCCTTCCTCTTAGGGGACATTAAAGAGTGATACACCAGATGGGTGTTGTAGGGCCATGGGACACATAAGGAAATAATAATTATATGAATACAGTGGGTTTGTTTACATTGCATATTTCAGCATTTATTGTATAATTAAGCTTCCAAAATTATTTGAGCTGATGATACACATGTTTTGATAACATGATGAATGTATTTGAAATTGAAAGTTTTATACATAAAAATGTGGTTTGATAATATCTTGACGAAATGATTATATAATAGTAGGCTTACTTATTGAGTGTAAGCTCATATAAATCTTACAATGTTTTTTAGAGCCACAGAACTGAAGAATGGGATCTGGGGTAGTTGAAACTTCATTCAGAGGAAACTAAGATCCAACATTTTGTTGTAACCCCAGTGACTTATGTATGATGGGCATGTAGCCTAAAACCTATGATTATGGTTTGTATTAAGAACCATTTAAATTGGATGATATATAGTTATTACCCCTTCATGTATTAAATGTTATATTTTGGGACGCCTTGCGTGCCAGGCATGCGGCTGGTTGCCACCCCTAGATCCAATATAGGGTCTGGGGTATGACAGGGTGTCCTTATGATCATGAGGCCGTCGAGAGCCTTTTGGAACTACCTCGAAGGTTTCTCGGCTGGCCTGAGAGTTGATTTGGGGCCACTGGGACCATAGGTCTTGAACTGCCTCAAGGGTTTCTCGATCAGTCTGAAGGTGTCTTTATGATCACGGAGCTGCCAAGAGCCTTTTGGAACTACCTTAGGGGTTTCTCGGTCGGCCCGAGAGTTGACTCGGGACTACCGGGACCATAGGTCTTGAATCGTCTCAAAGGTTTTTTGGTCGGCCTAGGGGTGTCCTTATGATCACGGGGCTGCCAAGAGCTTTTTGGAACTATCTCGGGGGTTTCTCGGCCGGCCCGGGAGTTGACTCGGGGCCATCGGGACCATCGGTCTTGAACCACCTCGAGGGTTTCTCAGTCAGCCTGGGCGTGTCCTTATGATCGCAGGGCCACCGAAAGCCTTTTGGAACTATGGAATTGTCTAAGCTGAATAGAAAGACAAAATTTGAGACTCTTCATATTTTCATCGACCAAACACTCTCGCTATTGATAATACCGGCAAAGGTTATCCACATTCTAAGTGCATGGGATTAGCCGCCCGTCGAGCTCCTCGATTCGATACGCTCCTTGATGAAGTGCTTCGATGATCCGATAGGGCTCCTCCCAATTTGGAGATAGCTTGTCCCCTTCAGTTGGCTTAGATACCTCGGCCCTTTTGAGGATTAGATCTTCAGGGTGGAATGTCTTGAGGTGGATCCGGGCATTGTAATTTTTGCTGCTCATTGGCGGAAGATAGCCATCTTGAGCCGCGCTTGGTTCTGCACCTCATCGATGAAGTTGAGGCTGGCCCTTAGTTGATAAGAATTGTCTTCTTCATTATATGACTCCATCCGGGGGCTTGGAAGATTGATCTCCACCGGAATGACCGCTTCAGATCTGAAGACGAGACTGAAAGAAGTTTCCCCTATGGAGATCCTTGGAGTCGTATGATACGCCCACAGCATACTTGGGAGTTCCTCCACTCATTTGCCTTTGAACTTATCCAGTCGAGTTCTGAGTCTTCGAAGGATAGTTCGATTCATGACTTCTACTTCTCCATTGGTTTGTGGATGTCCGACAGAAGTGAATCGGTGGCAGATATCCAGCTTGGAGCAAAAGGTCTTGAATGTAGCATTGTCGAACTATCGATCATTGTTGGTGATGATAGTGTAAGGTAGCCCAAAATGGCAAATGATAGACTTCCAAAAAAAATATCCTCACTTTGCTCTCGGTGATTTTGGCTAACGCCTTGACTTCAACCCATTTGGTGAAGTAATCGATGGCGACAAGTAAGAACCTCCGTTGATCTGAAGCTGGGGAGAATGGTCCAAGGATATCCATTCCCCATTGAGCGAAGGGTCACAGAGCAAAGAGCGGGCTCAGCTGAGAGGCTGGTTGTCACTGAACATTAGAATATCGTTGGCAGCTATCGCAATTCTGGACTAGTTCAGCAGCATCCTTTTGCATAGTGAGCCAATAATATCCCTAGCGAAGAGCCTTGTACGCTAGTGATCTGCCCCCTAGGTAATTTTCACATATGCCCTCATAAATCTCGCTGAGTATAACTATTCTTATGAAGTGAAGAGCCTTGTTGAGTGAGAGTGACCAGTTGTTCTTGTGGAGTGGCCAAAATTAGTGGCGAGAAAAGAGCAGGGAGATTAACTTCTGATTGCTCAGCATGCCCCCCAGTATAACTGGCAGAAGCCTCCTGAGTATGTGTCACCACTATTGTTGAGGGCGAGCTTGTAGCTCAGAGTTACACGGCTATCCTTCTCCACCCCCTACCTAGCGCGCCAATCTGATGATGCCTGATCACCTTGAGCTGACGTCCTTGAGCGTCAGTGGATGTGCTGTGAGTTTGATGAAGATGCTTCACCTCGATTCCATGTTTTACAAGAAGTCTCGGGAGCCAGATATTCCGGCAAGACCCTTCGACACTCAAGTTAGTAATCAGAATCACAGCCGTAAGCGTAAAGAAGCTCGAGCTAAGGAGAGTTAGAAAGAAGATCAGAAAACTCTCTAAGTGCTTGTGTTCATACCTTGCTCAGGGGTCCCTCTTACTCATTTTATTGATACTCGGAGTTCGTGAAACTTGCTTCGGAAGCTTGGGATCTTATGATGAGTGATGAATTTTGTGAATAGAATGTCAGAATTAGTGGGATTCATCCCATCTAAACTGGGTGATTGGTACTTTGTGGCAGATGACGACTTCTTGGACTCGTTTGATCAAAGTCATTAAAGCTTCATGATGGATGATAACTTTTTATGTCCATCTGATCTGGGTCATTAAAGCTTCATGATGGATGATGACTTTTTGGGCCTGTGCCAGAACTAGTGAAGCTTGTCTTATTAGACACCCATAAGCCAAAGGCAATTGTTGGGCCCGGCCTAGTCAGAAACGAAGGCTTGCCTGGGAAGCTAAAGCTGAGCCCAAAGATGAGAGGAGATGAGACCATCTGAGAATAGGGGCTGCTCAGGAGTTGGGGCAGTCTGAGAGTCGGGGCTGCCTAAGAGCTTGGGCCGCTCAAGAGCTGGGGCTGCTTGAGAACTGGGGCCACCTAGGAGCTAAGGCCGCATGAAAGCCAGGGCCTCCTAGGAGCTGGGGCCGCCTAAGAACTGGAGCTGCCTAGGAGCTAAGGCTACCTAAGTGCTGGGGCTGCCTAGGAGCTGAGGCCGCCTAGGAGTTGGAGCTGCCGACGTCCTATCGGCTCTCGCTATCAGGTAATTTTGGCCGTTAACTTACACGTGGCCTTTATTGGCCACATCAGTTCCATACTACTCTTGTAAACTTTGTCCCAAGCACCAAATTTACTCATGTAGGTTATCCACCTACCTTTTTTCTCGTTGGATATATAATAAATACAGTCATAACATAACACCTCAAAAAGAGTTCCTATATTGAATGAAAAAGAAAGTATTATATACTTATAGCCCAAGTCCACTTGCTACACATTAACTTCATTCAAATATTTGGGCCACGTGGTTTTACTTTTCTAACATGTTAATTGAATTAATAGATAAGCTTGGAGCATTACAAATAGTATCAGAGCCAAGTTGAGCCCGTGAAAATTAGTGAACACGAGGAAAGAACTAGCTATGGGATAATCGTAAAGTTCCAAAATGATCTAACATTATAAAAGAAAAGATTATAACATCCAAAAATAGAGAAAGAAAGTATTATGTGTTTATAATTCAAGTCCACTTGTTACTTATTAATTTTCACTCAAGTTTTTCTGTCACTTAATTTTATCTCACTAATAGATTAATTGAATTAGCAGATAAGCTTCACGCAATATAGATGGTAAAAATCCATCAATAGTGATCTAAGCCAAGGAGGCAAAGGAAAAGTTTCACTGCCCAAGCAGTAGCCCAGTTGGTTCGGGCGTTACTCCTCCTTACGGTTGGCACTGGTTCGAGACATGATCCTATGGATGACTCGATTAAATTTACAGTTAAAGCCAGTGCAAACTGTGAGTGAATGAGGTGCAAATCTAAGCTATCCGAATCGAATAATATCCGGCGGAAAGAGGGCCTTTGTAACCCCCGGTAAATTATTATGGGGGAATGTAACTCTTAGTATTTATTTTTGGGGACACCTGGCATCTTGACTCCCTTCTGACGTTTAGATTCCCATTGCGACGTCTGGTTTCTTGGGTTTTCGCGTGTCGGATGGGTTCCCATCTTCTATTGATCCGAGGCGTCGCGTGGGAGAATAAAAGGAGTCGAAGGATGACTCCCTCGTTCACCCTGACGCACACCTCTTCCACGTAATCCCTTGCCCATCCTCTTAATGCCTGAGAGAGAGAGAGACAGCCGGGAAGAGAGAGAGAGAGAGAGCCCAAGAGAGAGAGATAGCCGGGAGACAGAGAGATAGCCGGAAGAGAGAGAGAGATAGCCGGAAGAGAGAGAGAGAGATAGCCGGAAGAGAGAGTGAGAGAAAGAGGGAGAGTGAATGAAATCGGAGAGAGTGGAAGGAGGGAGGTTGGCCGCGGTGACGGTCGGCTCCGGTCCGGCCAACAGTGGCCGGACTGCCCTTAATTTGCTAGGCAATCCGTCGGCACCGTGACGCCGCGCGGGAGAGAAATTGAGAGAAAGAGGGAGAATGAATGAAATTGGAGAGAGTGGATGGAGGGAGGCGGCTGGCCGCGGCGGCGGCAAGCTCCTGTCCGGCCAACAGTGGCCGGACTGCCCTCATTTCGCCAGTCAAGCCGATCGGCACAGTATCGGCTGTGCGATAGAAATCGAGAGAAAGAGAGAGAGAAGATGAAATCGAGAGTGTTGATGGAGGGAGGAGGCTGGCCGTGATGGCGGCCGGCTCTGGTCCGGCCAACAGTGGCCGGACTGCCCTCAATTCGCCGGGTGAGTCGCCGGCACTATGAAATCCACGCGGAAACAGGGAGAGGAAAAGAGAAAGAAAGAGTGAGAAATTGAGAGAGAGAAGGGGGAGGGGGTGGCCGGCCGCGGCGGCGGCCGGCCTTGGCCCGACCGACGATGGCCGGGCTGCCTCCGATTTGGCCAGCAGCGGCCCTGGCCGCAGGATCACAGAGGCCCTATTTCGATTGAAACAGGGAATCTGGGAAGAGGGGATCGAGTGGGCCGGCTGGGCCGGCCTGGTTTGGGCCTTCTGGGCCGTGCAGCGAGCAGTTTTGGGGCTGATTTTTGGGCCCCGTAACGGGCCGGGATTAGCAAAATATTTATATGGCTAGAATCTTGGTGAATTCTAGTTTCATGGGGTATTTTTACTTCCCCAATTGGGAATGTATAGTGGGAGATATTCGAGCCCGAAGTTGGGTCCGTGAACTAGTCTGGGTAGGGTCTTAAGGGTCATTTTATTAATTGGATTTCAGTGAATTAATTATGTACATTGATCATGTAGGTGCCCAGACATCTGATTAGTTGGTGCTTCATTTGGATTTTTGCGTAGGAGGTAAGTAAGACTATTATGTAATTTAATTGTTTAATTAATAAATTGAGTATATATAGTTTGCATGCATTCTTATAAATTAACTAAATTGTCTATGTAGCATGGAACTGTGGATTTCAAATGAACCATTATATGATTATAATGATTGATAATATTGTAAGAAATGATTTATTGATGTATATGCCAGAATTGTGATTGCCTGTACGACATGTTTATATTGAGGTGACTATATACATTTCCTTATACTGTGCAAACCACTGTGAGATATTGTGAAATACAGATGCATGATGCACACGTGATGAAAATGTTAAATAGATTTATATGTGTCGCTGCGGTTCTCCTTTACTATGGCCCCACACATTGCAGATGTGTTCTGTTTGATTTTTATGGCCACACACACTGGAGATGTATTCTGTTATGATATGGCCCCACATATTGTAGACATGTTCTGTATGATTTTTATGGCCTCACACACTGACGAGTGTGTTCTGTTATGGTATGGCCCCACATGTCTTACAATGTGTTCTGTATGATTTTTATGGCCATATACATCGTAGAGTGTGTTCTGTTATGGTATGGCCCACACATCGTACAATGTGTTCTGTGGATGTTGATGGCCACGCATCTGGAGGATGTGCTCTGATTGAGGTATTGCAGGGCCGTGGGTCACATAGGAAATCTATAATTACATAAACAGTGAGTTTGCCAGATTGCATATTCTGATGATTATCAAATGTTCAATTTATGTTAAGTTGACAAATGCATATGTTGATAGCATGTTAAATATAATATGATTGTATAATAGGCTTACTTATTGAGTGTAAACTCATTAAACCTTGACCATGTTTTTCAGAGCCTCAGGGTTGATGATGGAGTTGATGGAGCTTTCAATAAATAAAATAAGAACCATTGCATTGGTGTAATCCTATTATGTTTCTGTGTAGGGCTTGTTATAGCCCAACTTTATTAGCATGACTTGGATGTAGGGTTTGATACCCAAAACTTATAACTATCATTTGTATTATGGTTGGTTTCCATATTCATTGCCATTTGAATCGTATATCAAGATTTTTAAGACGCCTTGCGTGCCCGGCATGGGGCGGGTTGTCACCCTAGCTCAAAATTTTTGGGTCTGGGGCGTGACAGCTTTTTTTGGTATCAGAGCCTAGGTTATGACTCTAGGGACACGGACATATTGACATGATACAGTTATGACCCTAGGGACACAGACATATTGACATGATAACATAGTGAACATATTTGGATGACATTATACTTAGAGTCATCTGACACTTTAGTTTATGATATTAACCACATCTAATTTAACAGAAATAGTTATGGCTCGCCATACTAGGAGCCAACTGTATGAGGAGGACTCTCTGGCCGGTAATGCTGATCAGCCGGTGGGTCAAGGAACTACTGGAGGTACGGCCCCTGCCAACCCAGTAGGAACTGAGCACCAGCGATTCGAGTCCGAGATGCTTCAAGCTCTCTCGGGTATGGCGCAGTCTATGCAGGACATACAGCATCAGAGTGCGCAGCGGAAGCGTGGTGGCCCATAACCCACAAGACCCAGGTTATGACCTTAGGGACATATGCATAATGACACTCTAGGCAAAATACTTGGATGACATTGAGACAATTATGACTTTCAAGGAATTTCATGAATTATGCTTTGAAAGCTTGAAATTTAAAGTTTATTAAGATATTAATTGAATTACAAATTTGATAGGGATTATGAATGAACCATCAGAAGCTAATGATATTATGTGGGCTCCCTAGCTGGTAGCCTTGATCAGTGGGGAGGTCAAGGGGGCTTCTAGAGGTTTTAGCTCCATTAAACTTGTTGGAAATGATTCGTAGCAGTTTCAGACCTTTAAATAATATGGGAGATGAAATTTTAATTGGATATACAATACATATATGGAATATGATATAGTAGTTGAAAAGTGCAATTGTTGACTATTATGACTAAGATAACATGATTATGTCCATATTGCAATTGAGTTGATATGTGGATTTGGAGTTAGTAAATCTAAATTTGAATGTGGATGTATATAATAAATTTTTATTTGTAGAACTTACATTGTTGATATTGTAAGTTTAAGATTATGAGCTAATCTGCTGGTTATAGGGATGATTAATATTGATGATATTTTGGGAATGAAATAGTTAACTACATATTTTTGATCAATTACAATTGAGTGCTTTCTGAATTTGAGTCTGGATGGATAAGTATATATAGTGAATTTTACTAAGAGAACTTTTATTATATATTACATGTTCAAAACTGATTGTTACTTTGCTAGATATGCAGATGGTTGATACTGATGTTGATGAAATAGTTGACTGCATATTATATCATGATGGATCATTTAGGAAGATTATAAAATTTTAAATTCTGAGACAATTACTGTTTAAGTTTTGAGAGCAGTAGACTCTATTAATCTTTAGAACTGATTTTGGCTATAAATGATCAAATATTTTGATGGTAGAAAGTGAAAGATTTTAGCAAGAATGAGAATAAGATAAACTCCACTGATAAAAAATTTTGTGGGGATTTTCATCTGTTAATAGATTTCTAAATCAAGATATCTGTTCATTAATTTATCGTGCATACTTATTGTACCTTTCTTCATAGTTCCTAAGGAGATATCTTTCTCTAGGATGGATAAATTATCAATCAGCCGTAAGTGACATGAATCTTTTCTAGGAAAAAGGAGGGAGATGATTTTATTTTAACTATTGCTAATTATGGATTATGGTTAAGGGTACATCTATTATCACTTTTAAGTCATAGAGAGATTACTATAATTTTCAATTATATCTTTCGGATGGTAAGTGCATTTTCAATCTTTATTGACCTTATAAGTCTTGTATCCATCTGAGCTAGATTAGTGAAGTCACTTTGAGATATTTGAAGGGTTTAAATTAGTTGGTCATGTTGTGGCATGAGACATTGCATAATCTATAGATGATTTTGATAATCATTGGTAATAAAATAATCGATTCAAGAATTTGAATCATTTAAATTACATTATTTATTGAGGATATACTGACCTATTCAAGAGAAATTGATTGGTTATGGTGGTATTATTGATAAATATGAAGGAGATCAATTAATCATACTGATGATTAATGATGGCACTATTATTTAAAGAAATTAAATTAGTTGATTATGATAATTATGAAAGATATCCTAAATGATTGGCATAATGTTCATTGATGTTAGCTTGAAGTATTCAAGAGTGAAACCAAGTATGTTATGATGATTGAAATAGGTGTCGTAATGATTAATGGCACATTCAACTATATATGAGTTGAGAGAGCATTGGAAGGAAACTATCTTATATCTAATTCAAAAGAAATACTTCTTAAGGAATTCAATTTTATTTGGTAGAAAGATCAAATTAATTTTGAAAGTTGGGCATGTCATTTGGATACTTGGGAATGAAATAAAAGTTTGCTAGTGAGTGTCTTTAATAGTACAAAATTTGTGGACATTTAAATTCAAGGATGAAATTTTTGCGGGATAAAATGTTAATAATTGTTTTTGGTTTAATGGTAAACGCATAAATTGAGTCTGAACCCAATTGTCTTACTCTCTTAATTTGATGATGTTTTCATAAGGCTTAGTGAATTAAGCTGAATTTCTGTCCGGCCTTCCACCCTCAAATAGATGGACAACCTGCATGAACCAATTAGATTTTGATGATATACTGTGAGCCTATGTGATGGATTTAGAAAGTGCTTGGTGTACTTCATACCCTTAGTGAAATTGCTTATTTTAATGATTACCAAGCCAATATTCTAATGGATTCAGTTCAATTGTCTATGATATAAGGTGTAGATTCCCTTCATGTGGAGATGAGGTGAGAGGGAGACAATTTGGACTGAGCTGGTTTAGCAACTATGAAGAGTATCGTTAATTAAAAAGCAGCTTCATGTAGCTCTGAGTTAATAGAAAGTTATGTTGATGTTAAATAGAAAGATTTGAAATTTCATGTTGAAGATCATTTGGAAGTTTTTCTAATCAACGATGTGAATGAGATTTGTGTTAGAGGTGATTTGGGTCACAATGCATTGGGCCATTTGAGATTTTGATCAAAATATAGGAGGTGGCTTATAGCTTAGCACTACCTTCATTACTCTTTGGGGTGTTTAATATGTTTCATATCTTTATGATTGAGGAGGTGTATTTCAAACCCCCGTTATGTGTTAGAACTTGAACCAATTTAGCTTAAGAAAGAATTGACCTATGAAGGTCATGTTGTGCACATTGTGGACTGCAAGGATTAAGTTCTGAGATGGTGTAGTATTCCTTATGTCAAAGTTCAGCGGAATAATTATTCTGAGAGGGAGATTATCTGGGAGTCTAAGGAGAAAATGAAAAAGAAACATCCTCAATTATTTGTATCTTATTACAGATCAACGATGTATCGATGACAGTGACTTTTAAATGAAATTTAGCTGATTATGAGATAGAAATTTGGATTTGTATTCTATTGGATGTATATCAAATTTCGAGGACGAAATTTTTATAAGGGGGGGAGAATGTAACCCCCCGTAAATTATTATGGGGGAATGTAACTCTTAGTATTTAATTTTGGGGACACCTGGCATCTTGACTCCCTTCTGACGTTTAGATTCCCATTGCGACGTCTGGTTTCTTGGGTTTTCGCGTGTCGGATGGGTTCCCATCTTCTATTGATCCGAGGCGTCGCGTGGGAGAATAAAAGGAGTCGAAGGATGACTCCCGAGAGAGAGAGACAGCCGGGAGAGAAATTGAGAGAAAGAGGGAGAGTGAATGAAATCAGAGAGAGTGGAAGGAGGGAGGAGGATGGCCGCGGTGACGGCCGGCTCCGGTCCGGCCAACAGTGGCCGGACTGCCCTTAATTTGCTAGGCAATCCGCCAGCACCGTGACGCCGCGCGGGAGAGAAATTGAGAGAAAGAGGGAGAATGAATGAAATTAGAGAGAGTGGATGGAGGGAGGCGGCTGGCCGCGGCGGCGGCAAGCTCCTGTCCGGCCAACAGTGGCCGGACTGCCCTCATTTCGCCGGTCAAGCCGATCAGCACAGTATCGGCTGTGCGATAGAAATCGAGAGAAAGAGAGAGAGAAGATGAAATCGGAGAGTGTGGATGGAGGGAGGAGGCTGGCCGTGATGGCGGCCGGCTCCGGTCTGGCCAACAGTGGCCGGACTGCCCTCAATTCGCCGGGTGAGTCGCCGGCACTATGAAATCCACACGGAAATAGGGAGAGGAAAAGAGAAAGAAAGAGTGAAATTGAGAGAGAGAAGGTGGAGGGGGTGGCCAACTGCGGCGGCGGCCGGCCTTGGCCCGACCGACGACGGCCGGGCCGCCTCCGATTTGGCCGGCGGCGGCCCTGGCCGCCGGATCACAGAGCCCCTGTTTCGATTGAAACAGGGGAATCTGGGAAGAAGGGATCGAGTGGGCCGGCTGGGCAGGCCTGGTTTGGGCCTTCTGGGCCATGCAGCGAGCAGTTTTAGGGCAGATTTTTGGGCCCCGTAACGGGCCGGGATTAACAAAATATTTATATGGCTAGAATCTTGGTGAATTCTAGTTTCATGGGGTATTTTTACTTCCCCAATTGGGAATGTATAGTGGGAGATATTCGAGCCCGAAGTTGGGTCCGTGAACTAGTCTGGGTAGGGTCTTAAGGGTCATTTTATTAATTGGATTTCAATGAATTAATTATGTACATTGATCATGTAGGTGCCCAGACATCTGATTAGTTGGTGCTTCATTTGGATTTTGTGTAGAAGGTAAGTAAGACTATTATGCAATTTAATTGTTTAATTAATAAATTGAGTATATATAGTTTGCATGCATTCTTATAAATTAACTGAATTGTCTATGTAGCATGGAACTGTGGATTTCAAATGAACCATTATATGATTATAATGATTGATAATATTGTAAGAAATGATTTATTGATGTATATGCCAGAATTGTGATTGCCTGTACGGCATGTTTATATTGAGATGACTATATGCATTTCCTTGTACTGTGCAAACCACTGTGAGATATTGTGAAATACAGATGCATGATGCACACGCGATGAAAATGTTAAATAGATTTATATGTGTCGCAGCGGTTCTCCTTTACTATGGCCCCACACATTGTAGATGTGTTCTGTTTGATTTTTATGGCCACACACACTGGAGATGTATTCTATTATGATATGGCCCCACATATTGTAGACATGTTCTGTATGATTTTTATGGCCTCACACACTGACGAGTGTGTTCTGTTATGGTATGGCCCCACATGTCTTACAATGTGTTCTGTATGATTTTTATGGCCATATACATCGTAGAGTGTGTTCTGTTATGGTATGGCCCACACATCGTACAATGTGTTCTGTGGATGTTGATGGCCACGCATCTGGAGGATGTGCTCTGATTGAGGTATTGCAGGGCCGTGGGTCACATAGGAAATCTATAATTACATAAACAGTGAGTTTGCCAGATTGCATATTCTGATGATTATCAAATGTTCAATTTATGTTAAGTTGACAAATCCATATGTTGATAGCATGTTAAATATAATATGATTGTATAATAGGCTTACTTATTGAGTGTAAACTCATTAAACCTTCACCATGTTTTTCAGAGCCTCAGGGTTGATGTCACGCCCCAGACCCAATATCGGGCTAGGGTGACAACCCGCCGCGTGCCGGGCACGCAAGGCGTTATCATATTTTTCAACATAAAGCACCATTATAAATAAAACCAAGTCAAATACATTAATAAAAGTTTTGGGCTAACACCCTACACACCACAATAATAAAGTCTGGGCATCAAGCCCTACACATATGTAATATCGGGGCTACAATAAAATAATGGTCTTGTTTTATTTAATAGAAGATCCATCACCCCACCAATCCATCTTCAACCTCGTGGCTCTGATAAAAACATTGTAAGAATTTTGTGAGCTTACACTCAGTAAGTAAACCACGTTATACAGTCAAATCATAGCATAACAGTCAATAAGTACATAATAATTTGCATGCTTAAACATCCACAAATACTCAAACATGCAATGTAAGTAAACCCACTGTTTATACTCTCAATGGTAACTGTAAATGTGACCCACGGCCCTGCAATATCTCAATAGTGTACCAACAAGCATCCCCCTACTGAAAGGGTCGAAATACCATAGTGTACCAACAAGCATCCCCCCTACTGAAAGGGTCGAAATACCAGGGTGTACCAACAAGCATCCCCCCTACTGAAAGGGTCGAAATACCAGGGTCACGCCATGTCAAAATCCACCAGAACACATACTCTATATGTGTGATGCCACATCATAGAACCAGAACACATCCTCTAGATGTGTAGGTGGCATAAACAAGCAGAACACGTCCTCTAGACGTGTGTGTGGTATGACATGATAAAGGAGAACCGCGGCGACACATAACAGTACCTCACATCACATGCACTCATCATATCAATAACAACTCAATATTGCATAAACAGTGGATTATACCTACTGAACAATTGCATGTAATATATCACATCAATGTCATAATAACTGCATCTCTCATGCATAGCATCCACATATGAAATCATAGCACATAAACAGCCATGTATTCATAATATTCATCTACTTACAATTTAGCAATAACAGTTCTTCATGTCACAATTCACAATTTAAACATTCATGAATAATTATTAAATACTGATAACTGGCTTACTTACCTCAGTACGCTATCCAACAGGTATATATGCAGCTAGTCAGATGTCTGAGCACCTACAGGATCATTTTACACAATTAATTTATTAGCAAAGAATATTAAAATGACCCTTAGAATTTCTACCCAAACTAGTTCACGGGCCCTACTTTGGGCTCGAATATCTCCCACTACACACACCCAATTGGGGAAGTAAAAATACCCCAAGAAACTAGAATTCACCCAGATTCTAGCCATATAATTATTTTTCTAATCCCGGCCCGTTACGGGCCCAAAATCTAGCCCAAAAATGGCTCACTGCATGGCCCAAAAGGCCTGAACCGGCCGGCCCAGCCGGCCCGGTTCAAACCTTATCCCTCCCGATCCCCTGTTTCACCGAACAGGGGACGGGTAGCCGGCGGCCAGGGCCGCCGCCGGCCAAATTGAGGGCGGCCCGGCCGCCGGTGGCCGGGCCAGAGCCGGCCGCCGCCGCGGCCGGCCGCCAAATCCCCTTCCTCTCCCTCAATTTCTCTCAGCTCTCAACTCACCCGCGGCACGGAGCTGTGCCGGCTTGGCCGGCCGGACCTCCACCGGACGCACGCCCGGCGCCGGTGGAGGCGACAGGCCAAGCTCGGGCCCGGCGAGGCGGCGAGCACGCCGCCGGGCCCGAACCAAAGGCTTCCGCCACCGCGCGAGAGGAGGGCCAATTGGCCCTCTCTCTCTCTCTCTCCACCACCACCCCGCCGGACACCTCCCCCGGCGCCGGCGGGGTCGCCGGCCAATCTCAGGCCCGGCGAGGCGGCGAGCACGCCGCCGGGCCTGAACCAAGGATCGGCCGGCTCTCTCTCTCTCTCTCTCTCTCTCTCTCTGTCTCTCTCTCTCTCTCTCTCTCTCTCTCTCTCTCTCTCTCTCTAGTGGCCGGGATTACCTGAGGAAACGGATGCCAGGATGATGGAGGGAGTCCCCCTCCATCACATATTTAATCCCCTGCAACGCTTCGGTTTAAGGATCCGGGCAAACGAAGCGCTCAGCTAAAAGCGAAGCGTTGCAGCACAGTCCTGAACCTGGTTCACATGAACCGGGAACCGGGTACTACATCCTCCCCTCCTTATAAAAATTTCGGCCTCGAAATTGATACATGACCTCATAACTACGGATCAATCAAAGTCAACAATCTTAGATAGATAAATTACCTTCAAATAATTGTGGATACTTCTTTTTAATTTCTTCCTCCAGCTCCCAAGTAGCCTCCCTCTCAGAGTGATTATTCCACTGAACTTTGACATAAGGGATGGTACGCCGCCTCAGAATCTGATCCTTGCGGTCCACGATACGCACAGGATGCTCCTCATATGATAAATCCTTCCTCAACTGAATAGGCTCATAAGCTATGACATGACTGGGGTCTGAAACATATTTCCTCAGCATGGATACATGGAATACATTGTGAACACCAGATAAGATCGGAGGCAGTGCTAAGCTGTATGCAACCTCCCCAACTCTGCTCAAGATCTCAAAGGGTCCAATATAGCGTGGACTAAGCTTTCCTCTACCCCGAATCTCATCACATCCTTGGTTGGTGATACCCTTAAGAAAACATGATCCCCAACCTGGAATTCTAACTCTCTCCTTCTGACGTCAGCATAACTCTTCTGCCTGCTCTGAGCTGTACGAAGACGCTCCCTGATCAAATGCACCTTGTCAACTGTCTGCTGGATCAGCTCAGGGCCTAGCAATTTCCTTTCCCCTACGTCATCCCAACACAAAGGATCTGCACCTCCTACCGTACAAAGCCTCAAATGGGGCCATCTGGATACTGGCTTGATAACTATTGTTATAAGCAAACTCCACCAAAGATAAGTGGTTATCCCAAGCCCCACCCAAGTCCATTACACAGGCACGCAACATATCTTCTAGAATCTGAATGGTCCTCTCTGACTGCCCATCAGACTGGGGATGATAAGCCGTACTGAAGTTCAATTTGGTCCCCAAGGCTTTATGAAGACTCTTCCAAAACTGTGATACAAATCTGGTATCCCGGTCAGATACAATAGAAACAGGAACACCATGGAGTCTCACAATCTGCTCCAAATACAAGCTAGCCAATCTGTCACTCGAGACTCCAACTCTGAAAGGTAGGAAATGAGCTGACTTTGTCAGTCTGTCCACAATAACCCAAACAGCATCATTACTCCTGGGAGTTTTGGGCAGACCAGTCACAAAATCCATAGTAATCTTTTCCCATTTCCACTGAGGAATCATCAAAGATTGAAGAGGTCCCGCAGGTTTTTGATGCTCGGCCTTCACCCGCTGACATACTAAGCACTTGGCCACAAACTGAGCAATATCCCTCTTCATCCCTTTCCACCAAAAATTCTCCTTTAAGTCTCTATACATTTAGTACCACCAGGATGCACAGTATAGGGAGAGTAGTGAGCCTCCCTCAAAATCTCGGCTTTCAACTCCTCATTGCTAGGCACACAAAGTCTGCCTTCAAATCTCAGGGATCCATCATCCATTACATAAAATCCACTCTGATCTCCTGACTGAACAGCAACTTTAATTCTTTGAAGATCTGGATCTTCCATCTGGGAGGACTTAATTCTGTCAACAAGAGTCGGCTGAAGAATAAGTGCAGCAACAAGTCCATCAGACTGCTGTACTCTCAGTCCAATCTCCCACCTCTCGAGGTCCTTCAGAATGTGAGGCTGGGAGGTAAGCATAGCAGCTAACTCAGAAGAGGTCTTCCTACTCAAAGCATCAGCCACAACATTAGCCTTCCCTGGATGATAATGTAGATTCAGATCATAGTCCTTCAGAAGTTCCAACCACCTCCTCTGCCTCAAATTGAGCTCCTTCTGTGTGAAGATATATTTTAGACTCTTATGGTCTGTATACACATCACACGACACCCATAGAGATAATGCCGCCAAATCTTCAAAGCAAAAACCACCGCAGCTAATTCCAGATCATGAGTAGGATAGTTCTGCTCATAAGGCTTCAGCTGTCTGGAAGCATAGGCTATCACCTTTCCATTCTGCATTAGAACACATCCCAATCCTTTCCGAGAGGCATCAGTATAAAGTGTGAAACCCTCAGATCCTGTCGGAAGAACAAGGATGGGAGCTGACACCAAACGCTGCTTTAACTCCTGAAAACTTTCCTCACACTCCTCTGACCAGTCAAACTTCACTCGTTTCTGGGTTAAACGAGTTAGGGGTAGAGCGATGCGAGAGAAGTCTTCCACAAATTTTCGATAATACCCGGCTAGCCCCAAGAAGCTTCTGACTTCAGCCACATTGGAAGGTCGGCTCCAGCTAGTAATAGCTTCAATCTTCTTCGGGTCCACAGAAATGCCATCCGCAGAAATTACGTGACCCAAGAAAGCTACTTGGTCCAACCAAAACTCACACTTCTGCAGCTTGGCATAAAGCTTCTTCTCCCGAAGAGTCTGAAGCACAATCCTCAAGTGATCCTCATGCTCCCTGAGACTCTTAGAATAGATCAAATATCATCATAAATACAACCACAAACTGATCCAAGTATGGCCTAAATATTCTGTTCATCAAATCCATGAACGCTGCCGGGGCATTGGTCAAACCAAACGGCATCACCAAAAACTCATAATGGCCATATCTAGATCTGAAAGCTGTCTTAGGCACATCCCCATCCTTGACTTTAAGCTGATGATAACCTGACCTGAGATCAATCTTAGAGAATACCCGGGCTCCTTGAAGTTGGTCAAACAAGTCATCAATCCTCGGCAAAGGGTACTTATTTCGCACTGTCACCTTGTTGATTTCCCGGTAATCAATGCATAGCCGAAGACTGCCATCCTTCTTCTTAACAAATAGAACTGGAGCACCCCAAGGAGAAGCACTAGGCCTGATAAATCCCCGATCTAGGAGTTCCTGCAATTGGTCCTTCAACTCTTTTAGCTCAGCCGGGGCCATACGATAAGGGGCCTTGGATATAGGTCCAGTTCCAGGAATCAAATCAATGGAGAACTCAACCTCCGGTCAGGGGGCAACTCCGATAATTCATCTGGAAAGACATCAGGGAATTCTCTAACTATAGGAATATCCTCCAACTTGGCCTCTTTCTTTTGAAGATCATTAATAACAGCAAGAAATCCTTGGCCACCACTCCTCAGATACTTTTCAGCCTGTAGTGCCGAAATAAACACTGAGGCTAGAAGTTTCTGGCCACCAGTAAAACTAAATTCGGGCTGACAAGGAATTTTGAAGTTGACGATCTTCCTGAAACAGTCTACAGAAGCATGATAGGAAGCTAACCAATCCATGCCAAGGATAACATCAACGAATTTCAGTGGAAGGACAATAAGATTGGCATTCAGCTTCCTATCCTCAATGATAATCAAGCAGGATTTGCATACAGTATCAACTTTCATAGTATCACCATTTGGAAAGGCAATGTGTAATCATGGTCTAGAGGTTCAGGTGTCAATGATGCATTCTTGCCAAGGTAGGTGTCAGATATAAACGAATGCGTGGCACCCGGATCAATTAGAGTCTGAGCATAATCATTGCCTATCTAATCATTCCTGGACGTAAATGAAATTTCATTTTAACAATAAGAATATAATGTCTAACTAATTATTAATGCATTGCACAGGATAAGAATGTAATGCTAGATGTGAAATATTGATATACCTGTCACCACAGAATTAGAAGCGGCAGCATCCTGCTGAGTGAGAGCGAAGACCCTTCCCTGAGTCCTCGGTGGCTGCTGCTGCTGCTGATTCGCCCTTGACTGGAAGATGGCTGCTGGTTCTGTCGAAGGGGACATGTGGCTATCTTATGGCCAGTCTTTCCACAGGAGAAACAGGCACCAGACACTCCACGGCAAGGTCTCCCCGGGTGGAAATTCCCACAGCGATAGCAGCGAGCCTCTCTATTTGGTTGTCCTCCTGGGGCCTGGGGTGCACCTCTCTTCTTGGCATGAGCTGGGGGCTGACTAGATTATGCCCTTTCCTCTTCTTCTGCTGCTCCCAATCCCTCTGAACCGTATTCATATCTCTCTCAATTACTAAGGCCTTATTTACCACGGCACTGTAAGTGTGAAGCTCAAATGCGTTGACCGCCTGCATCAGTCTGGGTCGAAGTCCCTCCGTGAATCGGGTGATCTTGGCCATTTCATTAGATACTATACTTGGAGCAAAACGGGCCAGCCTGGTGAATTCAGCTTCATATTGGGCCACCGAAAGATTCCTTTGCTCCAACTTAAGAAATTCTGATTCCATCCTCCTCTGCATACTCCTGGGAAAGTACTTGTCGAAGAATGCCTCCTTAAACTGTTCCCAAGAAATAGTCTGACCACCCCGACGCTGCTCCTCTACTAACCACCAGTCATAAGCCTCCCCTTGGAGAAGATAAGTAGCAAATCTGATCCTCTCCATCTCCTGACTACCATGGGCCATAAAAGCCTTCTCCATATCTCGCACCCATCTCTCAGCATCAATAGGGTTGCTTGAACCAGAGAAAGGAGCAGGGGCAAACTTCTTGAAATCTGCAAAGCTGCGGCCGTTCCCCACCCAGGATTGAGATAAAGCAGACTGGGTCGGCGGTGCTGATGAGTGGGTAAGGTTGGCTGCAGCTGCGGAACAGGAAGGGTAGGCTGAGTCGGAGCAGAAGGGGGTGTAGACTGAGCGGTCAAAGCCTGCTGGATCTGATGCTGCATGTCCCGCATAGACTGCGCCATACCCGAGAGAGCTTGAAGCATCTCGGACTGGAATCGCTGGTGCTCAGTTCCTACTGGGTTGGCAGGGCCGTACCTCCAGTAGTTCCTTGACCCACCGGCTGATCAGCATTACCGGCCAGAGAGTCCTCCTCATACTGTTGGCTCCTAGTACGGCGAGCCATAACTATTTCCTGTTAAATTAGATGTGGTTAATATCATCATAAACTAAAGTGTCAGGTGTCTCTAAGTATAATGTCATCAAAATATGTTCTCTACGTGTTATCATGTCAATATGTCAGTGTCCCTAGGGTCATAACCAGGCTCTGATACCACTAAAGCTGTCACGCCCCAGACCCAATATCGGGCTAGGGTGACAACCCGCCGCGTGCCGGGCACGCAAGGCGTCACAAATTTTTCAACATAAAGCACCATTATAAATAAAAACCAAGTCAAATACATTAATAAAAGTTTTGGGCTAACACCCTTACACACCACAATAATAAAGTCTGGGCATCAAGCCCTACACATATGTAATATGGGGTTACAACAAAATAATGGTCTTGTTTTATTTAATAGAAGATCCATCACCCCACCAATCCATCTTCAATCTCGTGGCTCTGACAAAAACATTGTAAGATTTTGTGAGCTTACACTCAGTAAGTAAGCCACGTTATACAGTCAAATCATAGCATAACAATCAATAAGCACATAAATGATTTGCATGCTTAAACATTCCACAAATACTCAAACATGCAATGTAAGTAAACCCACTGTTTATACTCTCAATGGTAACTGTAAATGTGACCCACGGCCCTGCAATATCAATAGTGTACCAACAAGCATCCCCCTACTGAAAGGGTGTACCAACAAGCATCCCCCTACTGAAAGGGTCGAGATACCAGGGTATCACTATCATACCATCCACCACCAGAACACATACTCTATATGTGTGATGCCACGAACCAGAACACATCCTCTAGATGTGTACATAAACAAGCAGAACACGTCCTCTAGATGTGTGTGTATGACATGATAAAGGAGAACCGCGGCGACACATAACAGTACCTCACATCACATGCACTCATCATATCAATAACAACTCAATATTGCATAAACAGTGGATTATACTTACTGAACAATTGCATGTAATATATCACATCAATGTCATAATAACTGCATCTCTCATGCATAGCATCCACATATGAAATCATAGCACATAAACAGCCATGTATTCATAATATTCATCTACTTACAATTTAGCCAATAACAATTCTTCATGTCACAATTCACAATTTAAACATTCATGAATAATTATTAAATACTGATAACTGGCTTACTTACCTCAGTACGCAATCCAACAGGTATATATCAGCTAGTCAGATGTCTGAGCACCTACAGGATCATTTTACACAATTAATTTATTAGAAAGAATATTAAAATGACCCTTAGAATTTCTACCCAAACTAGTTCACGGGCCCTACTTTGGGCTCGAATATCTCCCACTACACACACCCAATTGGGGAAGTAAAAATACCCCAAGAAACTAGAATTCACCCAGATTCTAGCCATATAATTATTTTTCTAATCCCGGCCCGTTACGGGCCCAAAATCAGCCCAAAACTCACTGCACGGCCCAAAAGGCCTGAACCGGCCGGCCCAGCCGGCCCGGTTCAACCTTATCCCTCCCGATCCCCTGTTTCACCGAACAGGGGACGGGCTAGCCGGCGGCCGGGGCCGCCGCCGGCCAAATTGAGGGCGGCCCGGCCGCCGGTGGCCGGGCCAGAGCCGGCCGCCGCCGCGGCCGGCCGCCAAATCCCCTCCCTCTCCCTCAATTTCTCTTCTCTCAACTCACCCGCGCGGCACGTGTGCCGGCGGCACGGCCGGCCACCTTGGCCGGCCGGACCTCCACCGGACGCACGCCCGGCGCCGGTGGAGGCGACAGGCCAAGCTCGGGCCCGGCGAGGCGGCGAGCACGCCGCCGGGCCCGAACCAACCGCGGAAGCCGGTTCCACCGCGCGAGAGGAGGGCCAATTGGCCCTCTCTCTCTCTCTCTCCACCACCACCCCGCCGGACGCCTCCCCCGGCGCCGGCGGGGTCGCCGGCCAATCTCAGGCCCGGCGAGGCGGCGAGCACGCCGCGGGCCTGAACCAAGGATCGGCCGGCTCCTTCTCGCGATCTCTCTCTCTGCAACTCTCTCTCTCCGCTGTCTCTCTCTCTCTCCGCTGTCTCTCTCTCTCTCTCTCTAGTGGTTCCGGGATTACTTGGAGGAAACTGAAGCGGATGCCAGGCTGATGGAGGGAGTCCCCCCTCCATCACGTATTTATTCCTCCGGTGCAATGCTTCGGTTTAAGGATCCGGGCAACGAAGCGCTCAGTTAAAAACAAAGCGTTGCACTGCACAGTATTAGGCCTGAACCTGGTTCACATGAACCGGGAACCGGGCACTACAGTTGATGATGGAGTTGATGGAGCTTTCAATAAATAAAATAAGAACCATTGCATTGGTGTAATCCTATTATGTTTCTGTGTAGGGCTTGTTATAGCCCAACTTTATTAGCATGACTTGGATGTAGGGTTTGATACCCAAAACTTATAACTATCATTTGTATTATGGTTGGTTTCCATATTCATTGCCATTTGAATCGTATATCAAGATTTTTAAGACGCCTTGCGTGCCCGGCACGTGACGGGTTGTCATCCTAGCTCAAAATTTTTGGGTCTGGAGCGTGACAGCCTTTGAGGGGAGTTACACCGGATTTAATCCTTCTCCCCTCCCCCCATCCTCTACCAAAAAGAAAAAAAGAAAAAAGTTTCAGAGATGATTAAAAAAAAGAAGAAGAAGAAGAAGCAGCAGCAGCAGCCGCCGCCGCCGCTGCCGCCGCCGCCGCCAGCAATGCTCAATAATTTAGCTGAATGTTTGAAAGGCCAAAAAATAAACAGCTCCTCCTCATGGTGTGTTTTTCTTCATTTTTTCGTGCAGCACCACAAATAACTGGTAGGCATCACATCAGAAAGATTGAACGTAATTAGGCCGGGGGAAACGATCTCTGTAACCACTGGAGTACTTCACAAGAATTGAAAGATATATATTTGTTCCGTGGGGAAGAAGACAGAGACTAGGGAGTGCATGGAAACAGATTAGCGTTCTGCTTGAAGGAGACGCTGCGGGGAATACCGGGGGCAAACCTCTGCTGTCAACAAGTCCGTGTACCTCCCCAGCTTGGACGCCGAAAGCTACTGATGGGTTCATGCCAACCATACGGCGAGTAGAACGATCATCCATTAGCATCACAAGTAAAATTAAGGAATTCTACTGGCCTGGGTATTACTATTAGCTTGAACCTTTATTATGCCCGTTTTCTTTGGAACGAACCCTTCATGTTTATCCTCCCTTGATGGCCAAGTATATATGGGTCCATTCCCAATGTCCACACGCACAGGCTCGCATGTGGATTGCCCGCATATATATATATATATATATATATATATATATATATATATATATATGCTTTCCGATCGATATTTAATTGCTACTGCGACCCTACAGGCATCATGTAATCCAATGCCCAATTATTCCAGAACGGTCCCTTCAATTGCCCTGCAAATTTCCAACACAAGCCATCATGGCTTTGGAGACTAGCATGAAGCAATGATTCTTAAGTGTCTCAATTGAAAGAGAAGGAAAGAAGTCAATTATATATAATAAGGAGCTCATCATGATTACGTGGATTTGTATCATCATCGTAACCTATTGGAGGAAATTCTTGAAGAAAGGAATCTTGCGGAATCTCTTATATCCCATGGATTATAAAAGCATGCACCTTTTATGACTTTTCCAATGGTTACTTTTCCTTAATTAAAAAATTTAAAAAAAAAAATCCATGGTTTGCTTTTAGTGATGGTGCACATCCGCTTGAAGTTAGCTGCAGTTTTGATTTAGATTCAAATAACCAATATTTAATCAAACGGAACTTAGATGTAGCCCTCTGTGTGCGTATCGTACAATTCCATATATCTTAATTTATTCCATCGATCGTTCTAATTTTTATATGATAAAAAAAAAGAGATAGCAATGAACTATATGGTACGAATACAACACGTCGTGTTTAAGCTCCATGCTATTTTTAAATCCATGCTCGTCCTAAGTCAGACAAGATGGATCTCAGACTGGCTCAAGCCCATGTCAAGCCCCAACCATGGAAAAGGGAGGGCTCAGACCACCAGCGAGCTCTTGGGGTCTACCACATGATGGCACTCTTTTTAAAATAGCAAGCAGAGAGCTATTCATCATTCAGTGTCCTCCCGTGGTGCCATCTTGTCATGCGACCATGCCCAACGTCTCGTCAGGAAAGTAGAAAGCTGAACTGTTTCCATTGAAAGCCACCCATTTTCCAAATGGTCCTCAGCCAGAGGACTAGAGTCCCCAGGACCGTATAGATTTGTATCTTAACACTCGACTTCATCCATTAATTCAAAAATTGAGCCCACTCTTTGCCAAGGACTGTCCCAAGGCAACCATGTCAATCTCGAGGAATAAAACAAGGTTTTTCTTTAAAAAAAAAAAAAAAAATTACACCATCTTTACGCATTTAATCAGATACATCCATCACTGTTTTGTAACGTGCGTCACATTTTGTGCACAAAACCCCACTTTATTGCTTGACATCCGCACGCGTGCAGCTACAGGACGAAAGGCAAGTTGTTCACTGACTTTAAAGTGATCCACTCATTCTAATATTATGAGCAATCTCTTAATTTGCATGCTACTGCATTCTTTGTATAATTAATGGACTAAATTTTGCCAAGAGAGGGAGGAGATGTACAAGCCTAAATTTTTTAAAATTCAGTTATATTTTCAAAATGCCAGAAGATATAAATTAACAACAGCAAACAAACTGGTGGACATTTTTTTATTAATACACAACTACTCTATAATGCATGAGTGGATGGGGCATGGCTTGCTTTGATTATTAGAAAACTGTTGGGAAGCTTTGGAATCACGATACATATAAGAAATTTGATAAGATGACAAAAGCAATGAGAGAGAACCTTTGACTAGCTGAAGAGCTGAAGAGAAGGATGAGCGAGCTAGTCATGTGTGAGTGGGGAGCAGAGATTAGCTGTTCAGCAGTGCGTACGCTCTTCCATTGGATTTTGCTGATTTTGCTGTTGGCGTCGTCCCTACCGAGTCCTGAAGCATATCAACCTTTCATGGCTTCTGAGATTTGAATTGGAAGTCTTTTTAGAGTGTCGACAAAAGCAAGAAGCCTGTTTTCTGATGGAAAGGGCACATGGGTGAAGTATTCAAATGGCAAGAGAAAAAAAAAACTGCATGCCTGCGAAGAGGGTTGGTCATCTTCTTCCTCAATTATTGCCAGTATCTATCTATAAATCAACTAATGAGAGAGAGAGAGGCAATTCCGAAAGCACAGGCATATTAAATACTCGATCGATATTCCATGCATCCATCCACATTGAGACGTAGCTAGACTTAATTCGATCCCAAAGTAACGCTCAGAGCAATGAATTATTTCTTAAACGTGGAATTGGAATTTGAAGGAAATTCACTTTATATGTACAATAATAATAATAATATTACCGTCGGCGTCGTATGACAAAGAAAGAGAGAAACAAAAAAAAACAGGGGTGGGTTTTGGCTTCCATGGTTGATCTAATAATACATTCACCGGTGAAGCTACAGGAAAATTCTCTCTCATCATGCCTCCTTAAAATTTTTCTCAGTCGATTCCATCGCCTCCCTTCCCTTTCTCTGGAACGAATTCTGCCGTCGTTAATTATTCCTCCGCCCGGGCGTCTCTTTTTTTTTTTTTTTTTGGTTTTTAATCCTTGTCCTCCTTGCCTTCCTTGAGACTCATGATCTCGACCATCCCAAAACTTCCGTCGACCGAGGGTAGAGGGGCTGAGGCTGTGGAATTCACTGGGGAACCCGCTTGAATCTCCTTAAACATGGCCAAGACCTTTAACATCGTTGGGCGCCGCAGTGGCCTGTCGTCCAGGCAGGCACAAGCAATTTTAAGGTGCTCTGATAGCTCTGATTCTAGACCAGGGCCCTCCTTCAAGAGCTCTGGATCAAAGACATCAATGGGTCGCTTTGAGTGCTGCTTCACCCACCCGACCAAGTTATTATCCCCAAAGTCCGATGAGTTCGTCGGCTGCCTCCCTGTGAGCAGCTCAAGCAAGACCACACCGTAGCTATATACATCCCCTTTGGTGGTGCACCGGAAGCTCTGGAAGTACTCCGGCGGGACGTAACCTGGTGTGCCCGCGAGCGTGGACACGCTCAGATGCGTGTCCACGGCGCTCATAAGTCTCGCCATTCCGAAATCCGAGACCCTGGCTTCCAAGTTCTCGTCGAGAAGGACGTTGCTGGACTTCATATCCCTGTGGATTATGTGGGGTATGCAGTTGTGGTGGAGGAATGCCAGACCTCTCGCAGCCCCGACAGCGATCTTTCTTCTTGCTGCCCAGTTCAGCTTGATCCCGGCGTTCTTCCGGTCGTGCAGGACATCCTCCAGACTTCCATACTTCATGTATTCGTAGACCAAAAGCCGCTCCTCTCCGACCTTGCAGTAGCCCAATAAAGGAACCAGGTTGCGGTGCTTGATCTTTCCTATGGTCTCCATCTCGGCCATGAACTCCCGGTCGCCTTGTCCGCTGACATGTTTCAGTTTCTTGATGGCGACCACGCTACCGTCCTTTAGTTGCGCTTTGTAGACATCCCCGAACCCGCCGGAGCCAACGAGACTGTCGCTGTGGAAGCCGTTGGTCGCCTCAAGGAGATCGGCGAACGTGAGCCTCCGGAGAGCCCTCTCGAATGTGGCGAGGTTGATGCTCAAGGCCTCCCTCGTGCCCGTCAGCTTCCAGTTGGAGTTGGCGGTGCTCGAGTGAGATCGACTGGTATCCACATAGAAATCTCGTGAGTTGTTGTTGTTTTCTGTCTGCCGCCTCCTCTTTCTGGTCTCCACCGCGACGATGACCAGACCGACAATGCAGAGAGAGAAGAGCAGTCCCATTGCGACACTCCCGGCAAGGGAGGCCTGCCGGCGGCGAGACTTTTGATGCGGCCCGCTGGAATTAGCATTCGCACCCGCCCCACAAGATGGGAGAGGGAAGCCGCAGAGGCCGGAATTGTTCTCGTACCGGTACCGCGGGAACGTCGCCAGTTGGCCCAACTCAGGGATGGTCCCGTTGAGCCAGTTATTGGAGAGATCAATCTCGGAGAGCATGGAGAGGCCGGAGAAGGAGGAGGGGATCTGACCTTGGAGAGCATTATGAGAGAGATCCAAGACCCCAACATAATGCAAGCTCCCCAACTCCGACGGGATCAGTCCGGAGAGCTTATTGTGGCCCAGGTTCAAGATCATCAGGTAGTACATGCTCCCGAGCTCTCTCGGTATCTCGCCGACCAGCTGGTTGTAGGAGAGGTCGAGGAAGATCATCGTGCCATTGTTGTTGAAAGTGTATTGGGTGCTCCCCTTGTACACCCAGGTGTAGTTGCAGAACCGCCGGCTCGGCAGCCGGTTCAGATCCTCCGGCCGTATTCCGGCGAACTCCAGCAGGTTACCGGACCCGCGGCACTCGCTGCTCCCGTCGTTCCTCAGGTACACGTACCGCTTCCCGTGACCAAACTGACCGCGATGTTGCCTGACTGCCTGGCGAGGGCCGGCGGGATGCCCCCGTTGAGATGGTTGTTGTTCAAGTCCAGCCAAATCAAGCTCTTGCAGTCCCCGAGCTCCGGCGGGATCGGCCGGTGAAGGAGTTGTTCCCGAGCTTGAGGATGGCAAGGTTGCCGAGCCGGCCGATCCAGGAGGGGATCGGTCCGCTCAAGTGGTTGCTCGACAGCGAGATCCAGTTCAAACTACTACAGTTGCTGAGGCCAGCCGGGATGGATCCCGTCAGCCCATTGTTGTCGAGGATGAGGTTTTCGAGGCTCCGGATATTCGAGAGCTGGGCCGGGATCTCGCCCTCCAGCAAGTTCTGCCACATGACGAGGTCGCGGAGCGAAGACAAAGAGCCCAAGGTGGCGGGAATGGCTCCGCTGAGGTAATTGAAGCTGAGGTCGAGCGAGACCAATTTAGAGCAGTTGCTGAGCGACTCCGGAATGCGACCGGTGAACTTGTTGTTCTGAAGGTAGAGCTCTTGCAAGCTCGTTTCATAGATTGGACAGAATGCCCTGGGTATCGACCCCGAGAGGCCATTGGAGCTGAGATCGAGCAGCTCCAGCATCGGGAGCTTCGAGACCGAGTTGGGGAGGTGCCCGGAAAGTTGTTGAACGAGAGCTCAAGAATCTCGAGATTCCGCGCGGACGCAGCTAGGGTCTCGAAGGGGAACTCGCCGGAGAAGTTGTTGTTGGAGAGAGAAAGGACGGCCAAGGAGGAGCAAGAAGAGAGGTCCGTGGGTAGAGTACCGGTGAAGTGGTTGGCAGAGAGGTTCAGATAGATCAAACTCCGGCACCCGCCAAAAGTCCGGCAGCGATCCCGCCGGCGAGCTCGTTCGCCGAGAAGTCCAGGTGTTCAAGGCCGGAGCAGTTGCTAATCGACGGGATCCCACCACTGAGCCGGTTGCCAGTCAAGTCCAGTCGCCGGAGGAGGCCGAGGCTCGATAACAACCACCGGAGGTCGGCCTCGCCGGAGATCTTGTTGAAGGAAAGGTCGAGGGTCTCAAGCGAGAACCCAGCGCCACCGGCGGGGTTTTTCCCGGCCGGAGGGTTCCCGACAGAGTTGCCGGAGAGATTGAGGAATCTCAACCCCAAGCAGCGGCGGCGAGGTTATAAACATCAACGACCGACCCTGTGAGACCATTACCGGCTAGGTCCAGCGCGGCGAGCTGGCCACTGCAGCGGCGGGACCCCGCCGCCGAGAGACTTCCGGTGAGGTTAACGGAGCGGAGAGATAGAGTCTCGAGACTCCCAAGGCTCAAGAGAGAAGAAGAGACGGAGCGGAAATCGGAGCTGAGGGTGATGCTCTGGAGGGCGACGCCGGCGACGCGACCGGCCTTGCAGCTGACACCGGCGAAGGAGCAAGGGCTCTGGCTCGGGTCCCAGCTCCGGAGGACCTGGGGATTGGACAGCGAGCTCTTGAACGAGATCAGAAGCTCCAAGTCCCCAGCTGCCTCGCCTGACCCAAGCCCTGGGAGTAGCAACAGCAGTAGAAGGAGAAGAGGGAGGAAGTCCATCGTGGGGCCGTCGAGGTCTCCGTCTCTTCCACTCATGGCGGCGGCTAGGGTTTCTAAAGTTTGGGTTCCGCCATTAGAGAGAGAGAGAGAGAGAGAGAGAGAGAGCGGGGGGAGAGAGGTGGGTGGTGGGTTACAGACACAGAGGATGAGAGAGACGAGAGGAGTCAAAACTCAAAAGGTTGGGAGTGAGAAAGGGACGGGTTATTTATCGGGGCAATGGAAGACAGACAGAGAGAGAGAGAGAGAGAGAGAGGGAGGGGAGGGGGCCACCGGCCATGTGACTGCTAATTTCCTCCTTCCAAATCTAATTAATTAACTACCACGATAATTAATTTTATCCTTTGTTTAAATAACCAACGCACCCCGCGTTCGGATCTCTGACGGGAGTCCACCGATCGAACGGCAGGTATGGAGAGCATTCCGGTCGAGATTCGGGACATCGAGAGCTCTCCGCTCGAGATGGAGTCACGTGGTTCCGGTCCTCTCGTTTGCGTTTCGATGTACCCGAAATACCCCTATATTTTGGGGCGATTTTATAATCTATAGGAGGCAGCGCAAGAGCTACGTGGAGGATATTTTAGTAAGGAAAACACTTGTACACCGCCCCGGTGCAGCAACGATGACGTGGGCTGCACCGCGTTTTCCTATTGATCCACGTGGATCCGACGTGGATGACATGACAGGCGGTATGGCTGGGCTTTGACGTTACGTTCTGAACGTGATGGACATTTATTGCTGTTCGCTTTTTTTAAAATTTTCGTGCGGACGAAAATGCCCTTTCGCTCCTTCATGGCGCCATTTTACGTTTTATGGCATCTGTGCAAAAAAACTTCTGGAGGAAATGTCATCCGCAGCGACACCGAAGGACGGAAACATACGAGACATCCTAGTTCTGGCAAACGACACCCAAACTTGCGCGGCGACACCCGAAGACGGAAACATACGAGACATCCTAGTTCTGGCAAACGACACCCAAGCCTTGCGCGGCGACACCCGAATGATGGAAACATACGAGACATCCTAGTTCTGGCAAACGACACCCAAGACTTGCGCGGCGACACCCGAAGGACGGAAACATACGAGACATCCTAGTTCTGGCAAACGATACCCAAGACTTGCGCGGCGACACCCGAAGGACGGAAACATACGAGACATCCTAGTTCTGGCAAACGACACCCAAGCCTTGCGCGGCGACACCCGAAGGACGGAAACATACGAGACATCCTAGTTCTGGCAAACGACACCCAAGCCTTGCGCGGCGACACCCGAAGGACGGAAACATACGAGACATCCTAGTTCTGGAAAACGACACCCAAGCCTTGCGCGGCGACACCCGAAGGACGGAAACATACGAGACATCCTAGTTCTGGCAAACGACACCCAAGCCTTGCGCGGCGACACCCGAAGGACGGAAACATACGAGACATCCTAGTTCTGGAAAACGACACCCAAGCCTTGCGCGGCGACACTCGAAGGACGGAAACATACGAGACATCCTAGTTCTGGCAAACGACACCCAAGCCTGCGCGGCGACACCCGAAGGACGGAACATACGAGACATCCTAGTTCTGGCAAACGACACCCAAGCCTTGCGCGGCGACACCCGAAGGATGGAACATACGAGACATCCTAGTTCTGGCAAACGACACCCAAGCCTTGCGCGGCGACACCCGAAGGACGGAAACATACGAGACATCCTAGTTCTGGAAAACGACACCCAAGCCTTGCGCGGCGACACCCGAAGGACGGAAACATACGAGACATCCTAGTTCTGGCAAACGACACCCAAGCCTTGCGCGGCGACACCCGAAGGACGGAACCATACGAGACATCCTAGTTCTGGCAAACGACACCCAAGCCTTGCGCGGCGACACCCGAAGGACGGAACCATACGAGACATCCTAGTTCTGGCAAACGACACCCTAGTCTTGCGCGGCGACACCCGAAGGACGGAAACATACGAGAGAACCCACGACACCCTAGTTCAAGACCCACGACACCCCAGTTCAAGACCCCACGACACCCTAGTTCATAACCCTGACACCCTAGTTCAAGACCCATGACACCCTAGTTCAAGACCCACGACACCCCTAGTTCAAGACCCATGACACCCCCAGTTAAAGACCCATGACACCCTAGTTCAAGACCCACGACACCCTAGTTCAAGACCCACGACACCCCCAGTTCAAGACCCATGACACCCTAGTTCAATACCCACGACACCCCCAGTTCAAGACACACGACACCCCAGTTCAAGACCCACGACACCCTAGTTCAAGACTGGGGTGTCGTGGGTATTGAACTAGGGTGTCATGGCTCTTGAACTGGGGGTGTCATGGGTCTTGAACTAGGGTGTCGTGGGTCTTGAACTAGGGTGTCATGGGTCTTTAACTGGGGGTGTCGTGGGTCTTGAACTAGGGTGTCATGTGTCTTGAACTGGGGGTGTCGTGGGTATTGAACTAGGGTGTCATGGGTCTTGAACTAGGGTGTCATGGGTCTTTAACTGGGGGTGTCGTGGTCTTGAACTAGGGTGTCATGTGTCTTGAACTGGGGGTGTCGTGGGTATTGAACTAGGGTGTCGTGGGTCTTGAACTAGGGTGTCATGTGTCTTGAACTGGGGGTGTCGTGGGTATTGAACTAGGGTGTCATGGCTCTTGAACTGGGGGTGTCATGGGTCTTGAACTAGGGTGTCGTGGGTCTTGAATTAGGGTGTCGTGGGTCTTGAACTAGGGTGTCATGGGTCTTTAACTGGGGGTGTCGTGGGTCTTGAACTAGGGTGTCATGTGTCTTGAACTGGGGGTGTCGTGGGTATTGAACTAGGGTGTCATGGGTCTTGAACTAGGGTGTCATGGGTCTTGAACTAGGGTGTCATGGGTCTTTAACTGGGGGTGTCGTGGGTCTTGAACTAGGGTGTCATGTGTCTTGAACTGGGGGTGTCGTGGGTATTGAACTAGGGTGTCGTGGGTCTTGAACTAGGGTGTCATGTGTCTTGAACTGGGGGTGTCGTGGGTATTGAACTAGGGTGTCATGGCTCTTGAACTGGGGGTGTCATGGGTCTTGAACTAGGGTGTCGTGGGTCTTGAACTAGGGTGTCGTGGGTCTTGAACTAGGGGTGTCGTGGGTCTTGAACTAGGTGTCATGTGTCTTGAACTGGGGGTGTCGTGGGTATTGAACTAGGGTGTCATGGGTCTTGAACTAGGGTGTCGTGGGTCTTGAACTAGGGTGTCATGGGTCTTTAACTGGGGGTGTCGTGGGTCTTGAACTAGGGTGTCATGTGTCTTGAACTGGGGGTGTCGTGGGTATTGAACTAGGGTGTCGTGGGTCTTGAACTAGGGTGTCATGTGTCTTGAACTGGGGGTGTCGTGGGTATTGAACTAGGGTGTTATGGGTCTTGAACTGGGGGTGTCATGGGTTGAACTAGGGTGTCGTGGGTCTTGAACTAGGGTGTCGTGGGTCTTGAACTGGGGTGTCGTGTGTCTTGAACTGGGGGTGTCGTGGGTATTGAACTAGGGTGTCATGGGTCTTGAACTGGGGGTGTCGTGGGTCTTGAACTAGGGTGTCGTGGGTCTTGAACTAGGGTGTCATGGGTCTTTATCTGGGGGTGTCATGGGTCTTGAACTAGGGGTGTCGTGGTTCTTGAACTGGGGTGTCGTGGGTCTTGAACTAGGGGTGTCGTGGGTATTGAACTAGGGTGTCATGGGTCTTGAACTGGGGTGTCGTGGGTCTTGAACTAGGGTGTCATGGGTCTTGAACTAGGGTGTCATGGGTTATGAACTAGGGTGTCGTGGGTCTTGAACTAAGGGTGTCGTGGGTCTTGAACTAGGGTGTCATGGGTCTTTAACTGGGGGTGTCATGGTCTTGAACTAGGGTGTCGTGGGTCTTGAACTGGGGTGTCGTGGGTCTTGAACTGATGCTTTGTCTTAAAGTTTTGAACTAGGATGTCGTCTGGTAGAGCTTTGCACTCCTTCGGATACTCTTCTTCCAGGCCAGAACCTTACGATTTTTTATCAGCAAATCCAAATAAGATGGCGGGTTGAAGTAGGCTAGAGGGAAAGGGTATTTTCGTCTTCATACCAATGGTGAAAAGGCTGAACGACTTTTAATGGATGTACGATTAAAAAGTAACATTATCTCTCTGCTATTCTGTCACATCATGTCAGGACACATGGGATCCATGTGGACCAATAGGAAAACGCGGTGCAGCCCACGTCATCGTTGCTGCACCGAGGCCGGTGTACAAGTGTTTTCCTTTTAGTAATCTTGTGAGGGCAGGGATGGCCCATGGCCCAAGCGCGGTGGAATTTAGAGAGAGTGGCTTCGTTACTTGGAGAAGGTTTTTTCGGTTGTTCTTCGCTCCTGATCGGAGCCAGAAGAGCCTGAGCTGAGGCGGAGATCTCACGCGATTTTGGTTTTAGATTATAAAATATACTATTGATTTTGTTGACATCAAATCACCGTCCTCGAGCGTCTGATTGTATCCTTCAGCGAGCTTCTTGCGCCTGCAAACAAATCTCCGAGACCGGAGATTCCGGCATGGACCCTCCGACGCTTAAGTCAGTGGTCTAGGCAACAGCCGTGAGCTTAAGGAAGCTCGAAAGAGAAAGAGAAAAGAAATGGCTCCGAGAAGAGCCCTCGCTGTGAGCGTTTTGGGGTGTAATGAGTGTGTTACCTGGTCGAGGTCCCTCTTACCCTCTTTATAGGTGTTTAGTTGAGGCCTTGTAATGATGATCTTGATGGGTGAAGTGTCAGAGCTGACGTCTGTGAGGCATGGGGTTCAACCACTTTGTCAGAGCATTTAAGGTGATGGCAGCAATGGCAGAGCTTGCTTCCTTCTTTGATATGTCAGGACTGTAGGTCAAGTCCCATCAAGGTGGATGGTTGCAGCTGGTTGGTGGGTCCTGTTCTACCGGAGAGGGGAAAGCAAGGGCCGTCCTCTTCGGCCAGGAAGTGCCGGGGCAAGGCCGGCCAGGAGAGTGCCAGGCTACTTGGCTTGGTCACGCCAAGGGCCGGCTAGGGAAGTGCCGGGCCGCTGGGAGGTGCCGGGGCCGCCTAGCTTGGACACATCGAGGCCAGCTGGCTTGGACACGTCGGGGCCAGCTAGCTTGGACACGCCGGGGGCCGGCTAGGAGAGTGCCGGGGCCGGCTGGGAAGGCGCCGGGGCCGCCTAGCTTGGACATGCCGGGGCCGCCTAGCTTGGACACGCCGGGGCCGGCTAGGAAGGTGCCGGGGCCGGCTGGGAGGTGCCGGGCCGCTTGGCTTTGACACGCCGGGGGCCGGCTAGGAAGGTGCCGGGCCGCCTGGGAGGTGCCGGGTCGCTTGGCTTGGAGGTGCCGGGCCGCTTAGCTTGGACGTGCCGGGCCGCTTGGCTAGGAAAGTGCCGGGGCCAGCTAGGAAAGTGTCGGGGCCGCTTGGCTTGGAGGTGCCGGGGCCGCCTAGCTTGGACACGCTGGGGCCGGCTAGGAAGGTGCCGGGGCCGCCTGGCTTGGACACGCCGGGGCCAGCTAGGAAGGTACCGGGGCCGCCTGGGAGGTACCGGGCCGATTAGCTTGGACATGCCGGGGGCCGGCTAGGAAGGTGCCGGGGCCGGCTAGCTTGGACACGCCGGAGGCCGGCTAGGAAGGTGCCGGGGCCGGCCAGCTTGGACACGCCGGGGGCCGGCTAGGCAGGTGCCGGGGCCGGCCAGCTTGGACACGCCGGGGGCAGGCTAGGAAGGTGCCGGGGCCGGCTAGGAGGTGCCGGGGCTGGCCAGCTTGGACATGCCGGGGGCCAGCTAGGAAGGTGCCAGGGCCGGCCAGCTTGGACACGCCGGGGGCCGGCTAGGAAGGTGTCGGGACCGGCCAGCTTAGATACGCCAGGGGCCGGCTAGAAGGTGTCGGGGCTGGCTGGGAGGTGCCGGGCCGCCTAGCTTGGACACGCCGGGGGCCGGCTAGCTTGGACACGCCGGGGTCGGCTAGGAGAGCACCGGGGGCCGGCTAGGAGAGTGCCGGGGCCGGCTGGGAAGGCGTCGGCCATGGAGCTGTCGGCCATGGAGCTGTCGGCCTTGGAGGTGTCGGCAATGGAGCTGTCAGCCTTGGAGCTATCGACCATGGAGCTGTTGGCCTTGGAGGCATCGGCCATGGAGGTGTCGGCCTTGGAGGTGTCGGCCTTCGAGGCATCGGCCTTGGAGCCATCGGCCTTGGAGGTGTCGGCCTTGGAGCTCTCGGCCATAAAGCTCTCGGCCTTGGAGGTGTTGGCCATAGAGCTGTCGGTCATGGAGCTTAGAGCAATTGGGTGTGCGTGGCTTTGAGGCCATAAACGCTACCGTGGCCGAAGGGCCCTTTGGAGGCCAAAGGGGGGGCTCCGTCGGTTTCCTTCCTTCACGGTTCTCTAACGACGTCGGATCAGCCATATCAGATGCCCCCCTCGCCCCTAAGACGAAGCGGGTCCATCCCAGCAAGGCGAAAGGGGCGTTACCTCCCAAGTGGCTGATCCTCGCCTGATGCAGGGCTTCATGCCTGGCTGGTGCAGGGCTTTAGGTGCCGACGGGTGTCGGGCTTCATGCCTGGCTGGTGCAGGGCTTTATCCACCGACGGGTGTCGGGCTTTATGCCTGGCTGGTGCAGGGCTTTATCCGCCGACGAGTGTCGGGCTTCACGCCTGGCTGGTGTAGAGCTTTAGGTGCCGACGGGTGTCGGGCTTCATGCCTGGCTGGCCCAGGGCTTTTGTGCCGGCGCTCGGGGCCGGCCGGGGCCATCCCTGCTGGACCCGGGCTTTTATTGCTGAGAGCCGGTGGTGCACCGCTCTGCTAGTGGTACACTGGGCTTCATGGCTGGCTGGCCCAGGGCTTTTGTGCCGACCGGGGTCGGGCTTCATACCTGGCTGGCCCAGGGCTTTTGTGCCGACCGGGGTCGGGCTTCATGCCTGGCTGGCCCAGGGCTTTTGTGCTGGCGCTCGGGGCCGGCCGGGGCCATCCCTGCTGGACCCGGACTTTTATTGTTGAGAGCCGGTGGTGCATCGCTCTGCCAGTGGTACACTGGGCTTCATGCCTGGCTAGCGCAGGGCTTTTGTGCCGACCGGGGTTGGGCTTCATGCCTGGCTAGCCCAGGGCTTTTGTGCCGACCGGGGTCGGGCTTCATGCCTGGCTGGCCCAGGGATTTTGTGCCGGTGCTCGGGGCCGGCCGGGGCTGTCCCTGCTCGACTCGGGCTTTTGTTGCTGAGAGCCGATGGTGCACCGCTTTGCCAGTGGTACACTGAGCTTCATGCCTGGCTGGCCCAGGGCTTTTGTGCCGACCTGGGTCGGGCTTTTGTTGCGGAGAGCCGGTGGTGCACCGCTTTGCCAGTGGTACACTGGGCTTCATGCCTGGCTGGCCCAGGGCTTTTGTACCGACCGGGGTTGGGCTTCATGCCTGGCTGGCTTAGGGCTTTTGTGCCGACCGAGGTCGGGCTTCATGCCTGGCTGGCCCAGGGCTTTATCCGCCGACGAGTGTTGGGCTTCATGCCTGGCTGGTGCAGGGCTTTATCCACCGATGGGTGTTGGGCTTCATGCCTTGCTGGTGCAGGGCTTTATGTGCTGACGGGTGTCGGGCTTCATGCCTGGCTGGCCCAGGGCTTTTGTGCCGACCGGGGTCGGGCATCATGCGTGGTTGGCCCAGGGCTTTTTGTTGCTGAGAGCCGGTGGTACACCGCTCTACCACTGGTACACTGGGCTTCATGTCTGGCTGGCCCAGGGCTTTTTGTGCCGACCGGGGTCGGGCTTCATGCCTGGCTGGCCCAGGGCTTTTGTTGCTGAGAGCCGGTGGTGCACCGCTCTGCCAGTGGTACACTAGGCTTCATGCCTGGCTGGCCTAGGGCTTTTTGTGCCGACCGAGGTCGGGCTTCATGCCTGGCTGGCCCAGGGCTTTTGTGCCGACCGGGGTCGGGCTTCATGCCTAGCTGGCCCAGGGCTTTTGTGCCGACCGGGGTCGGGCTTCATGCTTGGCTGGCGCAGGGCTTTTGTGCCGACCGGGGTCGGGCTTAATGCCTGGCTAGCCCTGGGATTTCGTGCCGACCGGGGTCGGGCTTCATGCCTGGCTGGCCCAGGGCTATTGTGCGCCAAAGCGAGGTTGGCCTTGGATGTTGATGTAAGGTAGATCTTCCCTGCATGACATTTTTAAGTATTAATGAAAGAAAACTGTCTTAAGTGCAATGTACTTAGCTCTTGTAGCTCCCATGTTTTCCTTTTGCGGGTTTGAGCAGTTTCGTCCACTGGTGACCTGCCTCCCAGGGAGTTATGTTAGTCGGATTGGAAGTGTCGTTGCCCTTACTTGGGCCTTCTCTCGCATTGGAGGCCAGGACGAGATGCCTGTGACCAGGAAGAAGCTGGAAACCGGGACAAAGCTGGAGTCCGTTGAGGAAAGCCTCGACAGTTGGTGGTCATTGAAGATGAATGGCTGGGAGAGTCCATCAAGGGTGTTGCTGAGAGTAAAAAGGTCGGAGGAGTTGCCGGGATGGCTCTTTGCCTAGCTTTTTATTTGAAGAGATTGATTGCCTTCGGTGCTGAAGCTTAAGAGCAGCAGTCAAAGCCTTTTGTCCTCATCTTCTTCCTTGTATTAATTGCAACGACACCTCTCGGCTTGCTCTAGCCGATTGTTAAGCCTTTGAGTGAGCTCTTCCAGCCGCCGGTGTTGTTCGTCCAGATGCTTCCTCATCTTATGATTAAGGTCCTCCCCAGATGACCCGAAAGACTAACAGAAGGCAGGAGATCGGTGGTGCTCAGGTGAAGCTTGATGGTGATAAGCTTCTCTGTGAGGAGATTTTCCTCGAGCGGATCACTAGCCAACTGGTGCAGCTATCATGGGCGACGTGAGAGGCTTGGGGTGCTGCTGAGTGGCCCCCAAGCGTTGCTTCTGCAGTTCATGAATTGCTACTTTCAAAGCTTGATCTTGCCAATTGAGGATCGCCAGCTGGTTAATCAGAGCAGCTGAAGTTGGTGGTGAAGGAGGGGCAGGGAGAGAGAGACCGGTCTTTTGTCGCTCAGTGTGATGTGGATGCCCCCCAGCATGATTGGTAAGAACCTCTGGCATGCGCATCGCCATCATAGCTATCTTAGAGGGACGGAGACTTATAGCTCAAGGAGACAACTTTCTTTCCTTCAACGCATCCCCCCTTCCTGGCGCGCCAATCTGTTGATGCCAAATCACCGGCCTCGAGCGTCCGGTCGCCTCCTCCAGCGAGCTCCTCGCGCTTGCAAGCAAGTCCCCGGGGCCAGAGATTCCGGCGGGGACCCTCCGATGCTCAAGTCAGTGGTCTGGGCAACAGCCGTGAGCTTGAGGAAGCTCGAAAGAGAAAGAGAAGAGAGATGGCTCCGAGAAGAGCCCTCGCTGTGAGCGTTTTGGGGTGTAATGAGTGTGTTACTTGGTCGAGGTCCCTCTTACCCTCTTTATAGGTGTTTAGTTAAGGCCTTGTAATGATTACCTTGATGGGTGAAGTGTCAGAGCTGACGTCTGTGAGGCATGGGGTTCAACCACTTTGTCAGAGCATTTAAGGTGATGACAGCAATGGCAGAGCTTGCTTCCTTCTTTGATATGTCAGGACTGCAGGTCAAGTCCCATCAAAGTGGGTGGCTGCAGCTGGTTGGTGGGTCATGTTCCACCGGAGAGGGAAAAGCAGGGGCCGTCCTCCCTGGCCAGGAAGTGTCGGGGCGGGGCCGGCCAGGAGAGTGCCGGGCTGCTTGGCTTGGTCACGCCGGGGGCCGGCTAGGTAAGTGTCGGGCCGCTGGGAGGTGCCGGGGCCGCCTAGCTTGGACACGTTGGGGCCAGCTGTCTTGGACACGCCGGGGGCCGGCTAGGAGAGTGTCGGGGCTGGCTAGGAGAGTGTCGGGGCCTGCTGGGAAGGCGCCGGGGCCGTCAAGCTTGGACACGCCGGGGCCGGCTGGAGGTGCCGGGCTGCTTGGCTTGGACACGCCGGGGCCGGCTAGGAAGGTGCCGGGGCTGCCTAGGAGGTGCCGAGCCTCTTGGCTTGAAGGTACCGGGCTGCTTGGCTTGGACACGTCGGAGGCCAGCTAGGAAAGTGCCGGGGCCGCCTAGCTTGGAGACGCCAGGGCCGGCTAGGAAGGTGCCGAGGCCGCCTAGCTTGGACACGCCGGGGCCGGCTAGGAAGGTGCCAGGGCCGCCTGGGAGGTGCCGGGCCGCTTGGCTTGGACACGTCGGGGGCCGACTAGGAAGGTGTCGGGGCCGGCCAGCTTGGACACGCCGGGGGCCGGCTAGGAAGGTGCCGGGGCCGACTAGCTTGGACACCCCGGGGGCCAGCTAGAAGGTGCCGGGGGCCGCCTAGCTTGGACACGCCGGGGGCCGGCTAGCTTGGACACGCCGGGGGTCGGCTAGGAGAGTGTCGAGGCCGGCTGGAAAGGCGTCGGCCATTGAGCTGTCGGCCATGGAGCTGTCGGCCTTGGAGGTGTCGGCCTTGGAGCTTTTCGGCCTTGGAGCTTTCGGTCATGGAGGCGTCGGCTTTGGAGCCATCAGCCTTGAAGGTGTCGGCCTGGGAACCGTCAGCCTTGGAGCTCTCGGTCATAAAGCTCTCGGCCTTGGAGGTATCGGCCATATAGCTGTCGGTCATGGAGCTTAGAGCAATTGGATGTGCATGGCTTTGAGGCCATAAATGCTATTATGACCGAAGAATCCTTTTGAAGCTAAAGGGAAGGCTCTATCGATTTTTTTTCTTCATGATTCTCTAATGATATCGGATCAATCACATCAGGTTTTAGATTATAAAATATAATTGATGACGCCAAGTCACCTCCTTCGAATGTCGGGGAAAACGGACGTCTCGCTCCGGGAAATCTTGCAAGAAAAGTCCCCGGGGACCGGTGGCACCGGTGGGGACCCTCCGACGATCAAGTTAGTGGCTTGGGTTCAGACAAGGAACCACCCCCCGCGAAGAGAAGCTGGGGCAGTTAGGGTTTTTGCTGGGAGGAAGAAAGCTCAGAGAACCAGAGTCCGGATACAGTGACTTGCAGCTTCGGAAGACCTTTCTTGTACTGTCACCGATGGATGTGACTGGGCTCCATTGCTAGAGGCAGCGAGTCGTACACCCTAGTAAGGCATGGTGGCGCACAGAGGCATGCAACGCGCCAAACATCGTTATGAGGCATGACCCTCCGTACCGGGGCACACTTCACAGGAGTACTAAATGGCACTACGGCAAGGCACAGCCATGTGCCGAAGATCATGTGTGAGCACCGTGCATGCTGATAGTTGCTGTTTTCTTCGGCGGTTGAATAGCGTGTTGACCATGCACCCTGAGGCCGGTAGGGGCCCCGGGGTTAAGAAATGATGACCCCACCCCGACCCCAAGGGGGTGCCGGCGGTGGGGAAATGACCATTCACCCCGAGGCCGGTAGGGGCCCCGGGGTTAAGAAATGATGACCCCACCCCGACCCCAAGGGGGTGCCGGCGGTGGGGAAATGACCATTCACCCCGAGGCCGGTAGGGGCCCGGGGTTAAGAAATGATGACCCCACCCCGACCCCAAGGGGGTGCCGGCGATGGGGAAATGACCATTCACCCCGAGGCCGGTAGGGGCCCCGGGGTTAAGAAATGATGACCCCACCCGACCCCGAGGGGGTGCCGGAGGTGGGGAAATGACCATGCACCCCGAGGCCGGTAGGGGCCCCGGGGTTAAGAAATGATGACCCCACCCCGACCCCGAGGGGGTGCCGGTGGGGAAATGACCATTCACCCCGAGGCCGATAGGGGCCCCGGGGTTAAGAAATGATGACCCCACCCCGACCCCAAGGGGGTGCCGGCGGTGGGGAAATGACCATTCACCCCGAGGCCGGTAGGGGCCCCGGGGTTAAGAAATGATGACCCCACCCCGACCCCGAGGGGGTGCCGGTGGGGAAATGACCATGCACCCCGAGGCCGGTAGGGACCCGGGGTTAAGAAACGATGACCCCACCCCGACCCGAGGGGGTGCCGGAGGTGGGGAAATGACCCACCCCGAGGCCGGTAGGGACCCGGGGTTAGAAACGATGACCCCACCCCGACCCCGAGGGGGTGCCGGAGGTGGGGAAATGACCATGCACCCGAGGCCGGTAGGGGCCCGGGGTTAAGAAATGATGACCCCACCCGACCCCGAGGGGGTGCCGGAGGTGGGGAATGACCGCACCCCGAGGCCGGTAGGGTCCCCGGGGTTAGAAATGATGACCCCACCCCGACCCCGAGGGGGTGCCGGAGGTGGGGAAATGACCCACCCCGAGGCCGGTAGGACCCGGGGTTAAGAAATGATGACCCCGAGGGGGTGCCGGAGGTGGGGAAATGACCCACCCGAGGCCGGTAGGGACCCGGGGTTAAGAAATGATGACCCCACCCCGACCCCGAGGGGGTGCCGGAGGTGGGGAAATGACTGACTGCCGTTACCTGCCTGATGACGTTGGGATCAGTCATATCAGATGCCCCCTCGCCCCTGGGGCGAAGCGGGTCCCACCGCTGAGGCCCAAGGGGCGTTCTCCACGTGGCTGATCCCTAGCCTTGTTCCTTATGCGGACGGTACGGGGGATGCAAAGAGACGGCCTTCCGTACCACGCCAGCCACGATCGCCCTCGAAAGTGAGGATCAGCTCTTCGAAGTCCGCGCGGAAAGGTGCGTAATGATTTCTTCCCATTACGGCGATATCAACGGGGGCCCCACCATCGGTCGGGGGCGTATCGCGCCGCGCGCTGGGGCACTCCTCGAGGCGAGCCAGCGTATGGTGAAGGGCCGCGTGGCCGACGGGACATGGCGGGATGTTTTGAAAACCCCACAAAGCCAGGCGAGGGGGAAGGAACTGGCACCATACCACCCCATCATCGTCTTCCTCTTGCCTGTTCTCCTAGTGCTCCTGCAACCTGCAAGCTCGCGCCCAGCTTTCCTTTCTCCAGGTCAGCCTCTTTCGTCTTGATTCTTCTTTTTTCATGAGTCTACCCTCTTGGACATCGGAGGACGGTTCTGAGGACCGTCCTCCCTCTGTGGGGCCCCAAACCCCTTCTCCTTCTCCTCCAATCGAGTGGTCCTCTGATTCAGAGGACCACATTCCTTTGGCCCGGCGACGGGCCGCCGGCGGAGCCGCCGGTGGAGCTGCCGGTGGAGCCTCGTTGAGGGGTCGTCGGCCGGGGGTCGGGACCTCCTCGAGGGTGGAGGAATCCCCAGGGGGGGTAGCCTCCTCGATGACACGGTCGGATCTGGAAAGGATCCGGGCCCGTTATCGGATCCCTCAGGAGATCAACCTATTTCTTCCGACCCCCGACGACCGGGTTATCTCCTCCCGACCCGGTCGCGTAGCCTTTTACGAGGTCTGCCTACAGGTAGGCCTCCGTCCTCCTTTCCACCCTTTTTTATCACGCTCCTTGACTTCTATTCTTTAACCCCCTCCCAGCTAGTCCCGAACTCTTGTCGGGTAATTAGCGCCTTTGTTATCCTTTGTCATCGCCTAGGTATTACCCCTAGGGTCAGTTTGTTCCGTAATTTTTATTCTCTTCGGGCCCAGAAGGGATGGTGGGTGTTTCAGCCCCGACCCAATAGGGTCATTAAGCTCCTTTTGCCTTCATCGATTAAGGGGTGGAAACCCCGTTTCTTTTTTGCTAATATCGATCAAGTCCGGCCCCGGTGGGGGAACCCCGACCTCCGAGGGAATGTCGCGACTGTCCAGCCTGGGGACCGGGAGGCGATGGGGGCCTTGCTGACTGCCGAGATTCCCCGGTACACCCTACTGCTAGGGGAGGAAAACTTCGAGTTGGCGGGCCTAGTCTCCCATCGGGGTAAGTCCTCTTCGCACTTAGCTAAAAATCCCGCCCTTCTCTCTTTCTTTTTTTTTTTTTTTTTTTTGCTGAAAACTTGACTTGCATTGTGCAGCAATGAAAGTTCCGAGGGCGAAGTTGTTAAAGGTCATCAAGAAAAGGGGTCGGGAAGGATCATCCGGGGGGCAGCAAGCCCCGGCCCCGAAGCGCTTGGTGATCCGGGCCTCCTCCTCCCGCGAGGGCCTCCCCCCCAGCGAGGACCTCCCCTCCCGGGATTCCGCAACACATCCCTGTCCCGCGGAGGTCGACCTTACGGCCGACACTCCACCGGAGGCTGGAGCCGCAGCGGGAGGTACCACCACAGAGTCGGTGGCGGGGGAGCCCGCGCCGACCGGAGGGCTCCCGGTTCCCGAGGGAGCGACTCCATTTGGTGCCAGCCGGGACTGGGGTGAGGGGCCATCCGGTCCCACCAGTCCAGCCCCCGAGGGGCCGGTTAGGGGCGACCCGCCCACAGGGCCGGGGAGGTCAGAGGCGGCAGAGGGAAGTGGGGACGCACCCAGGTCGCCCCTGGACTTCCTGGGCGATGGCTATTGGGCCGAGCGGGTCCTGGGCTCGGTTCTGGATCCTAGGATCACCGAAGGCCTTGGTCGTCAGAAGACAGGCGAGTTCTTCAGGGAATCTTATGCCGCTGCGTTCAGGGTAGGCGACCTTCTTGCCCTTTATCCCTTATTGTTCATGTACACATACTTTGCTGACTTGAGGCTTGTGCGCGCAGATTGTGCATTCCCTAAAGGCTAGGGAGGTGATCCGCGGGGAGAAGAACCTTCTCCGGGAGATGCAGGACCGCGCAGAAGCAGCAGAAAAGGCACTGGAGGAGATCAAAGAGTCCTGCGCCAGCGAGGTAAGAGCCGCCGAGGGCAAAGCGGAGATCGAGGCCAACCGCGCGCGCGCAGCGATCTCCCAGATGATGGAGTCCGAGAGCGCGGTTATGGCGAGGGACATTCATATCTCGGAGCTAACCGAGGCTCTTCGGGAGGCTGAGGAACGGGCGGGAGCGGCGTCGGAGGAGGCTAGAGCGGCGAGAGAAGAGGCCGAAGTGGCAAAAGAAGTGGCAAAGAAGAGGCTGGCCGGTATAAGGAAGAGATAGGTCGCGCCAGAGAAACCGAGAGGGACGCGGCGGAAGCCTTAGCCGCAGAAAAAACTCGAGCTGCCAGGCTTGTCGAAGAATACAGGTCGTCTGAGCGTTACACAGACGACCTAGCCGAAGCTTCAGCCGCCGCGTTCCTCGACGGATTCCAGTATGCCAAGGAGAAAGTGGCCAAGGATCTAGATTTCCCCCGCGCCCTGGAGGTTGAGCCAGAGCCATCGTCGGACCCGGCCCCTTCCGATGACGAACCCGCACCGGCGGAGCCTTGAGTTCGCACCCGTTACTTTGCTGCCTTTCTTTGCTTCTGTAAGCCCGACTATGTCGGGGTTTTGTAATCCCCTTCTATTAATGAAAGCATCTTTCTCGACGATTTTTGCACTGTTATTGACTTTGTTGATTGACATGTGGCCACACGAGTCCGTTCGTCCCGACGATTCTAGGGAACACCTTCCTACCCACGCCGTTCCGCCTTAATTACATGAACCCGCTAGTTAAAGTTAGGTGGGGTTGAATCTTGGGAGCGGGGGCACCGCTGATCGGAGACTAGGCCGGTAGGCGCCCTTGGAGCCATAGGCGTGACGCTTGATCAAGCATCGAACCTGGCGTTGGTCTGGCGCGCGGCTTGATGCCCGCGGGACTTGGCTTTGGTCTGACCGGTAGAGCGTCGGGTCCTGACTGCGAAGAACCCTTGGTGCGCCAATCCGCCGGCGGTTAGCCGGGTTTTATGCTTGATTAGCGCGGGCTTTAAGTGCCGACGAAGTGCCGGGCTTTTGTTGTTGAGAGCCGGTGGTACACCGCTCTGCCAGTGGTACACTGGGCTTATGCCTGGCTGGTGCAGGGCTTTGAGTGCCGACGAAGTGCCGGGCTTTTGTTGTTGAGAGCCGGTGGTACACCGCTCTGCCAGTGGTACACTGGGCTTATGCCTGGCTGGTGCAGGGCTTTGAGTGCCGACGAAGTGCCGGGCTTTTGTTGTTGAGAGCCGGTGGTACACCGCTCTGCCAGTGGTACACTGGGCTTATGCCTGGCTGGTGCAGGGCTTTGAGTGCCGACGAAGTGCCGGGCTTTTGTTGTTGAGAGCCGGTGGTACACCGCTCTGCCAGTGGTACACTGGGCTTATGCCTGGCTGGTGCAGGGCTTTGAGTGCCGACGAAGTGCCGGGCTTTTGTTGTTGAGAGCCGGTGGTACACCGCTCTGCCAGTGGTACACTGGGCTTATGCCTGGCTGGTGCAGGGCTTTGAGTGCCGACGTGCCGGGCTTTTGTTGTTGAGAGCCGGTGGTACACCGCTCTGCCAGTGGTACACTGGGCTTATGCCTGGCTGGTGCAGGGCTTTGAGTGCCGACGGTGCCGGGCTTTTGTTGTTGAGAGCCGGTGGTACACCGCTCTGCCAGTGGTACACTGGGCTTATGCCTGGCTGGTGCAGGGCTTTGAGTGCCGACGAAGTGCCGGGCTTTTGTTGTTGAGAGCCGGTGGTACACCGCTCTGCCAGTGGTACACTGGGCTTATGCCTGGCTGGTGCAGGGCTTTGAGTGCCGACGAAGTGCCGGGCTTTTGTTGTTGAGAGCCGGTGGTACACCGCTCTGCCAGTGGTACACTGGGCTTATGCCTGGCTGGTGCAGGGCTTTGAGTGCCGACGAAGTGCCGGGCTTTTGTTGTTGAGAGCCGGTGGTACACCGCTCTGCCAGTGGTACACTGGGCTTATGCCTGGCTGGTGCAGGGCTTTGAGTGCCGACGAAGTGCCGGGCTTTTGTTGTTGAGAGCCGGTGGTACACCGCTCTGCCAGTGGTACACTGGGCTTATGCCTGGCTGGTGCAGGGCTTTGAGTGCCGACGAAGTGCCGGGCTTTTGTTGTTGAGAGCCGGTGGTACACCGCTCTGCCAGTGGTACACTGGGCTTATGCCTGGCTGGTGCAGGGCTTTGAGTGCCGACGAAGTGCCGGGCTTTTGTTGTTGAGAGCCGGTGGTACACCGCTCTGCCAGTGGTACACTGGGCTTATGCCTGGCTGGTGCAGGGCTTTGAGTGCCGACGAAGTGCCGGGCTTTTGTTGTTGAGAGCCGGTGGTACACCGCTCTGCCAGTGGTACACTGGGCTTATGCCTGGCTGGTGCAGGGCTTTGAGTGCCGACGAGTGCCGGGCTTTTGTTGTTGAGAGCCGGTGGTACACCGCTCTGCCAGTGGTACACTGGGCTTATGCCTGGCTGGTGCAGGGCTTTGAGTGCCGACGAAGTGCCGGGCTTTTGTTGTTGAGAGCCGGTGGTACACCGCTCTGCCAGTGGTACACTGGGCTTATGCCTGGCTGGTGCAGGGCTTTGAGTGCCGACGAAGTGCCGGGCTTTTGTTGTTGAGAGCCGGTGGTACACCGCTCTGCCAGTGGTACACTGGGCTTATGCCTGGCTGGTGCAGGGCTTTGAGTGCCGACGAAGTGCCGGGCTTTTGTTGTTGAGAGCCGGTGGTACACCGCTCTGCCAGTGGTACACTGGGCTTATGCCTGGCTGGTGCAGGGCTTTGAGTGCCGACGAAGTGCCGGGCTTTTGTTGTTGAGAGCCGGTGGTACACCGCTCTGCCAGTGGTACACTGGGCTTATGCCTGGCTGGTGCAGGGCTTTGAGTGCCGACGAGTGCCGGGCTTTTGTTGTTGAGAGCCGGTGGTACACCGCTCTGCCAGTGGTACACTGGGCTTATGCCTGGCTGGTGCAGGGCTTTGAGTGCCGACGAAGTGCCGGGCTTTTGTTGTTGAGAGCCGGTGGTACACCGCTCTGCCAGTGGTACACTGGGCTTATGCCTGGCTGGTGCAGGGCTTTGAGTGCCGACGAAGTGCCGGGCTTTTGTTGTTGAGAGCCGGTGGTACACCGCTCTGCCAGTGGTACACTGGGCTTATGCCTGGCTGGTGCAGGGCTTTGAGTGCCGACGAAGTGCCGGGCTTTTGTTGTTGAGAGCCGGTGGTACACCGCTCTGCCAGTGGTACACTGGGCTTATGCCTGGCTGGTGCAGGGCTTTGAGAAGATTCAGATAACTAGAATTGAATCTTGTTAGCATTGAATAAGGGATGAATACCCAAACAAACACGGAGACGATGCTTAACATGAAAAAATGGATACATTACTGATAATACCGGCGGAGGTTATCCGCATTCCACGTCCTAGGAAGTGGCGTCCCATCAAGTCCTTCAATTTTATAAGCTCCGTGGTGCAGCGTCTCGGTGATCCGGTAGGGTCCTTCCCAGTTAGGGGCTAGCTTACCTCCTTCAGTTGGCTTTGAGACCTCGGCCCGCCGGAGAACTAGGTCTCCTGGTAGGAACGTTCGGGGCGCACGCGCGCGTTGTAGTACCTCGCGGCCCGTTGCCGGTAGGTTGCCATTCGAAGCCGCGCCCTGCCCGCATTTCCTCCACCAGGTCGAGGTTGGCTCTCAGTTGGTCAGAATTACCTTCTTCACTGTAAGCCTCCACTCGGGGCTAGGTGCTCCGATCTCCACGGGGATAACAGCTTCTGAGCCAAAAACTAGGCTGAATGGCGTCTCTCCCAGTGGGGGCTCGAGGCGTCGTGTGATAGGCCCATAGCACGTTGGGGAGCTCCTCTACCCAACGTCCCTTGCAACCGTCCAGCCGAGACTTCAGTCCTTGGAGAATGATTCGGTTGATCACTTCAGCCGCCCCGTTGGTTTGAGGATGTCCGACGGAAGTAAATCTTTGAAAAATACCCAGCTCGGAGCAGAACTCCCGAAAAGGTGCATTATCAAACTGACGGCCATTATCGGTGACCAGTGTGCGTGGCAGGCCAAACCGACATATGATTGACTTCCAGAAAAAGATCTTACTTTGCTCTCGGTAATCTTGGCCAAAGCCTCAGCTTCGACCCACTTGGTGAAGTGGTCCACCGCCACCAAGAGGAACTTTCGCTGCCGGAAGCCGGGGGAAATGGACCCAAGATATCCATGCCCCACTGGGCAAAGGGCCAAGGCGCCATCACGGGGGTCAGGTTAGACGTCGGTTGTCGCTGGATATTGGCATGACGTTGGCAGATATCACACTTCTTGACAAGCTCGGCCGCGTCCTCCTTCATCGTCAGCCAGAAGTACCCTTGGCGCAGAGCCTTGTAAGCCAGGGCTCTGCCCCCCAGATGACTCCCGCATATGCCTTCATGGATCTCCCTAAGGATATAATCCGACTCCGATGGCCCTACACACCTAAGGACCGGATATGAGAATGATCTTCGATAAAGCTTCCCGTCCATCATCAAGAATCTCGGGGCCCTTCGCCTAAGCTGTTTGGCCTCCGCTGGGTCCCCCGGGAGGGTACCGTCGGTCAAGTATCGGATGTAGGCATCCATCCAGGAGGGCTCCGGCTCCACTGGCAACACTTCTTCCGCGGTCTCAATGCTTGGGGCTGGTAGATGCTCCACGTATGTCCTCCCTAACGCCCCATCGACCGAAGTGGCCAAGCGGGACAGGGAGTCAGCTCTGGCATTCTCTGCCCTGGGGATATAGCTGACACGGAAGTAAGAAAAATGAGACGCCTGGGACTGCACCTTGCTCAGGTAACGGGACATGACCGGGTCCCTAGCCTCGTATTCACCAGTAATTTGCCCAGAAATGAGCTGAGAGTCGTAAAGGCCCTCAAGCGCCCCGCGCCCAATTCCTTGGCTAGTCTCAACCCCGCCAGCAGGGCTTCGTACTCCGCCTGATTATTGGTCGCCGGGAACTGGAATCTGAGGGCGTACTCTACATCTCCCTCCGGGCTTGCAAGGATGAGCCCGGCTCCGCTCCCTTGGGAGTTTGCCGCTCCGTCCACATGCAGGATCCAATCCTCCACCTCCCCTGATGAGGGGGGTCCCCAAACTCCTCCGGTTGCGCCTCCTCCACGTCCTTCTTGGTCCAGGAGCATTCGACTAGGAAATCCGCCAACACCTGAGACTTCATGGCTGACCTCGGTCGGATGGACAGATCGAACTCGCCTAGCTTGATGGCCCATTTAGCCAGCCGGCCGGAGGTGTCGGGGCGAGACAGGATAGCTCGCAGGGGCTGATCCGTAAGCACCACGATGGGATGAGCTTGAAAATAAGGCCGAAGGCGCTGAGTAGAGACCACCAGAGCGAAGATGATCTTCTCAGTTTTTGAATACCTGGTCTCCGCGTCATGGAGTATTTTGCTGGTGTAGTAGATTGGCTTCTGAGTTCCGTCGGTATCCATGTGCACCAGTACCGAGCTGACGGCCTCCGGGGAAGCGGCCAGATACAGGAAGAGCTCCTCCCCATTTTCGGGCTTGGATAGCAGGGGTGGAGAGAAACTGCTTCAATTCTTCAAAGGAGCTCTGACATTCTTTCGTCCACTCGAAGCCGTTAATCTTGCGCAGCGCCTTGAAAAAGGGTAGACACCTCTCCGCCGACCTTGACATGAAACGACTCAAGGCCGCCACCCTCCCCGTCAGGCGCTGCACCTCCTTCTTGCTGACCGGGGGCCGCATCTCCAGGATAGCTCTGATCTTGTCGGGGTTGGCTTCGATCCCGCGCTGGGTCACCATGAAACCCAGGAACTTGCCGGCCGCCACTCCAAAGGCGCATTTGTGGGGGTTGAGCTTCATCCGGTACCGGCGCAGATTGCCGAAAGTCTCCCCGAGATCGGTCACATGGTCTTCTGCGCTGGTGCTTTTAGTCAGCATGTCGTCCACATAGACCTCCATATTGCGCCCCAGCTGATTCTCGAAAACCTTGTTCATCAACCTTTGATAAGTGGCCCCGGCGTTTTTCAGCCCGAAAGGCATCACTCTGTAACAGTAGATCCCCTTCTCCGTGACAAAGGAGGTTGCCTCCTCGTCTACTGAGCTCATCTTGATTTGATTGTACCCCGAGAACGCATCCATGAAACTGAGCGTCCCGTGCCCGGAAGTGGCGTCCACCAGCTGGTCGATTCGGGGAGCGGAAAGCTGTCCTTGGGGCACGCCTTGTTGAGGTCGGTGAAGTCCACACACATCCTCCAGCTCCCACTGGCCTTCCGAACCATCACGACATTCGCCAACCAGTCGGGGTAGCGCACCTCACGAATGTGGCCAGCCGCCAACAGCTTCCGCACCTCCTCGTCGACAGCCTTCTGCCGGTCCGGAGCAAAACTCCTTTTCTTCTGCCTGATGGGCCGGCACTCTGGTCGGATGTTGAGCTGGTGTGTAATCACCTCCTCCGGGATCCCGGGCATGTCAGATGCTGACCACGCGAAGACGTCGGCGTTGGCCCGCAGAAAGGTTAGGAGCTGGTCACGGGCTTCGTCAGGAAGCGAAGCTCCGACTCGAACCGTCTGCGCGGGGTCCTCCCCGAGGGGGAAGGTAAGCAGCCGCTCGGCCGGTTCCCCCCTCCTCTCCAAGTCCCGTGGGTCAAGAGTTTCCGATGTCGATGTCGACGGTGGTGCAAGCACTGCCCCCTGGGGACTGGGGGCCAAGTGATAGCATAGCGCCGGCAGGTCCTGCTCTCCTCGCATCTCGCCGATCCCGCTGGTGGTTGGGAACCTCACTAGGAGTCGCTTGGTGGAAATGACGGCATCCAAGAGGTTGAGCCCGGGCCTCCCAAGAATCGCATTGTACGCCAGGGGCACACGGACCACCAAAAACTTTATAAGGACAGTGCTCTGGCACGGAGCCATTCCGGCTGTCACAGGAAGAGTAATCTCCCCCTCGACCCTCACAGAATCCCCCGTGAATCCCATCAAAGGCGTGACGACAGGTTGAAGTAAATCATGCGACAGGTTCATGCGAACAAAGGCGTCGTAGTTTAAAACATCTACTGAACTTCCACTGTCGACCAGGATTCGTTTTACAGGGTGCTTAGCAATCGTCATGGATACGACGACGCTATCATCATCTTTTTACAACCCCCTCTAGGTCCTCTTCGAAAAAAGGAATTACAGCCTCCGCTCCTCCCTCCCCCCTCGGTCTCTTCGGCGGGCCCCCTGCCCCCCAGGAGATCATCGCTACCGTCTTCTCCGTCGGGGCGTTATCAATCATCGGCGGTGCAGGCGCTGATGGGCCGGGAGCTCCTGGGTTGTTCCTTTGGACGAACTTCCTCAGGTGGCCCTGTTGAATGAGATCTTCAATGGCTTTCTTCAGCTGCCGGCAGTCGTCGGTGTTGTGGCCATGGTCCCGGTGGTAGCGGCAGTAGAGGTTCTTGTTCCGGGGGATCTTCGGGTTGATGGGAGGAGGACGTTGCAGGTAAGGCTCCCCTTCGATCTCGAGCAGGATCTGGGATATGGGAGCAAGCAACGGAGTGTACGGCCCGTCTCTTGGTGCAGGAGGTCGAGGGCGGTTGTCTGGTCGGCGAGGAGGCTCGGGCCTCCTGGGGCGGGCTTCCGCAGGTTCTGGCTGGGTTGGCTTCCGGGGTATACTCCCCGGCCTCACGCCGAGAAAAGTCAGCTTCATCTGCCCGGATGTACTTCTGGGCGCGGATCAGGAGTTCGGAGTAGGAACCCGGCGGCTTCTTGTCAAGAGAATACGCGAAACGGGAAGGGCGGAGCCCTCGCTTCAGAGCCAAGGTAGCCACTGAGTCCTCCAAGTTATATACCTCCAGGGCGGCCTCCTTAAACCGGGCGACGTAGTCTCGCAGGGACTCGCCATTCTTCTGCTGGACAGCAAATAGACTGTCCGCCACCCTCGGGATCTTCCGGCAGGCGTCAAAGTGGGCCAGGAAAGCCCTCTCCAACTGGCGAAAGGAGTCGATGCTCCGTGGCGGCAGGCGAGAGTACCAGGCCCGGGCAGCTTTTTTCAGAGTAGCAGGGAAGGCCACACACATAAGGGAGTCTGTGGCCCCCTGAACCTGCATGAGCACCTTGTAACTTTCCAAATGGTCCAGGGGGTCCGTAGTCCCGTCATAAGGGTCCAGCTGAGGAAGGCGGAACCGGGTAGAGATTGGCTCCTCCATGATGCGGCGGGACAGGGGAGGCCGACTGTCGTAATCAGTCTCCGGCAGGTGGGTGATTCGACGGCTAAGTTCTTCCAACTTCTGATTACACTCCTCGAGTCGCCGCTCAGCTCGGCGAGGCATCCGGCCATCAACGGAGCCCTCCCCTGAAGACTCAGAAGAAGAGCGGAGGCGACGATGTCGGCGCGCGCTCCGCCTCCTTTCCGTGCCGCCGCTTAGGAGAGATGCTGGCGTGGCGAGAAGGAGACCGGGGCCTTTTGGACGCCTCGCGGCGATGCGGCTTGGCTGGGGATCGGCGGTGATGATCTGCAGGAACGGGCGACCTCCGGCGGGAGGAGTGCTGGCTGGGCTGCACCGCCCCTGGGACAGATGGGCTCGGCTCCGGCTGTCGCAAGGCTACTTGTTGCTGCTGCTGCATGCTTTTGACCGCCGCTGCCAGCGACTGGACCTGGGTGGCCAGGGCAGCGAATCGATCTTCTTGAAGTGGCTGTGGAGCAGATGCAGGGGCGCCATTCTGCGGAGCAGAAGGCCCTGCCTCCTGGAGGTTCGGAGGCTCTGGGAAACAAGATACGAGAGCTGGGGGGGCCTCCGCGGGTGGACCAGCCCCGCAGCGCTGCCTCCCAGCGCGACCGGCTGAAGCTCCCTTCATTCGAGTTGTCACCATGGCTTTAAGGTCTCGAAGAAAGAAAGCCGCTGGTTCGAAGTCTTCTTACACTCCCCCTTCCTGGCGCGCCAATCTGATGACGCCAAGTCACCTCCTTCGAACGTCGGGGAAACGGACGTCTCGCTCCGGGAAATCCTGCAAGAAAAGTCCCCGGGGACCGGTGCACCGGTGGGGACCCTCCGACGATCAAGTTAGTGGCTTGGGTTCAGACAAGGAACCACCCCCCGCGAAGAGAAGCTGGGGCAGTTAGGGTTTTTGCTGGGAGGAAGAAAGCTCAGAGAACCAGAGTCCGGATACAGTGACTTGCAGCTTCGGAAGACCTTTCTTGTACTGTCACCGATGGATGTGACTGGGCTCCATTGCTAGAGGCGGCGAGTCGTACACCCTAGTAAGGCATGGTGGCGCACAGAGGCATGCAACGCGCCAAACATCGTTATGAGGCATGACCCTCCGTACCGGGGCACACTTCACAGGAGTACTAAATGGCACTACGGCAAGGCACAGCCATGTGCCGAAGATCATGCGTGAGCACCGTGCATGCTGATAGTTGCTGTTTTCTTCGGCGGTTGAATAGCGTGTTGACCATGCACCCTGAGGCCGGTAGGGGCCCCGGGGTTAAGAAATGATGACCCCACCCCGACCCCGAGGGGGTGCCGGGGTGGGGAAATGACCGTTCACCCCGAGGCCGGTAGGGGCCCCGGGGTTAAGAAATGATGACCCCACCCCGACCCCGAGGGGGTGCCGGGGTGGGGAAATGACCATTCACCCCGAGGCCGGTAGGGGCCCCGGGGTTAAGAAATGATGACCCCACCCCGACCCCGAGGGGGTGCCGGGGTGGGGAAATGACCATTCACCCCGAGGCCGGTAGGGGCCCCGGGGTTAAGAAATGATGACCCCACCCGACCCCGAGGGGGTGCCGGAGGTGGGGAAATGACCATGCACCCCGAGGCCGGTAGGGTCCCCGGGGTTAAGAAATGATGACCCCACCCCGACCCCGAGGGGGTGCCGGCGATGGGGAAATGACCATTCACCCCGAGGCCGGTAGGGGCCCCGGGGTTAAGAAATGATGACCCCACCCCGACCCCGAGGGGGTGCCGGTGGGGAAATGACCATTCACCCCGAGGCCGGTAGGGGCCCCGGGGTTAAGAAATGATGACCCCACCCCGACCCCAGGGGGTGCCGGCGGTGGGGAAATGACCATTCACCCCGAGGCCGGTAGGGGCCCCGGGGTTAAGAAATGATGACCCACCCCGACCCCGAGGGGGTGCCGGCGATGGGAAAATGACCATGCACCCCGAGGCCGGTAGGGGCCCCGGGGTTAAGAAACGATGACCCCACCCCGACCCCGAGGGGGTGCCGGAGGTGGGGAAATGACCATGCACCCCGAGGCCGGTAGGGACCTCGGGGTTAAGAAACGATGACCCACCCCGACCCCGAGGGGGTGCCGGAGGTGGGAAATGACCATGCACCCCGAGGCCGGTAGGGACCTCGGGGTTAAGAAATGACCCCACCCCGACCCCGAGGGGGTGCCGGGTGGGGAAATGACCATGCACCCCGAGGCCGGTAGGGACCTCGGGGTTAAGAAACGATGACCCCCACTCCGACCCCCGGAGGTGGGTGACCACCCCGAGGCCGGTAGGGGGAAACGATGACCCCACTCCGACCCCGAGGGGGTGCCGGACCATGCACCCCGAGGCCGGTAGGGTCCCCGGGGTTTAGAAACGATGACCCCACCCCGACCCGAGGGGGTGCCGGAGGTGGGGAAATGACCATGCACCCCGAGGCCGGTAGGGACCTCGGGGTTAAGAAATGATGACCCCCACTCGAACCCGAGAGGTGCCGGAGGTGGGGAAATGACATGCACCCCGAGGTCGGTAGGACCTCGGGGTTAAGAAATGATGACCATCACCCCGATCCCAAGAGAATGCCAAAGATGAAAAAATGACTGACTGCCGTTATCCTGCACGATGACGTTGAGATCCGTCATATCAATAATACCCTTGATGCCTTATCGAAACTACGAAATAGTCACCATTGCTTTCGCCCTTTCGTTCGTGAGGTCGGAGTTAGTTCGTTCCGCGTGGGCGCTTCGGTTATTTTGAAGTAAAATGGAGGATAAAAAATTTAAAGAAAAAATGGGCTCTTTTTTAAAAAGTATTATTTATTATCACACTATTTTATTTTACCCTGTCCCTGGGTGATTGCGTTCGGCTAAAACAGGAATGAGCTGTCAACATCTTGTTTGTACGAAATCTCGGGAATCGGGCAATACAATGGTTCTTATCTTGTTATCCTCGGGTTAACATAATCGTGGGAACGGATCGGGGAAGGCGCAGCGGTTGTACAACAGCCCGTGCAATAAATGTAGCTGGAACCCGAGATGACGTGGCCTCGAATCTAAGCCCTCAACATCGCGGCCTTCAGACACCCTGGTGGAAGAGACCCAAAAATCGAACCACGAGAATAGTTCCCAAGTTCTGTAGCAGGGGATACGAAACGCAGCGAGTGGGGCTAGGTTTGAGGTGCCCGAACGATAAGTCTTTTCAATGCTTAAGAGGGCACTGAAAACCTGAGAGGGGATAGCGAAATGTAGGACCCACAGCGGGGACGGACACGTGCGGCTGTCCGCAGACCGTGACGTGGCGCACATAGATGTGACCCCACGCGGGAACCATCCGTGGTTTGACCGAGAGAGCACCGACGGTCCTCGTCAGCGCTGATCAGGGCCGTTCGAACCGTGATGAGGGGTAGGGGGATAAAAGTGTGGGGCAAGGAGCGGGCCCACCGAACTGGGGGGAACAACGCGAGGGACGCGGCTGAGTTACGACCGCGGAAGGGGTCGAGGGAAGGGCCGTTGGATGGATGGCGCGCGCAGTGAACCCACGCCCAACTTTAGATGCATCCGCTCCTTTTCGGCCGTGGACGGCTGGATAGGGGCGGAGGCGCCTCACGTGCGAGGGGGATGGAAGGCAGAAATGGGAACGGCAAGACAAAATAGAGTGGGAGAGGTAGGAAGGGACCATCCTTTTTAATGATGGTGCGGTTGGTTGCCTTGTGCTCTTGCACGCAAGACGTAACGGAACAAGTGAAGATGAGGGATAGAAACCAGTGGATCATATTCTGCAATACATCAAAATAGTTTAACCGCATCCCCATGCATATTATATATATATATATATATATATATATATATATATATATATATATATAGATATATATATATATATATATATTATTTAATAATTATTTACTATTAATTAATCTATACTTAAACTTTTAAAAACACATATATTTGATCCGCTATCAAAGTAATTAAATTAATAAGTAAACTCGAAACAATATAAATAGTATTAAAATTAGCTTACTAATAAGCTAATTAGATCAATAGATAAACTTATTATCAATTTATGTGTGTAAAAATTGATAGATAAGAGAAAAAGATTATCCATGAAATCATAATAGAGAGTTTCATCGTAACTTTTAAGACCATACGAATTTGATTTGCTAACTGATTAATTAAATAAATAAGTAGATTTAAGCCGACTTAGGTGTATAAAAATTATATAAGAATTAAAATTTACACATGCATATTATATATGAAATATGATCAATAAATTACCCTTAGCCATTAAATCTGTTTGTGATCTACCTTCAAAAATTTTGATTGTGTGCTTCCAATCAACGAGCAATTGCACAATGATGGTGTATACCCTCATGGATTTGCTTTTAATCGGAGACCCAATTTGTTTCTCATTACCATATGATTTTTTCTTATATCAAAAACCTTCAGGAAGGGGTCTCTAATTATATAGAAACTTTTTAACTCTCTTCTACTGTCTACTTCCATCAAAATAGGCTTTTTTTCTCAACGGACATAGTTATCACATCCTTAGTTAGTGGATGGTTATTGAGGGTTATCTCCAAGATATTGAGATATATCTGCAAGTGGTTGCCAGATAAAATAAAAGTAGCATCACCTACAGGATACTACATTCTTTCACTTGATCTGTATATTTTATTTTAATCCATAGTCCTTAGTACTTAAAAAAACCAAACACTTAAATCATGGCAATAGGTCCTCCATAATTGATTATTATTTTTTATATATTATAATGCATTCAATTTTTTTACCACTAATCCAAATGTGACAACATTATTTAATGAATAAACCCTCTATTTATTCAAAGTCCAAAAGAAAATTTTATCATTTCTTAAAAGTTAAATATTAATGACTTAATACGTACACCCAAATGAGAAATAAACAAATAACTTAAATAAAAGTTTTATTGTACAAGTAGTTATTCATGCAACTAAATTACAAGGATCAATTTTCATTCATACCACATGATCCTTAAAATTTTTAATTGGCATGCCAAAGGATCAGCTATCATCAATTCAGTGCTAACGTGTTTTATGACCACTTTATTTTCTTTAACATATTCCCTTATGGCCAAATATTTAATATCGATGTGCTTACTTTAACTACCACTCTTGTGTTTTTTAGCCAATAACACAACAATTGAATTGTCATAGTACAATTTAAGTGATCTAGCAATAGAATCAACAATTCTAAACCCTAAGATGAAATTCTTCAACCACACATCATGTGATATAGCCTCAAAACAAGCAACAAACTCTGCTTCCATAGTAAAGGTAGCAATCAAAGTCTGCTTTGCACTCCTTCATGATATGGCTCTACCAGTAACATAAATATAAATCATGATGTTGATTTTTGAGAATCATTGCAGCCAGCAAAGTCAAATCAGAGTAACCCTCTACTTTTAAATGATCAGTTCGTCTATACATAAGCATGTAGTCCTTGGTCTCTTGAAGATACTTTATGACCTCTTTAGCAGCTCTCTAGTGGTCTAAACCTGGATTACTCTGATATCTTTCTAACATTCCTACTGTAAATACAATGTCAGGTCTTATGCAAACCTGAGTATACATTAGGTTTCCAATGGCTGAAGCATATGGAATGTTGTGCATTTGTTCTTGTTCAAGTTCATTTTTAGGTCACTGGTTCGAAGTAAACTTGTCACCCTTCACTATGGATGCAACACTTGGTGAACAATCTTTTATCCGAAATCTCTTTAAAACTTTATTGATATAAGTTTTTTGAGACAATTCTAAAATGCATCAAGATATTTCCCTATGGATCATAATGCCAATGATATAAGATGCTTCACTCATATCTTTCATATCAAAATTCTTAGAGAAAAATTATTTCACCTCATGTAGCAATCCTTTATCATTGGTTGTAAGTAGAATGTCATTCATATAGGACAAGGGAACAAATTTTTCTTCCACTAACCTTCTAGTATATATATTGATTCATGATATACATGTGTTAGTTTGAGCATGCATTATATTATAAGAGGTATTATTTTCAAATTGATTTATAAAAAATTATTAAACAACGTACCATTCCTAATAAGCTTAGATTTATAAAATAAATCAATAAAGCTTTTATTAAAATAAAAGAAATATTTTGAGAGTATAAGTCTTGACACTGAAATCAAATTTCTAAAAAAACTTAAAATATAAAAAGTCTTTTTCAAATCCAAAACAAAACCAGAATCTAAAACAAGTCCACATGTCCCAATTGCCTCCACATGTGAACTCATCTTGTTTTCTGAATAGATGTTTTGTTCACTTTCCACTAGTTTCTTTTGATTTAGAAAACCCTGAAAGGTATTTGAAATATGGATGTAGAACTAGAATCAATCCATCATGTATTATGACAAACAACAACATTAGACTTATAACATACGAATGAAGTTAGAGAACCTTTCTTGTCAAGCTAAGCTTTAAATTTGAGGTAATCCTTCTTCATATGTCCTTTTCTTTTACAAAAGAAGCACTTGGATTCCTTCTTGACACTACCAGAAATCAACCTTTTACCAAGGGACATCACCAAGGGATATATCCCTTAGAAAATTACCAAGGGATTAGAAAGGGATTTAATTACATTCAAAATCTAGTTATAGTAAGGAATCTCTAAGGGATTTGCTAGGAATATATTTTTCTTGATAAATTCTTTGAAAATCCCTTGGTAATCTGGGATAAGTGAGTGATTATTTAAACAATTTTTAGTAAAGAATTTGTAAGGAAAGTTTGGTTCTTTAGAGATTTACTAAGGGATAAATCCCTTGGTGTTGGTAAGATATTTTTATAAACAAAAAAATGATATCAGAAAGCGATTTTTTTTTAGAAATTTTTAGTGATTTTAAAATCTTGTACCTAGCATATGCCACTTTCTTACTAGCATAAAAATAAAACTCATAAATAAAATTAATATTATGTACTAATTTTTAATACCATTAATTAAACCAAAAAAAATTCCTTCATTCCTTTCTCTTTCTAACTCGTTCAAATCTTATCAAAATCCTGGGCTTACACCTTTTGTTTCTAACGATTAGATTGGTGCAGTTGTAAGGGACTAGCCTTTAAACCCTTTGGTCACAGGTTCAAATCATCACTTTCACTCTTTATTGAGAGAAATACCTTAGTTTTTCAATACAATGATTAGATTGGTGATGGTAAGGTGCGTGCTTGTAATCAGTTGGTTGCGAGTTTAAATCGTGGTGACCACAAATTCCTTACAAATAGACTACAATTTTTAGCAAGGGATTTTACATCATATATTCTAAGGGATAATTTTTTTGGGTAATCAGTTGGTCGCGAGTTTAAATCGTGGTGACCACAAATTCCTTACAAATAGACTACAATTTTTAGCAAGGGATTTTGCATCATATATTTTAAGGGATAATTTTTTTTTGAAAATCCCTTGTGAAACTCTTCACCAAGGAATTTTTGACCTTCACCAAGGGATTTTATCCCTCGCTGAAAGGTCAATTTCTGATAGTGTAACTTCAATATGGATGGGTACTTTATTCTTTCCTTTGTGTTTGGCTTTAGCAATTTTAGTCTTTCTCTGAGTAACTAAATATGCATTTTCTTTTATTTCTAGAATTAGTCTCCCTTTCTCTTGAACACACATAGTCAAAAGTTCATTAATTGATCATTTATCCTTATGTGTGTTATAAGATATTTGAAGGAACTATACTGCTGTGGGAATGAATTTATAATAAAGTGCACTAAGAAAGATTTTGTGTTGGCCCAGATGGCAACCCAAGGGGGGGGTGAATTGGATTCTTAAAAAAAAATTTAACCTTTTAAAACAATTGGCTTTGGAATACACAAGATTAAGTGTAGGATAAATATTAACCACAAACAAAGAGATAGAGAGAGAGATCAAAATATGGCAAACACAAGGATTTTATAGTAGTTTGGTGTATCCAACACCTACGTCCACTCCCAAGTACCACTTGGGTCCATACTATAATCAACTAGATTACAGCCGAGTTGTTTTACAAGCTCACAACTCAAAACTTGTTATTTCCCACGGGATCACAACGAACCCAGCTGGTTTTCTCGGACTCACGGTACAAAATCCAAACCTAGAGCTAATCTAGCTTGACCCGAGGTATACTACCTCCACTAATTCAATCCCCCTGATTGAACTAGTAAGAACAAATGAGAATAGAGTTTACAATAACAAACAGCTCCTCAAATGAGCAAATATTCAATATAAATAAACAAGGTTAGAAATGCCTGTTTGAAGAAAAGTTGATTTGTGCTTTTCTTCTTTTCCTCTTCTCCTTTGAGATGTTGAATTAGCCCTCAGCTTGGATTCTTCACAAAGATTTGCAGATGAGAAGTTGGGAAAAATATGGATTTTGGCTCTCTTTTTTTCTTTTGAAAATCCTCTGATTTTGAAATTGAATGCCTTGGATTTCTCTTTGAGCTTTCTGGAGTTGATGGATTTGAACTTTGATTCTTTCCTCTAGATTTCTTGCTCAAGACTTCTTGGATTTTTCAATCTGATTTTTCTTTATTTTTCATCTCTTTTTTCCTTTTTTTTTTCAAACGAACGGGCTCCTCTTTTATAGATTCTTCTTAATCCAGGATTAGGTGAAAAACTAGTCATTATTTCTATCCTTGGATTCCTCCTACACACACAAAAAGTATCCGTTAGAGATTAGGTGAGAAAATATTACCGTTGGAGGCCGTTCTGACATTTTGAAAATCCGTTCCTGATAGGTTAGAGTCGGCTCCAACTTTTCAGTTGTCGGCTCCAAGTCGTGTATCCAAAAATAGAAAGTAAAAGTTCGTTGAGGAGTCGGCTCCGGAAATGGTAAGTGTCGGCTCGCTACGTTCAGGTGTCGGCTCTGGAAAACTGTAAGTGTCAGCTCCAGGGTAGTCCAAAAACATGCTTTCTGTTCCCGCATTGGAATCGGCTCAGACACTGTAAGTGTCGACTCCAAAACACTGGGTGTCGGCTCCGAAACGTGCCAAAAATCAGAAAAGCATTTGATCGGCCATGGGGTCGACTCCAGACTTTCTAGGTGTCGACTCCAGGCTCTGAATTTTGAAACATACCTTTGGCATTTGATTCAAAACACGTTTCTTTATACCTTTTGATTAATCAAACATTTTTAAGCCCTGAAACACTTATTAAATTTATTAGTAACAAAATGAATATACTCGTATCTTTTATTAATCATCAAAATCAATAATTGGGTCAACAATCTCCCCCTTTTTGATGATTATAAAAATATTGAGTATATGCATGAGTAAACAGTTGGACTCTCAAATCAAAATTTTCAAATATTTAATCCTCACAGATAAGCTCCCCCTGAATGAGATAGCTTTCCCTATGAAGTTTAATTTAACAATTGTTCTTCCTTTTAACAGAAAATTTTAATGGTTGATACTACTTTTAATTGCCTCTCCTTATGTGCAGTTAATTAGATACCAATAAATTAAGCTTAATTGAGCTTACTTGATCAAATGCATATATAAAAGCTAAATATTTCTCCCCTCTTTATTTGTCTCCCCCTTGTTTTTGTTTTGCAGTCAATGCATATATGATTTTACATAACTCTCCCCCTTTTTTGTAATCAACAAAAAGATCAAGAAGGGTTAAGTAAAATGACAAAATTGATAGATTTTTCAAGGTTCAAAAGATATTCATTAAGTATAAGATAAGTTCATTACAACAAAAGTCAAATATTACAAAATGAAACTTTATTATATCAAACATCAAACTATACTTCATTACATTGAAACTTCAAGATAAATCAAACTAGACTAATTATGAAAGACACTTCATTACAAGATAATCAAAAATGAGTTCTAAGAAGTCTTTGCAATTCTTCTACAATCTTTCCCATCCCTTCACTTTGAGTCCTGACAAATTCTTTTAATCTTCTGTCAACAAATGCACATGCAGTCATAATCTTGTCTTGAAGCTCAATATTGCATTTGGAGTATGTTTCTGAGTCTCCACCAATATCCTTAAGCTCTTCAAATATGTTCTTGAGATCATTCTTTAAGGATTCAGCAGAGGAACCAAGGGTAGACTCAATCAATCTAATGCGATCATCCAAAGAGTAAAGGGTTTCCTTCAAATTCATAAATTGGCTATCAAACTCTGTCTTCATTTCTTCTTTTTGAGTAGCAAATAAGCTTTTGAGTTGCTCTAACTGAATGTTTGAAAATCCAACAGATGACATAGGTGGCGGTACAGGAACTGGAGCAGGAGCAGGTGAAGATCTGCTAGGCTCTGGTGAAGGATGCCTCGCTGATGGACCAACCACAGAGGTGCAGAAGATCTAATCTCAGTGGCTCTCTCATCCAGATGACCCTTCCTCTCCCATTGACCATTAACTTTTACAAAGCCCATCCGATGCACAGTAGCCAAGCTATAGTAATCAGTGTGTCTAAGGTTCTTTAAAGGCTCATTATCAGAAATTAAATATCCTTGACTTCTAAATACCATAGTCAAAATCATACCATAGGGCAGTGAGGATCTCCTTTTGCCCCTAGCCTCAGCCATATAGAAAATCATCATCCCAGCAAGGTTAATAGGCTGACCTGTAAGAACATTGTCCATAACAACAATGTCTCGCTTCGAGACATACTCAAATCGGCCAGTCTTAGGGAATAAAATCCTACTACAGATATTGTGAAGTAATCTAAGCTCCAAGGGCAACTGATTAGCCCTAATTTCTTCAATTCAGACACTTCTCTTCCTAACATTCTTGATAATGCATCAGACCTCTCACTATGAATATCAGCAACTAATCCAGTGACAGGGATGCTCAGAAGATGTCCTAAACTCTGAAAGGTAAGGTGAACTCTTTTCCCTCTAACAGAACTGATAATCCCACCGTCTCCTCTTCATAAATTGAAATAGAATTCCTTAACAAGGGCCGGATAAGTGGGAACATCCAATGAGCAAACCTTGTCCCAGCCTAGCTCTTTGATTTGTCTTCCAATCGAAAATCCCTCGGACTCAAAGAAATCAAATTCAACATTTCTACCCATAGTAATAACTCTCCCGGCTAAAGTGTCTACCTGTGGAGATGAGGGACCTGGATTATCTAAATGGGTCGAGGAAGAATCGCTTGGAGATGGCTCGCGGACGGGACGCTATGCCGTACGCTTCCCGGTGGTTATGGGAGCTCCAAGAACCGATCCTCTCCGCTTAGGAGCCATAGAAATCCTTGGAAGTGTTTGATTTGAGGAGAATTTGGCTTGGGAAGGTTTTGAGAGAGTTTGGAGAGAGTTTGGAAAGGGATTGGAAACAATAAAAATGACGAGGTGTCGACTCTGCCCTAATAAAGTCAACTTAGGATCACCAGGTGTCGACTCCCATAAAGTTGGGTGTCGACTCCAAGTCGCTAACACAGTTAGCGCTTGAACTGGAGTCGGCTCCACTTATACGGGTGTCGGCTCCAAGGTCAAGGACCGAGAGCGACACAGAAGAGGTGTCGACTCCTCAAATTAAGGTGTCGACTCCACTGACAGTTTCAGAGAAAAATAGATGAGTTTCAAACATCCGAAACTTGTCAAAATAAGATCAATAAATTTTTGAAAAAAAATCTTTGGAATATGAAGAGTCAAATTGCATAAATGACTAGATAAATTATCCTTAAAATTTGAAAGGAATTTCAAGAAATTAATAGAAATCTAGATAGTCATTCCTTAAGGGTTTCAAAATCATTCCAAAGGGTCACAAATCCCTAATTCACCTCTAAGATAACAAAATCTCTCTTCACTCAAAGGTTTTGTAAATATGTCAGCTAATTGTTCTTCAGTATTAACATAATCAAGACAAATTTCATTATTAGCTACATGTTCTCTTATAAAGTGATATCTAATTTCAATGTGTTTGGTTCTTGAATGTTGAATTGGATTTTTAGTTAAATTTATTGCACTTGTATTATCACATCTAATAGGAGTTTTATCAAGTGTTATGCCATAATCTTCAAGTTGTCGCTTAATCCAAAGGATTTGAGCACAGCAACTTCCAGCTGCAACATATTCTGCTTCAGCAGTTGATAATGCAACCGAATTTTGCTTTTTGCTAAACCAAGAGATTAAGTTACTTCCTAAGAATTGACATGCACCACTTGTACTTTTTCTATCTAATTTACATCCAGCATAGTCAGAATCAGAATATGCAATCAAGTTTAATGTTGAGTCTCTAGAATACCATAATCCTACATTTTTAGTTCCACTTAGATATCTTAAGATTCTTTTCACTGCAATTAAGTGAGATTCTTTAGGTTCAGATTGAAATCTAGCACATAGACAACAGCAAACATGATATCTGGTCTACTTGCAGTTAAGTAAAGTAGAGATCCGATCATACCTCTGTAGTACTTTTAATCTACTTTCTTACCATCTTCATCTTTGTCTAATTTGCATGAAGGACTCATAGGTGTTCCAAGGGGTTTGATTGACTCCATTCCAAACTTCTTGAGAAGTTCCTTTGTGTATTTTGCTTGGTTGATGAAAATCCCTCTTTGCTTTGCTTGATTTGAAGTCCTAGGAAGAAGTTGAGTTCTCCCATCATGCTCATTTCGAATTCACCCTGCATTAACTTAGCAAATTCTTGACACAAGAGATTGTTAGTAGCACCGAATACAATATCATCAACATATATTTGTACTACTAATAAATCTTTGTCTTTTCTTTTCAAAAATAGTGTTTTATCAACATTTCCTCTAGTAAAATCATTTTCAATCAGAAATTTGCTTAATCTATCATACCAAGCTCTAGGTGCTTGTTTTAAACCATATATGCTTTGTGCAATTTAAAAACATGATTTGAAAATTCATGATCTTCAAAACCAGGTGGTTGTTCAACAAAAACTTCTTCATTTATAAATCCATTTAAAAATGCACTTTTAACATCCATTTGAAATAAATTGATATGCATATGACATGCAAATGCAAGTAATAATCTAATTGCTTCTAATCTAGCTACAGGTGCAAAAGTTTCATCAAAATCAATTCCTTCTTCTTGATTATATCCTTTTGCAACTAATCTAGCTTTGTTTCTAATTACTATGCCATTTTCATCTAATTTATTTCTAAATACCCATTTTGATCCTATAACAGAATGATCTTTAGGTCTATCTACAAGGGTCCAGACATTATTTCTAGTGAATTGATTTAATTCCTCTTGCATAGCTAACATCCAATTATTATCTTTTTCAGCTCTTCAATGGTTTTAGGTTCAATTTGAGATACAAATGCAAGATGATTATTGATGTTTCTCATTGATGATCTAGTTCTTACTCCTTGAGATGGATCACCTATAATTAATTCTTTTGGATGACCATAGGCATATCTCCAATCTCTAGGAAGATCTACATCATTATGATTTGCATCAACAACATCAACACTAGGAGAATCATCATCTTTAGCTCCTTGTTCATGATCTGAAGATACATCTATATTCAATTTTTCAATATCCCTTTCTAATATGTTTGTATCTTCCTCATCATCAATCTTTCCTGAACTCGATGCTAAAGATTCATCAAAAACTACATGAATAGATTCTTCTACAATTAAGTTTCTCTTGTTAAACACTCTATAGGCTTTACTAGATGTTGAATATCCTAAGAATATGCCTTCATCTGATTTTGCATCAAATTTTCTAGATTATCTTTACCATTATTATGAATAAAACATTTACAACCAAATGCATGAAAATAACTAATGTTTGGTTTTCTATTGTTCCATAGTTCATAAGGAGTTTTCTTAAGGATTGGCCTAATTAAAGCTCTATTAAGAATGTAACATGCCATGTTTATAGCTTCCGCCCAAAAGTACTTTGGTAGGTTGCTTTCACATAGCATGGTACGGGCCATGTCTTCTAAAGTTCTATTTTTTCTTTCTACAACTCCATTTTGTTGTGGTGTCTAGGTGCAGAGAAATTATGATGGATGCCATTTTCAATGCAAAAGTTTTCAAATAAATGATTTTCAATTCAGTGCCATGATCACTTCTAAGAGACACTATGGTGTTGTTTTTCTCATTTGTGACCTTCTTGAAGAATTTCAAAAATATTGGAAAGGTCTCATCTTTATGAGCTAAAAATAATACCCAAGTGTATCTAGAATAATCATCTACAATCACAAGACCATATTTCTTTCCTCCTAGACTAGTGGTTCTAGTAGGTCCAAAAGATCCATGTGAAGTAGTTCAAGTGGCCTAGAAGTGGAAACAATATTTTTAGTTTTGAAAGAGTTTCTAGTTTGTTTTCCAAATTGACATGCATCACAGATTTTGTTATTTTCAAAATCTAGTTGTGGAAGGCCTTTTACTAAATCCATTCTAATTAATTTTGAAATTAGGTGTGTGCTTGCATGACCTAATCTACGATGCCATAACCATCCAATCTCATTCATATTAGCATTATTAGCAACTAAGCAATGATTACTAGTAGACAAATTGTCTAAATCAATCAAGTACATTGCCATTTCTATTTCCAATAAATACAATGCTATTATCAATGGGATTAGAAACAGTGCAAATAGAAGCTTCAAATGATACTTTGAAACCTTTATCACACAATTGGCTAATACTAATTAGATTATGCTTTAAACCATTAACATATAATACATTTTCAATAAATGGAGGGAGTTATTTGAATTTTACCAAATCCCATGATTGGCCTTTGCCATTATCACCAAACGTAACAACTCCTCCCTTTTCTTTCAAGGGTGATGAATTGATCCTTGTCACCCGTCATGTGTCTTGAGCAGCCACTATCGAGATACCACTTTCGCTTTGATCTTTTGGCCGCAAGACACTCCTGCAAAAATGATCAAGTCTTATATTTAGGTACCCAAGCCTTCTTGGGTCCTTCATGGTTAGTAGCAAAAAGATTGTTCCTTTTGGAACCCATATTTTTCTTCCTTTAACATTAATTTCTTGTTACTATTTCTTGTATTACATTCATAAGATTTATGCCTTTCTTGTTGCAATAATGACATAAAACTTCATTTTATCCTTTCTTTTCTAAAGAAGTTTTTGACATACTTTTGTTTTATGTTAGGCCTATAACCTAATCCAGCTTTATCAAATATAGCTCTTTGATTGCTCAATAATAAATTAAGTTTTTTAGAACTATATGTAAATTTATCAACTATATTTTTATATTTATCAACTTCCTTCTTTAATCTATCATTTTCATTGGAAATTGATCCTTTTTCTTCAATCAAAGCTTCATTTTCTGATTTCAATTTTTCAACTTCATGAGTAAGATTATCTTTTAAATCCTTAATTTTAAGTGTTAAATCATTTTTCTTTTTACACAGATTTAAGTTTTCATTTTTTAAAAACTTATTTTTCTTTTTCAGAATTTTAAAATCATTGACTAATTCATTGAAAGCCTCATATAATTCATCAAATGTAAATTCATCATTGAGGGTTTGGTACTTACTTCGTCATCGTTGTTTTCCATAAAGCAAATGTTGGCAACTTCCTTTTGTTCCTTCTCGGAAGAGGATTCTTCACTATCACTCCATGTTGCAACATAAGCCTTCTTCTTCTTGTTGTAGACTTTCTTCAATTGAGGACAGTCATATCTGAAATGCCCGGTTTCTTGCACTCATAACATATTAAGGGCTCTTTTTCTTTTTCTTTGTCCTTCTCTTTCTCTTTTTCTCCTTCCATTTTTGTTCCAGAATTTTTCTTGTGGAAGGGTCTCCTTCTTTGCATGAATTTTTTAAATTTTCTAGCAAGGAGTGCAGTCTCCTCATCATCATCACCATCACCATCACTGCAGCTTTCCTCACTTCTGCAGCCTTAAGAGCAATTGTTTTCTTCTTCTTGACTTCCTCCTCTTGATGTTGCTTCATAGTCAGCTCATGAGTCATCAAGGATCCAAGTAGCTCCTCCAAAGGTAAAACATTTAAGTCCTTGGCTTCTTGGATTGCAGTCACCTTCGCTTCCCATGATCTTGGAAGTGACCTAAGAATTTTACGCACAAGTTCAGAATTAGTATAAATCTTACCAAGACTTTTCAACCCATTTACAATATCAGTGAATCTTGTGTACATGCATGTAATTGTTTCAGTTTGTTCCATGCTAAATAGTTCATATTTATGCACCAAAATATTAATTTTTGATTCTTTAACTTGATTTGTACCCTCATGGGTAACCTTCTAATCTATCCCAAATTTCTTTTGCGAATTACATGTAGAAATTCAATTAAATTCATTAGCATCTAATGAACAATACAAAACATTCATGGCTTTAGCATTGAGCTGAGCCAACTTCTTATCATGTTCATCCCATTCCGTTTCCGGTTTAGGAATCACCATATTGTCTACTCTAATTGTGGGTGTGTGTGGACCATTAACTATGATTCCCCATAAGTCATAGTCAAGTGCTTGAATAAAAATCTTCATCCTAGCTTTCCAATAACTATAATTAGTTCCATTAAACAAAGGAGGTCGATTAGTGGATTGACCTTCTAAATAAGATGAACTAGCTTGAGCTGCCATTTGGATCTTTAGCTCTTGATCGTTAGACCAAATCAAATGAGCACTTGCTCTGATACCAATTGTTGGCCCAGATGGCAACCCAAGAGGGGGGGGTGAATTGGGTTCTTAAAAAAATTTAACCTTTTAAAACAATTGGCTTTGGAATACATAAGATTAAGTGCAGGATAAATATTAACCACAAACAAAGAGATAGAGAGAGAGAATCAAAACACGGCAAACACAAGGATTTTATAGTGGTTCGGTGTATCCAACACCTACGTCCACTCCCAAGTACCACTTGGGTCCACACTATAATCAACTAGATTACAGCCGAGTTGTTTTACAAGCTCACAACTCAAAACTTGTTGTTTCCCATGGGATCACAACGAACCCAGCTGGTTTTTCCGGGCTCACCAGTACAAAACCCAAACCTCAAGCTAATTAGCTTGACCCGAGGTATACTACCTCCACTAATTCAATCCCCCTGATTGAACTAGCAAGAACAAATGAGAATAGAGTTTACAATAACAAACAGCTCCTCAAATGAGCAAATATTCAATATAAATAAACAAGGTTAGAAATGCCTGTTTGAAGAAAAGTTGATTTGTGCTTTTCTTCTTTTCCTCTTCTCCTTTGAGATGTTGAATCAGCCCTCAGCTTGGATTCTTCACAAAGATTTACAGATGATAAGTTGGGAAAAACAAGGATTTTGGCTCTCTTTTTCTTCTTTTGAAAATCCTCTGATTTTGAAATTGAATGCCTTGGATTTCTCTTTGAGCTTTCTGGAGTTGATGGATTTAAACTTTAATTCTTTCCTCTAGATTTCTTGCTCAAGACTTCTTGGATTTTTTAATCTTTTTTCTCTATTTTTCATCTCTTTTTTCCTTTTTTTTTCAAACGAACGGGCTCCCCTTTTATAGATTCTTCTTAATCCAGGATTAGGTGAAAAACTAGCCGTTATTTCTGTCCTTGGATTCCTCCTACACATAAAAAAAGTGCCCGTTAGAGATTAGGTGAGAAAATATTACCGTTGGAGGCCGTTCTGACATTTTGAAAATCTGTTCCTGATAGGTTGGAGTCGGCTCCAACTTTTTAGGTGTCGGCTCCAACTTTTTAGGTGTCGGCTCCAAGTCGTGTATCCAAAAATAGAAAGTAAAAGTTCGTTGAGGAGTCGGCTCCGAAAAAGGTAAGTGTCAGCTCGCTGCGTTCAGGTGTCGGCTCTGAAAATTATAAGTGTCGGCTCCAGGGTAGTCCAAAAACATGCTTTCTGTTCCCGCATTGGAGTCGGCTCCATACACTGTAAGTGTCTACTCCAAAACTCTAGGTGTCAGCTTCGAAACACTGGGTGTCGGCTCCAGACCGTGCCAAAAATCAGAAAAGCATTTGATCGGCCATGGGGTCGGCTTCAGACTTTCTAGGTGTCGACTCCAGGCTTTGGATTTTGAAACATACCTTTGGCATTTGATTCAAAATATATTTCTTTATACCTTTTGATTAATCAAATATTTTTAAGCCCTGAAATACTTGTTAAATTTATTAGTAACAAAATGAATATACTCATATCTTTTATTAATTATCAAAATCAATAATTGGGTCAACATTTTGACATCTCAACCTCTAAAGATTTTAGCTAAGCCGCAATGTCCCTCATTTTTATAATGTGCTCAAGCACACCTCCAATAGTAATGAGATTCATTGATGATAACTTTGCGATTAGAGTGCTAGCTAGTACCTTATCTGAAGATTCAAACTGTGCATCAATAGCCTTCAGAAGTTTCTTAACATTTTTGTACTTAGGAATTAAACCACATATGCTAGCAAAAATCTTAGTACGTATGAATATCATGCTAAGGTAATTAGATTTCTCCCATCATTTATACGCAGCAATCTTAGCCTGACTACTAGTAGGTGTAACTATAGGTAGTTCATCCTTCCTGATGGTATAGTCAATGTCCATGCACCCTAACTGAAGGAGAATTCTTTCCTTTCATACTTTATAATTGTTACCACTTAAATTGGAAACATCACATTTCATATCAGAAATATTCATAAATAAAATAGTTGCATAAAATAAATAATTATATTCATGTAACTAAAATTGAGGCATACAGTTAGTGTCATGTCTTACCAATGTAAGCATGCAATAATATGAATCAATAACATATAATAATTATATGTGGGCTAAGTTATTATACTTAAATAAATGTATTAACATAATGATGTGACTAACAAATTATGTTTCCTTTCTTAATTCCTATGGATAATTAATAAAATAATTTGATATCCCATCTCAATTAATTATACAAATACAATAAAAATTTCTATGGAAAAAGATTTATTGTATTAAATATAATTAATTATAATTAATGTCATTTAACCTTATGTGATCTTTACAACTCAATATATAACTTTGATTAATTAAAGATGCTATGGCTAGCCCCCAATTAATTAAAATTATATTGATCACATGACATTAGCCAATTTAAAAAGGCATTAGGTAGTGATCTTAATTATTATAGCATTTTCAAATCAAGGTCTGAATCAATCGAATTGGTCAGACCAGTGAAAGAGGGGTGAGGGCGGTCCCTCCATTGTTTTTCTTAGACACCAATTTAATTGGTTAAGTCAGTCAACAGAACTAATTAAAAAACCACTCTCTTTAGAACTACTTTTCTTAGTACCAATTGATCAATCAAACCCTAAAAAAATTTACATTATGATTTTTCATACTACAATTGCACATCCCTTTATTAAGCATATAAAATTAGGTAGTAATCTTAATAAATATAGCATTTTCAAATTAAGGTCTAAATCAATCAAATTGAGTAAGCCAGTGGGAGAGAGGTGGAGATCCCCCATTACTTTTCTTAGATATCAGTTTAATTAGCTAGGTTAGTCAATGAAACCAATTAAAAAACCACAATCTCTTTAAAATCACTTTTCTAGACCCCAATTGATCAATCAAATTCTAAAAGGATTTGTATTATGATTTTTTATACTACCATTAAATATAATTTTATCTTTTGCATAGCATAAAAATCTAATATGCATAAACGAAGCAATAGCATACCAAGCATCTATTCAATACAATTTTAAAATTATCATCTTAAATAAAATTTCTTGATAACTAGAACACATCCGGTCGTAGCTCATTAGTTCCTTGGGCTAATTTATCCGCAGGCATAGAAGCTTAGAAGGTGTGTTTTATTAATGCAAGAAATTTTAAACTTAATGAAACACATAATATAATAAAATAAATCATATCAAAACATTGAAGAGATATTAGTATACATTCAAAATCAAGTCATTTAGTTGGCCTGATGGATAAGGTGCTGGTTTTGAATAAAGGGGTCTTGGGTTCCCCCCCCCCTCCTCTTTTTCTTAATGGTCTGAGATCCTTCAACTTCTGCTCAAGTAGAGGTAGGGATGATAAATTTTTTTTGTTTATCCAATCGGTATCATTTCTAACAAAAAATTCTCAATTTAAATGGTTTAATGGGTATGGAAATTAATCGGCTAAACAGGTAAATAGTCGAGGATGGTATCCTTCGCCCCATCCTCGTTTACCCATCTTCATCTCGTTAGCTTTAATATAATATATTTAAATTTTAAATAAATAAATAAATAAATATTAATATATTAAATATTAAAAATTTAAAATAAATAAAATATATATACTAAAAAAAGTCTAGTAAAGCACTTTTGAATTTTTCTGTTTCTTCTCTTCTTTCATGTAGCCGCTCTGAACATCAAAGTCAGAACTTTTATTAGTATTTTTAAGATTTCAGTAAATTATAAGTTTAATGGAATAATTTTATTTTTTTTATAAATGGCCAAATGGATCCCAGTGGGTACCTATTTATCCGACTGAATATCCTCGTCCCATCCCGTTAACTATAATGGCTTAACAAAGAGAAGAACGAAAAGATTTTTCACAACGGAGATAGAGACCAGTAGAGGCCATCCCTCGGATCATTGCCATCCTTAGGCAGAGGATGGGAACCCCACGTATGCTAGCAGCAGCAAGCCGTGTCACCTTCAACTTTTTTTTCATTCCACATGTTTGGAGGTAAAATCATCATTGCATCAATATTCATGCGAGGATGCTAAGACCGACCCCATCCCTTCGCCCGCCATGATGTCCCCAAGCTTCCCGTAGCTCGGCTCCCCCGAGCTTCCATAGCTCGGCTTCCCCGAGCTCCCATAGCTCAGCTCTCCCCGAGCTTCGTAGCTCGGCTTTCTCCGGGCTCCCATTGCTCAGCTTTCTCCGGGCTTCCATAGCTCAGCTTCTCCCCGAGCTTCCATAGCTTGGCTCCCCCGAGCTTCCCGTAGCTCGTCTTTCCCAAGCGATCCATGATCCAATACTCACCCCCGCGGAACCTGGCGCAGGAGAGCCTAGACCTATCGTAACAGCATCTCAGGCAAAGAATTATGTTGAAGAGTGGTCTAGAACCTAATACGGCTACCTGGGACCTACGCACCTACCAGATCCCAAGCCATCAAGGAGCTCTCCTAGCCGTCGATCCCTTAACAAACAAGATACGGATCCCAACGGCCCCACAATGGCCTGATTTGATCCATCTCCGTATCCTAACAACCTTCGAACCTTTCAGAAGGCGCTCAAGATCAAGGTGACAACCTATAAATATGATACTCCCAGATTCCCTCAGGTATGCATTCACTCTCACTCTCCCACTCTCCCCAGTTGCTCGTCGGTGCTCCCCCCCTTTTCTTGAGCTCCTGATCAGCCACCCCTGGAGAGACTCCCGGAGAGATCCACCTCCCCATTTTCTGTTGATCGCCGATTCCCCCCACTGACTTGAGTGTTGGAGGGTCTTCCGCGGAGGTCCACCCCCAACGCCTCTCGCGTGAGGACTTCTGTGCAGGTCCGCCCTAGGAGATCGACTGCGCCCGAGTCGGAGGACGGATCCCGGCAGCAACAGATTGGTGCTAGAGGAAGGGTTCAAGTCCCGTTAAAACTTGAAGAAAGGAGATAAGGATCTCGATCTGGAGTAGAACCTCTCTAATGGCCAATCGGAGAAGAGCAACCTCTGAAGCCTAAGACCGGCCGCTTCCCAGAGACCTGATCCGGTGAGCAGTGTAGCGCCACAGCCTCCACCAATTGAAACCCCGTTGCCGCCAGCCATCCCGGTGACCCAGGACCAGTTTGCCTCGCTGGTCCAGTAAGTCCAGGCCCTGACCCACCTGGTCCAGGAGTGCTTCGTAGCTCCTCCCGCTCCGCACCTTCATAAGGAGGCCGCGATCCCTTCCTCGCCGGCAACTTCCTCCTCTGATCCGCATGAAGCCGTGGACCCCCCACATCGACCCAGAGGGGACAAACCAGTCCCGCGAGGCGGCTATGATAGGGATCCATCCAGATCTCGATGAGCCCGGACCCCCTCCCCAGTGTCCTCCCACCATGATTCGACACCGTCCCTGCGCTCCCCTCGCCCAGCTCCTCCTCTGACCGAAGAGGAGATCCGTCGACAGATCAGGGAGATGCACCAGGAGCTGGATGCCACCAAGCGGGCCCATCCGCCTCAGTCCAAAGCGGAGCAGGGCATCCCTTTCTCCAAAGGGATTATGGAGGAAGTGATTCCCTCCCATGTTAAGCTACCGGCCGTCGAACCCTACCACGGCTCTTCTGACCCGACGACCATCTCAGCAGCTTCCGATCAATAATGATGTTCCACGGAGCATCCGACGCGATCCTCTGCCGCGCTTTCCCCTCCACCCTCAGAGGATCTGCCCGAACCTGGTTCAATGCCTTGAAGCTAGATTCTATTGATTCATTTGACGAGCTGAGCCGTCTTTTTATTGGCCAGTTCATCAGCAGCCACCGCCACCGATGGAGATCTGACTCCCTCTCTGAAGTCAGGCAGAGAGAGGGGGAGTCCTTGAGAAGTTATCTTGGCCGTTTCAATAAGGCCATGTTGGAGGTGGACCACCTTAATCATGAGGTGGCTATGTCCGCCTTGGCGGAGGGAGTCTCAAAGGAAAGCGACTTCTACCTGACGATGGAGGTCAGCTACCCCCCTAACCTCTCCGATATGATGGACCTAGCGGACAAATACGCTAGGGTTGAAGAATCACGGAGAGTTGCCCGTGCCGAGCTGGCAAAGAAGAAGGAGCCCAAAGATCCCGATAGGCACTGTCCCGCCCGTCGACCGAGTCCACCTCGCCGTCAAAGAGCTCCCCCACTACCGCCGAGGAATCGCTCCTGGAGCCCACCCAGGCGATTCGATCACTACACTCCACTAACCGTGCCCCGGGCGCAGATCCTCATGGAGATAGAACGCCAGTCCCCTGGCCAGCTCCTCTCTGAGGGAACCCGACCCGAAGAGACCCCACCAAGTACTGCCGCTACCACCGGGAGCACGGCCACGATACTGAAGAATGCTGGCAGCTAAAAAATGAAATCGAAAGGCTGATCCAGCGGGGACGACTGAATCAGTTTAGGAGGGCGCCCGAGCCAGGACAAGAGGTGACCACCAGCCCGAACCTCAACAACCTCATCCTCCACCAAATCCGCCCGTGATCGGCTGCATCAACATGATCGAAGAGGCCGGCAGGTCAAGCCCTAGGAACAATGGTGAAGGATCAGCGCCAAAGAAGGTGCGGACGGGCGAGCTCTCTTTCTCCGACGATGATCTCCAAGGGATACAGTTCCCCCATGATGATGCATTAGTTGTATCCCTCAATTTGAATAACTATGATGTAAGTCGGATCCTTGTTGACAGTGGAAGTTCGGTGAATGTTCTATACCTCGATGTGTTTGCCAAGATAAAACTACTCATGGAAAACCTTCGAGCCGTGGATTCCACCCTAATGGGATTCATAGGCGACATCATCATCTAGAAGGGGTCATCACCCTGACGGTCCGCGCAGGAGCCTGGCCCCTTGTGGCCACTGTCTACACAGACTTCCTAGTGACCAAACTCAGATCCCCATACAACGCAATATTCGGCAGGCCCGGCCTAATGTCCCTCAAGGCAGTTGTCTCCATCCCACACTTGTCCATGAAATTTCCCACCGAACAGGGAGTTGGAGTTGTTCGAGGAAGTCAAGCCATGGCTCGGCAATGCTTCATTACCAGCCTTCAGTCTAGAGTGCCGGAGGTTGACGGGCTAGATGCTCGGGAGGACTTCACCGAACAGCGAGGAGAACCAGCAGAGGAGCTGGAGGAGGTGCCGTTGAATGAGGCTTGCCCCGACCGAACTATAAAAATTGGGTCGCTGCTGAAGGGCGAACCTCGGCGCAGATTGATCAATTTTCTCCGAAGCAACGCCGACATCTTCGCCCGGTCCGCCTCTGACATGCCGGGGATCAGCCCGAGGTTCTCGTCCATCGTCTCAACGTGGACGAGATGCACAGGCCCGTCAAGCAGAAGAAGAGGAGCTTTGCCCCGGAACGACAGAAGGCCGTTGAAGAAGAAGTAGACAAACTCATCAAGGCAAACTTCGTCCGGGAGGTAAATTATCCAAGCTGGCTATCAAACGTCGTCATGGTGAAGAAGTCGAACGGCAAGTGGAGGATTTGCATCGACTTCACCGACCTCAACAAAGCCTGCCCGAAGGACAGCTTCCCTCTTCCCCGGATCGACCAGCTCGTGGACGCCACTCAGGTCATCAAATGCTGTCATTCATGGAACGCTTATTCAGGCTACATCAGATCCGGATGGCCCCCGAGGATGAAGAAATGACCGCCTTCATAACCGACCGAGGTACTTACTGTTACCGTGTCATGCCCTTTGGTCTTAAAAATGCAGGTGCCACCTACCAAAGGCTGGTTAACAAAGTATTCAAGGAGCAAATCGGCCGGAATATGGAGGTGTACGTGGACGACATGCTGGTCAAGAGCAAAGAAGCATCACGGCATGTCGAGGACCTCTCATAGAGCTTTGCAACGCTATGCAAGTATGGGATGAGGCTCAATCCGACCAAATGCGCCTTCGGCGTTAACTCCGGAAAGTTTCTCGGCTTCATGGTCTCCCACGAGGTATCGAAGCTAACCCCCAGAAGATTCAAGCTCTCCAACAAATGGCACCCCCGGCATCTATTAAAGAGGTCCAGCGCCTAACCGGGAGGATAGCGGCTCTTAACCGCTTTGTGGCACGTTCGGCCGAGAGATGCCTCCCCTTCTTCAAAACCCTCCGTCGGCTAAGAACTTCCGATGGACCCCTGAATGCCAAAAATCATTTCAAGATCTCAAGAAATACCTCGGCTCACCCCCACTCCTCAGCAGTCCGAGCCCGGGCGAGACCCTGTTCTTGTACTTGGCTATTTCAGAAGGTGCCATCTGTTCGGTGCTGGTCAGAGAGGAAAGCAAGGTCCAAAAGCGATTTACTATGTCAGCAGGATGCTCCGCGATGCGGAGACAAGATATAGTAGGATTGAAAAATGGTGTTGGCCTTGATCACCTCAGTTCGGAAGCTGCGACCGTACTTCCAGGCATTCTGTGACAGTCCTGACCGACCAACCCATCAAGGCGGTGGTCCACCACCCGAGACATCAGGAAGAATGACCAAGTGGGCCGTCGAGTTGAGCGAGCATGACATCCACTTTCAGCCTCGTCCAGCCATCAAAGCTCAGTGCTAGCGATTTCCTCCTCGAGTGTACCATCCCGGAGGACGGTTCCACCCCAGACTCCCCGAAGAACCAAAATCTGGAGCCGGTGGCTCCTCCATGTCGACGGGTCATCTAACGCTCATCTCCGGTGCGGGCCTGGTTCTCACCAGTCCGAAGGGGGCAGCCTTTGAATATGGCGTTCGGTTCTCTTTCCTGGCCTCCAACAACGAAGCTGAGTATGAAGCCCTGCTAGCCGGTCTCCGAATCGCCCGCAACCTGAAGGTGGAGAAGCTTAGTGCCTTCACCGACTCTCAGCTAGTGGCTGGCCATGTACGAGGAGAATTTGAGGCTTGGGAGCTGAACATGTTCGATATCTTTAAGAGGTGCGGAGCTTGCTTCCCCATTTTTCTGAGTTTGAGATCACTCAGATTCCCAGATCTGAGAATGCCCGCGCGACCTACTGTCCCGATTGGCGACTGCGGAGTCAATGGACGCCGAGCAAAAGTTCCACCTGGAGACCCTGGAGAAGCCCAGCATCGCGGAAGCCGACCGAATAATGCAAGTTGAAGCCGAACCATCATGGTTCGACCCCATTCTGAAGTACCTCAAAGAAGGGTCGCTTCCACCCGACCGGAGAGAGGCTAGAAAGCTAAAGCTGCAGGCCACCCAGTATGTGCTGATCGACAATCAACTTTACAAACGGTCCTTCTCCATGCCACTGCTCAGATGCCTCCACCCGTCCGAAGTAGATTATGCTCTCCGCGAAGTGCATGAAGGGATTTGCGGCAACCATCTGGGAAGCCGGTCCCTATGCCACAAGGTGCTGCAACAAGGCTACTACTGGCCGACTATGCAGAAGGATGCAGACGATCTAGTCCGAGCTTGCGATCCATGCCAGAGGCACTCAAGCATTCAAAGACTCCCCTCCGCTGACCTGGTTCTATATCCTCCGCTTGGCCCTTCGCCAAATGGGGGATGGACATCCTCGGCCCATTCCCGCTTGCCATGGGGCAGCAGAAATTTCTATTTGTCGCCATCGACTACTTCACTAAATGGGTCGAGGCGGAGGCGGTTGCACAAATAACCGAGGCACGAGCCAGAGATTTTGTATGGAGGTCCATCATCTGTCGTTTCGGCCTCCCGCACACTATAATCACTGATAACGGCAGGCAATTCGACAACCCTAAGTTCCGCCAGTTCTGCGAAGAGCACGGAATCCGTCACCACCTTACCTCGGTCGGGCATCCGCAAGCCAATGGAGCGGCCGAAGTGACCAACAGGACCCTGCTTCAAGGGATCAAAGCTCGTCTTTCCAGAGCCCAAGGCAGGTGGGCGGACGAGTTGCACCATGTCCTATGGGCCTACCACACCACCCCAAGAGTCCCGGTGAAACCCCATTCCAGATGGCCTTCGGCACGGAGGCCGTTATCCTTGTAGAGATAGGTCTCCCTTCGCTACGAGTGGAGAGCTACTCAGAGGAAGCTAGCGACGAACAGCTCCGCACCAACCTCGACCTGATAGAGGAGATTAGAGAGAAGGCCCAGATCAGAGTGGCTGCCTATCAACAAAGGGTGGCCCGCTACCACGCCTCCAGAGTCAAAGGGAAAGCTTCCTGCCTGGCGACCTTGTTCTCCGGAAAGCCTCTGTCCAAACTGCTGGAACAAGGAAAGCTGGCACCAAACTGGGAAGGCCCATACCAAGTAGCGGAGATCATCGGACCAGGAACCTACAAGCTGCAAGATCTAAACGGAAAGTTTGTCCCCCGGACGTGGAACTCAGACAATCTCCGTAAGTATTATCAATAGGGTATGTCCTCTATAAGTCCATTTTGATATACCTTATTATACCTCATGTCGGCACGTGTTTTCATAATTTGCAATGTGAATCATCATGCATTACATTGCCAAAGATTGCGAAAAGAAACAGGTGCTGCTCACCAATCCTCGGCACGACCGTGTTACCTATCTGAACAGGAATTCTCCGAATCGGCTGGGCCGAGCAACAAATTCTCCGAACCTCGGCTGGGCCGAGCAACAAATTCTCCGAACCTCGGCTGGGCCGAGCAATAAATTCTCCGAACCTCGGCTGGGCCGAGCAACAAATTCTCTGAACCTCGGCTGGGCCGAGCAACAAATTCTCCAAACCTTGGCCAAAGCCAAGGACTACACCCTGCCGCTTGAAACTTCGACCAAAGCCAGGGAGCGACCTTAGCTATCAAGCTCCTCGGGCCTACCGAGTGACACTCTCGCGCCCTGGTCGCGTCCGACTGCCGAACCATCGGCCGAAGGAGCAAAGTCCTCATGCCTTAGCCGCACCCCAGGACATCATTTGAAGCAGGGTGACTTCTCGAATACCCTATAAATGAATACGAAAACAAAGACCTCCTGATGCTCTAGAGGAAGTAAAGGGACTCCTTCTAAAGGATCGCCTAGGTCCGCCGCCGGTCCGGGCAGAGACCGGTGGCCCCCCAAGAAAACTTGTTTCGGATTCGGGCAGCTCATAATCCCCGGCCGACCTAAACAATGTGCATAACTTAGCTTGGATTCGGGTAGCTCATAAGCCCCCAACCGACCTAAGTGTCCTCCTAAGCTACGTCTGGATTCGAGTGGCTTGCGCGCCCTAATTAAGCCCGACCGTGGTCTCACAAGACCTAGCTCGAACTTGGGTGGCCGGAAAAACCCAACCAATGTTCGCAAATGCTCTGGGAACAACAGAATGCACAATGTGATAAAACTTTGTATTCATTGATTAAAAAGGAAGGAAGGACAAAAGAAAGAAAAAGAAGTAAAAAAGCCCTCGCTAGGCTCGCTGTCACTCCGAAGCCAGCAAGCCCTCAGGCGTTGGAAAAGCTCGGCGACTTGCCGGTGGAGTGACGTTATTTCCTCCCTTTGCCGGTCCGCCACCCGGCGTAGGGCCTCGACCTCCCTCGTGGTGACGGCAACGTACTCTTCGACGACCCTCTCGAGCCGCTGGTGGCTCACGAAGGCCGACGCCAAGGCCTATCCATCAACCGTAATGGTGGGATGGCCCCCCTCCGGATGCAGCAAGCCGTTGATCGTCGCTCTTAAATCGTCGGATGACTGCTCTCCTCCTCGAGAAGCCATGCCGAAAACTGTTCTAAGACTGAACCAAAGGGATGGCAAAGACCAACACCCCCCGTCCATTTATACTTTCAAGCAAGTATTTTGATCAATCAGGCTATCACCATCGACCCGTGAGAATTCGCCACGTATAACCGCTTTAATTGACGCCTGCGGAATCCTAAAGGTCGTGCCCCATCCCAAGCGAAATCGGTAATACGGGTGGACTGTTCGGGAACCCCCTCTTTTTCTCTAGGAACGGGGTACTTCCCAATTTGCTGGCCCCCGCAATAAATGCTCCCAACACTTCCCAAGCTCTTTTAAGCTGGCCGCCTTTCGGGAAGCGTGGAAAAGAAAGAATTCCAGCGCCTGACAATAATTCGTCCCCTCCAAAGGGGTCATGTCATAAATGGAGGGCATGACCATGTACCGCCCGTTCCGCCTTGACGCCCCTCACCGAACGCGGCAGGGACCTGGCGTTATGACTCATGGTGATGACTAAGTCACTTCTCCGAGCTCCGAATCTCCGAACCTTGGCAGGGCCAAGTAACAAATCTCCGAACCTTGGCAGGGCCGAGCAACTGTTCTCCGAATCTCGGCAGGGCCGAGCCATAAATATTCGGACTCGAATGGGGTCGAGGCATGAATCTCTGAGCTTCGGCCCAAGTTAAGGAATGTATTCTACCACCAAACAACCTCTAAACCTCCGTCTGGACCAGGGCAGCTTGCAAGCCCGACTAGTTCGGATAGCGCAGGATCCTCGCCTAAAAATGAATGGGACGTCCTTGTATCCCACGGCCAGCAACAACAACTTGGCACAGGAGAAACAGAGGTTGAGAAACAGAGCAAAACTTTCTTTATTTCGTTGCCATCAAAGCCAATTACAAATGCCTGAGAGGCGTTACAAGAGCATTGAAATGCATAAAATAAAGACAAGCACAAAACTCGGCAACTGCTCCAAAGCAGACCTGGGCAACTGTGATGCTCCGGCGTCCGGACCAACGAACCAGATAAACTGCAAACAGTCAGCTCGAGCCGATAATGGGCGGGCGACATGGACCAACAGTTGCGGCCAGCTTCGGTAAATAATGATATCTCGGTGACCCAACCGGATATCAGAGTGATTGGAAAGGGTGGATGGGATATTACCCCAAACCACCCAACCAAGAGGCCCCGGCGAGTAGGTAGGAAGCCCGTGGACCCTGGCATCGGAACGCTCTCCCAAACCGAGTGTGTACCGCCCCACCTTGCCCAAACTCAAAGGCAAGGTACCTGTGGGTGACGCACCATCACCCCCTCCCCATGTGGCAAAAGATTCCCCAGGCGGGCAAGCCCAGAATCCAAACCAGGGGAGGAGGCGAAATTCACACAACCCATGGGGAGCCCGCGTACACTTCCTACCGTACATCCCCAAAGGGGAACCACAAAGGTCACACGGGAAGCACGTATGTGCGCTCTCCGTGTGATCTCTGCGCCCTCCTGTGCGCTCTCCATATGATCTCCGGGGCTCATCCCCTCGGGGAGCCACCTCCGGCAGCTCCTCACCCCAGCTATCCGGGGGAAGGGCTTATGAAAGGAAAGTCCGACCTCCCACTCGAAACGCCAAAGAATGAGCATGTGGAAACTCCAATAGGGAAGGAAACTTTGAGGATGGCCTAACACGACCCCTCTTCCCCTTTTTTTTTATAGGCAAAGCGAACCGGGGGCAGCTATCAAGCCAGAAGCCCCGAGATTCAAACACCTGGCCCATGCCTCCACGTGGCCTCCCAGGATGGAAGCAACGCCCCACTGTGCGCCGAGCCCATCGCCTGAACCATGACGCATGCAAAGATTTCCTTTTGATCCCGAATCATGGTTATTAAACGTAGAGAATCGCCCACTGATCTAACGGAAACTGACAGGTTCAGGAGATCGTCCTACGAAAGTAACATCCTCCAATGGTAAATGGGTGCATGCGCCGTACGCCAAAACGACCTGCATGGAAAAAGACCAATGCCATAAAAGCCTTCCGGAAAGCGCCGGAGCAGCTTTTTGCTCCCCACAGAGCCGTATCATCAACTCCGGTGAAATAAAAACCGATCTACCTACGGAACGGCAGAGCGCTGGCAGGGCAGCAAAAAGCATGAAAACGATTGTTCGTCGATTGCTCCCCAAGGAAGTTAATCGCTCGAAGAACTTGTGCAACAAAATTGAACATCTCAAAACAAAAATGAACGCGAGAGCTACGCAAACTATTCTTTCATTCACCGAAAAAGGAAGTGACAAAAGAAACGAAAAATACATCAGCCTTCATAGGGGCTCACCATTGTCTCCCGGAACCGCCGACCGTTCTCCCTGATCCGCCGCAAGGCTGCCCGCCTGCTGTTGGAGAGATGCCATGCGCCTCTCTAAGCGATCGTTAACCGCACGGAGGTGCATGATCTCCCTGGTGGAGGCGATTACATATTGTTCGGTCGCCTCCTGGAGTCGTTGTCGACTCACCAACAAGGAGGCCAGGACCTCCCCGTCGACGACGGTCTGAGTACGGCTCCTACGAGCCCCCAGCGAGTGTTGGCATCGTCGGCTGGTGCTCCGGTTGACCTTCCGCCATCCTTGGAAGCCATTCCGTCGGCGCAAGCTCGTATCAAGCTAGCAAAGGTCGTCGAATGAAATGGCCAATGATAACCGAACCCCCCATCGGTATTTAAACCGATCCAAGCAAGAAATCTACCTGCTCCAGCCATCGGCCCTCGAGCCACCGACACAAAATCCCGCACATGTTGCCGCTTTGGTAACCACTCTCATCGTCGGCCCTAGCCGACCTACTTCATACGTCGGCCCTAGCCGACCTTCTTTGCCGTCGGCCCTAGCCGACCTACTTCACCCGTCGGCCCTAGCCGACCTACTTTGCCGTCGGCCCTAGCCGACCTACCGGCCCTAGCCAACGACCTACCTCACCCGTCGGCCCTAGCCGACTTATTTCGTCTGTCGGCCCTAGCCGACCTACCCTATCCGTCAGCCTTAACCGACCTGCTTCCTTCCTCAAGTTTTAATTAATCTATTGCATCGCTCAAACATGAACCGAACCAGATCGTCTCTCGGTTCACCAGTCAAGGCTATCGCCCCGCCTTGGACCAGCCAATGCGTTCCCTCGATCCTGAGATAAAAATGACCAAACAACGCCAACAAGCCATAAGTCGCTTGCGATTGGGGTGAAATTTGGAGCGAAGGACCGCCTAAGAAAAAGCACTCAAATGGAAGCGGAAAGTTCATTCATTAAAGAACGTCAGGCAGAGTTACAGCTTGGGAAGCAAAACATAGAAGTGACTTTAAAAGCCGGGAACCACGTCAGTTCCAGGAGAACCCCCAATTACGTTTGCAGAGGCATGACTTGATTTGCCCTTCTCGAATATCTTAGCCTCCTTGGCGACAGTCTGCGAATGTCCTCCAGAAGCTGTGGCCTTGCTGGGACCTGGGGCGGCACCAAGATCGGTATCCAAAGCGTCGATGTACTCATCCTCCTCTTCACCCCCAGAGTCACCGGCGTCAAGAGCTTTAGCATCCAGGAAAGAGAGATCCCATTCTGGATGCTCGCTGGATATCTTGTCTCTGCATTCTTCCACTCCGAGTTGGAAGGCGTCAGTACCAATTACGTCCTGTTCGCCCTTGAGTATGGCGAGTTGCATCTCAACCTCGGCTAATTGGCTCCTCAATAGGGAAACTTGCCTCTCAGCTTCCGCGACCTGAGCCCGCAGAAGAACAGTTTGCTCCTCGAACTCGCCGGCCCACGCCTCAAGTTCCGAACTCCTACCTCGGCTAGATGCAAGCTCACCTTGCAAGGCCCGATTGTCCAGCCCTAATTTTGCCATCTGCGAAGCCAGAATCAGTCGGCGCCACAAGGAACCAACAAAGGAAACTAAAAAAGGGGAATACGATCATACCTCCTCCTTTTCGGGCCAACCTTTTGGTCAGCTCCTCGGCCTCACCCTGGCCCTCGCTTTATCGGCCCTAACCAACTCGACCCTTTCTTGGAGAGCATTAATTCTCAACTGCTTATCTTCGACCTCTCCCCGGGCTTAGGATAGCTCGTCACTCAACCGGGCTATCGTCCCTTCGTGCCATTTAGCGTTGGCTCTCAAGTCAGCGACTTCGCAATCGCGCCGCTGCAGCTTTTCCTCTACTTCATCGAGCATTCTGGCCAGGCATTTTCTCTCATCGGCGGCCTCCTTCCCCAGCCGGCCCAGACTCTCATTATGTTCTTTTTGCATCGCCACCACTTCCTCAGAATGCTTTGACCTAACTCGAGCCAACTCCAAGCACGCGTCGTCGTTCTTCGCTAGGAGCCCCTGCAACTCCTCCACTTTACGCTTTTGCTTAGACGCTTCGGCTAGAGCGGCCTGATACGACGCCTTCATCCCCACCAAGCTTTCATTGCTAGCGGCCAGGAGTTCCTCAAACTTCTCGGACGCCTCTGCTCACGATCGGAGTTCGGCGCTGGCTCTCCTGGCCTGAACGCCGGCCCCTGTCGCCAAACTCAAACGCCAGCACATCGCCCAAGAAAGCAAAACACTCTACAGATAAAGAATGAGTAAGAATATGCAATCAAGTCAGCCGGAAAGTATCCACCACCCAAGAATGGTGACTCACCCGAGAGGCGTAGGCCCGTGTCATCTTCATGAGGGTCGGATTGTCAATGTCGGGAATAAGATGGACACTTTCGGCCATGCCCTGCTGCCCGAATGTGGCATCAACCAACTCTAAGTCCGCAAACTTGTCCGCCGAGGGATCCGTACCCGGGTACAGGGCCGACCTCATTAAAGCGGAAAATGCCTCCTCAACGTCATGTTCGAGCTACTGGGCTGGCCGTCTCCACCCGAGGAGTCGACCCGGGTGACCTCCGACTGAGAAGCCTTCAACTTCCTAGCCTCTTCTATCAGAATTCTGGCTTGAGCTTCCTCAGACAATTCGGCCAACCCAAGCGCCAGCCTCCCCAAAATCCTTTTTGAAGGAGTCTCCATTGCGGGACTCTCATCTCGCTGCGCTCCCTCTCCCAACCCGTCTCCTTCGGTCACAGTCACCTGCGTCTCCTTTGCAGGCTCTGCCGAAACCTCTATCCGGCTTGCTTCTCGAACCGCTGCGGGCGACCCAACGTCGCTACCCCTGGACTCTCCCGCAAAGGGCCCAAGAGGGAGCTCGCCCCGAACCTCACCAACTGCGGCCGCTCCCTCTTGCTCTCCTGCCGAGGTCGGGAGTAAACCTGCGGTTGGGGAAAGCCCCCTAGAAACGATGACTTCTGCCGAATCCGTCGTCGGCTCATCTTTCAAAGGGGATGCAGCCGGATGAGACAATGGAATCTCATCCGAGCTATCCGATAGTTCCACCACATGGGGACAAGGGATCTCAGCTGTCCTCCTCAAATCCTCCCTTACTTCCGATGCTCCCATCGTGGTCACTCCGGCATCCGACGAGCATCTTACGGAAGTATGAGCCCTCTCTCGGGCCTACTTCTCTCCGCACCGCTGCTCTCCCCTGGGTGCTTGCCTCTCTTCCTCTTGACAAGACTTGACAACGCAGACCTCTTGGCTGCAAGAGCGGAAAGTATGCAATTAAATCCAAACACGTTCGCCTGGATAACAAACAACAGAGAAGACAAAAGGGAGGACTCACCTTGCGGGTCCAGAGGACTAAGCCCGGCCGCAAAAAGAGCACCCTTCGATAGCAAATCATTAGACGAGAACACCTAGCCGTTGCGGAGGACGTCCAAATCTTTCTCCTCCCGCTCGGACAAAACCGGATGCGTTTCCGCATCTCGGACGAAATTTCCCTATCTCCAAGGGAAGTTGGAACCAATGTTCCCCTCGACGATGATGAATCGACTCTTCCATCCCTTTATGGAGGATGGCTTATCCACAATCATTTTGAAGGACCTCTGAGGTCCGATGTAAGGCCACTCCGATTTCCTCTCGGGTATTAGATGGTAGCAGGCGCGGAAAAGAGGGAGAGTGGCGATTATCTGAATCTGATGGCACATTGAGATAAATCTGATAATACTTCGCCAGCTATTTGGGGCCACCATCGCCGGACAGATGTTGTAATGTGTCATGATTTCCTTCACCAAGGGATGAAGAGGAAATTGGAGGCCTGCTTTCAAACTGTCTTCGTAAATGAAGACCCCATGCTCTAGATCTCGCGAGACCCTATGCTCAGGTCCCGGCAATCGCAGAACGACGTCTGGGGTTATACCATACCTCTGGCAAATCTTTCCCACATCCTCAGCAACAATCTCCGTAGCTACGTCATTGGGCTCATCGTCATCCTAGCCGGAAAAAGCACCAGGCGAAATGGCAAACGTCGCAGAAGACGGACTCTCCAGGAAACAGAATGAGAGGATATGGCAAACAGATACATCGCTGCTATCGCTTTGCTTCCCCCCTAAGGAAGCCATCTTAAGAAGATGAGGTGCTTCGCCCGAGGCATCCGGAACCGCCTCGACAAATGCTGCATTAATCGGGATTTGCTACATGGCGTTTCCCCAACCGTCACCCCTGGAGGAGCCTTACCCACGAAGGCATGATGACCTCGCTGCATTAATTAGGGCATCACTGCCCGGGCTGTCTAAATCGGATCGTCCCATCCAAAGCGTGCCACCTGAACTTATACTCCCTATTTCCGAACCTGCGCTTTGAACTAGGGAGTGGAGGGCATGTGTTGGGGGGTAAAATCATCATTGCATCAATATTCGTGCGAGGAGGCTAAGACCGACCCCATCCCTTCGCCCGCCATGATGTCCTTGAGCTTCCCGTAGCTCGGCTCCCTTGAGCTTCCCGTAGCTCAGCTTCCCCGAGCTTCCATAGCTCGGCTTTCCCGAGCTCCCATAGCTCAGCTCTCCGCGAGCTCCCGTAGCTTGGCTTTCTCCGGGCTTCCATAGCTCGGCTTTCTTCGAGCTTCCATAGCTCGGCTTTCTTCGGGCTTTCATAGCTCAGTTCTCCCCGAGCTTCCATAGCTCGGCTCCCCGAGCTTCCCGTAGCTCGTCTTTCCGAGCGATCCATGATCCGATACTCACCCCCGCGGAACCTGGAGCCTAGACCTATCGTAACAGCATCTCAGGTAAAGAATTATGTTGAAGAGTGGTCTAGAACCTAATACGGCTACCTAGGACCTACGCACCTACTAGATCCCAAGCCATCAAGGAGCTCTCCTAGCCGTCGATCCCTTAACAAACAAGATACGGATCCCAACGCCCCACAACGGCCTGATTTGATCCATCTCCGTATCCTAACAACCTTCGAACCTTCCAAAAGGCGCTCAAGATCCAGGTGACAACCTATAAATATGACACTCCCAGATTCCCTCAGGTATGCGCTCACTCTCACTCTCCCACTCTCCCCAGCTGCTCGTCGGTGCTCCCCTCCTTTTTCTTGAGCTCCCGATCAGCCACCCCTGGAGAGACTCCCCGGAGAGATCCACCTTCCCGTTTTCTGTTGATCACCGATTTCCCCCACTGACTTGAGCGTTGGAGGGTCTTCCGCGGAGGGCCACCCCCAATGCCTCTCGCATGAGGACTTCTGTGTAGGTCTGCCCCAGGAGATTGACTGCGCTCGAGTCGGAGGACGGATCCCGGCGGAAACAACACCCTTCAATGGCACCCGACGAATCTGACTGGTTTAGCTCGGATGGTATCCCACCTCGATCCCCTTCCTCTGCTATCCGATCCAAAAATCAAGACGAAAAGAGACAGAAATCACCTTAAAATAGATCCTTCCTGGGCATTATCACCTCCTCAGGAGGGAAGAAGAATTGGATCGCCTCCATGGGAGAAGAAGATCGGAAAGGGAGTCAAAGAACAAGGCGGAACCTTTTTTTTTTTAAGCACCATGAATCCTCCAGGCCCTCGCCACGCGGTGGCCGGGCCTCCTACAAGCCAAGTTAAGGGTGATGCTCCATGGGGAAAGGAGATTGGTGGACGAAAAGCTAGATCTATTTTTTTATTAAAGATAAAACAGATTTGAATGGAAACACTCAAATCTTCAAACAAAAAATAAGGCATAGATATTGAAATTATATGATACCAACTGTAAGAATTAAAATCTACAAAGGCATATTATATATGAAATAATAGGATTAATGAATTACCTCCCACTATTGAATCTATTTGTGATCTACCTTCAAGAATCTTGATTGAGTACTTCTAATCAACGAGCAATCGCACAATGATGGTGTATGCCCTCAGGATTTGATCTTGAACAGGGACCCAATCTGTCTCTTGTTATCGATTTGGTCTTGAGCAGGGACCCAATCTGTCTCTTGTTACCGTATAGTTTTTTCTTATATCAAAAACCTTGAAGGAGGAATCTTTATTTATAGAGAAATTTTTTAATGCTTTTCCATTTTCTACTCCCATCAAAATAGGCATTTTTTCTCAACATACGTAGTTATCACTTCGTTAGTTAGTGATGGTTATTTTGAGGGTTACCTCCAAGAGATTGAGAGATATTTGTAAGTGATTATCAAATAAAATAAAAATAAGATAATTACCTACGGAATACTACAAGTTGGTGAAGAATTGAATTAGCAGGTAGCTAGGTTTGAAGTTTACTTGGATATATGAAAAATTGATGGATAGAGAGAAAAGGCTATCCATGCAACAATGATAGAGAGGATTAAAAAATTTGAAGAACTTATAACTCATTCTCATTTGTTATCAATTGACTTACGCTCAAGATTTTAATGCCATGTAAATTTGGTTTGCTATTAACCATGTGGTGTTAGATTAGCCCTTTAATGCAAGATTGTTACAAAGGCAAAGAGTCGCTCTTTTCTTGATCTAGCAAAGGTGAAGGGCCAGATCTAGCCTAGTATGCAAAAGGTAAAAGGCCACCCATTGTTTATTTTGCATGTGCAGAGGATAAAGGGCTACCAATCCGCTGTTAATGGTCCGAAAGTTTAAGCCATTAACATTAAGCCGTATTAAAGTCATTAATTTGTGTTTGATGAAAATACCAATTGAATGTTATATATATAAATAATAGTCATCTCTTCGCTTGAAGAATATAGCAAGAATCCATCGTTATCTGCTATGAAAGGAATGAGGTTAAGGGAGAGAAACTAGTTATTTTGTAGAAGAGGCTATCAAACCTAAAAAGGTTATCAAAATCTAACCAGATTCAAGTCTCAAGTCTATATATTATCATGATGAACTCCGCATCCGCATTAGGTAAATACTATTATGATGAATTTCACATCAGATAAGTATGTCATTTTATATTTATATGTAACAAATTATTTATTGAAGATCCTATATTGCTAACAAGTGGTATCAGAGCCAGGTTTTAAAATAAATAATTTGTTCGTATATTATGATTGATTAATTTTTCATCAGAATAAATTGACGATGAATACTTAATCTTTTAAAGTTATGATTGATTATATTATTGGCCATTAATCTTTTCCATGAAAAGGTTCATCGCCAGAAGAACCCCGGCTGATAGTGTTACGAATTAATGGCATGCATAGATAAGATCATTGTGTTATATTAGTATGTATGGCAAAACTGATATTTATAGATTGAAGCAGATTGGTAATCTATGATGATTGATGTCGGCTAATACATGCATCAATGTTAACTATATTTATCATTATCAAATTGAACGTTAGATTTTGTAATAATAATAGTATTACTTAGTTATATGACATTAAGATATATTAGTTAATTAGTTACCAAAGTGGCCAAACTAATTTATATTTAGTCATATAATTTATGAAATTTTAGTTATATGACATTAAGATAAATTAGTTAGTTAGTACCAAAGTGGCCAAACTAATTTATATTTAGTCATATAATTTATGAAATTTTAGTTATATGACATTAAGATAAATTAGTTAGTTAGTCACCAAAGTGGCCAACTAATTTATATTTAGTCATATAATTTATGAGATTTTGATATTAGTATTATTGTCTAGTTATATGACATTAAGATTAAATTAGTTTGTTAGTCACCAAAGTGGTCAAACTAATTTATATTTAGTCATATAATTTATAAAATTTTAATAATATGACATCAAGATTAAATTAGTTAGTTAGTCACCAAAGTAGTCCAAACTAATTTATATTCAGTCATATAATTTATGAAATTTTATAGAATGTTGTTAAAGACTTGTTGGTTGTTAGAAATTAAGAATTTACCCAAAGCTAGATTAATATTCTATAACTAACAAACCTAAAGAAGAAAATCTAATTTTCTCTTATCAAATTTATATGGATATCCAAAGATACTATATATATATTTGATCAGATTTATTAATTTCTTTAAAAGTTTACATAGCATTCTAATTATGATGTATATTGTATTTACCCAAAAAAAATTACAATATATTTTGTATTTAATTATTTAAATTTGAGTATTTATATTTTGCAGCTGTTTCTCTTCATTCACATCTTCTGCTGTTACTATTTTTAATGGCCTAAACTTCTCTGAAATGCATGAGCAAGTCAATTTCCATTTAGGTGTCTTGGATATTAAAAGAAAAGCCTACTGATATTACGGATATGAGCAGTGAGGCAAAGAAGTCAAAACATAAAGCATGGGATAGATCTAATAGATTATGTCTAAGTTTCATGCGAATGACAATTGCCAACAACATTAAGTCTACTCTTCCAGAAAGTGTAACAACTAAAGAATATCTTAAGCTTGAGGAAGAGCGCTTTCGTTCGGCTGATAAGTCACTTGCAGGGATACTGATGGCTAAACTCATGACCATGAAATATGATGGGTCACAAAGTATGCAGCAACATATCCTAGATATGACTAATATTGCAGCAAGACTTAAGACCTTAGGAATGGTTGTGGATGACTCCTTTTTAGTACAATTCATTATGAACTCATTACCTCAAGAGTATGAGCCTTTTTTAAGTTAACTATAACACTATTAAAGATAAATGAGATGTTAATGAATTGGCCAGTAAGCTTACTCAAGAGGAAAGGAGATTGAAAGCACAAGGGGATCATTCAATAAACCTAATGGGTCAGGGAGCTGGTAAAGTTATCAAACCAAAATCCAAGAAATTTAAGAAGAAAGCATCCACTAAAGTATCACAGGTTGCTGATAATGATAAGAAGGAAAGAAAGAAGGATAAATGTCACCTTTGTAAGAAAGGACATTATAAGAAAGATTGTCTGAAACGGAAAGCTTGGTTCGAAAAGAAAGGTTGTTGGCCCAGATGACAACCCAAGAGGGGGGGGGGGGTGAATTGGGTTCTTTAAAAAATTTAGCCTCTTAAAAAAAATTGTTTGCTTAAGATGAATGAAAATAAATGCAGTGTAAATATAAAGCACAATGAATAAAATAGAGATAGAGATAGAGACAATGGAAGCACGGAAAACACAAAGATTTTATAGTGGTTCGGTGTATCCAACACCTACGTCCACTCCCAAGATCCTACTTGGGTCCACACTATAATCTCCTTGATTACAGCCGAGTTATTTTACAAGTTCACAACCCCAACTTGTTGTTTTACCCGGGATCACAACGAACCCAGCCGGTTTTACGGGCTCACCAGCACACTACCCTAAACTCAAGCTAAACTAGCTTGACCCAAGGTTAACAACCTCCACTAGTTCAATCCCCTTTGATTGAACTAGGCACAAACAAATATAAGAATGTTTTACAAAGTTTCACAGCTCCTCAATGAGCAAATATTCAAAGATAAGTAAATAGGTTTAGAAAAGCCTGGTTTGAAGTTGTTTGGCTTTGAGCTTTTCTTCTTTTCTTCTTTTCCTCTTCTCCTTGCTGGGTTGAATCAAGCCTCAGCTCCGATTCCTCATAGTAGATGCAGTTGAGAAGATTGAAAAGTTGGTCTTTTTCTTCAAGTTGAGAATCCTTCGATTTTTCACTATTTGAATGGCTTGGATTCTTCTTTGAGCTTTGTGGAGTGGAAGGATTTGAATTTGAAAGCTCCTCTCTTGGATATAAGGCTCAAGACTTCTCGGATTTTGATTTTTGATTTTTTGTCTATCCGTTTCTATTCTCTCTCATTTTTTCAAACGGTTGTTTTTACCCCTTTTTATAGATTTTCCTTTGATTCATTTCTGGGTGGAAATCTAGCCGTTGGAGTGTACCTATAAGGATTTTCCATTCATAAAAAATAGCCGTTAGATGTAAAAAATCAAAAATATTACCGTTAGAGCTGATCTGGCATTTTTAAATTTTCGTCCAGGTGGGTTGGAGTCGGCTCCAGATTGTTTTTCCATAAATAGTAAAATCTGAGTTCGTCGTGGAGTCGACTCCGCAAAAGTAAGTGTCGGCTCGCCTTGTCAGGTGTCGACTCCCGAATACTGTAGGTGTCGGCTCCAGGATACTCAAAAAATCAACGTTCTGTCCCCGTATCGGAGTCGGCTCCAGACACTGTAAGTGTCGACTCCGAAACATTAGGTGTCGGCTCCGAAACTCTAGGTGTCGGCTCCGGATAGTATCAGAAATCAGATTAAAATTAAATTGGCCATGGGGTCAGCTCCAGACTTTCTAGGTGTCGACTCCAAGCTCTGAAACTTTGAAATCTCTGATTTGTATTTGATTCAAAATTCATTTCTTAATTACTTTAAATTGATCAAATAAATTTAAGTCCTGAAACACTTATAAAATCCAGTAGTAATCAAATAAATATACTCAATTCCTTTATTAATCATCAAAATCAATAAATGGATCAACAATCTCCCCCTTTTTGATGATTATAAAAACATTGAGTATATGCATAGAATTCTTAAAAAAAAATCAAGGAAGTGATCTTTACGAGTAAGCTTCCCTTGAATAAGGTAGCTTCCCCTATGAAGTTCAAATTATTCTTCCTCTTACTTTACACATTTGGTACTTAAGATTTCTTTGTGCATAGACAAATCAATTTGATTATTAATCCACATCAATAACTCAATATCATATTAATCAATTAATGCAACATAACATTCTCCCCTTTAATGCAATTAACAACTATAATTCTTTCCATATAATTTTCTCCCTCTTAATGCATATACAATCCTAATTCTCTCTCCCTTTTTTGTAATCAACAAAAAGGTAAAGAATATTTTACTGCATCAAAAGATAATTGCATCAAAAGATAATCAAAGGATAATTTCATTTCAACAAAAGTCAAATATTACATAAAAAACTTTTCATTCATCAACATAAACTTCACTATATCAACATATAGTCAAGTATTACATAATTCTCTCCCCCTTTAAACTTCATTACATTAACATGTATACTTCATTACATCAAAATTTAAACTACATTTCAACAAAATTAAACATACATTACATCAAAAGTTCTTTCTCACTATTCTTGTTAAATGGTCTACAATATTTTTCATTCCATCACATTGAAGTCTAACATAATCTTTTAGTCTCTCATCAACAAATGTGCAAGCTGTTAAGATTTTGTCTTGAAGCTCGGCGTTGCATTTTGAATAAGTTTCACCATCTCCACAAATCTCTTTAAGCTCTTCAAAGATGTTCTTCAAATCACCACTTAAAGATTCTGCGGAGGAGTTGAGAGTTGATTCAATCTTTGCAATCCGATCATCAAGGGAGTAAAGTGATTCTTTTAAATTCATGAATTTACTGTCAAACTCATCCTTCTGAGCTGCAAACAAATATTTTAATTGCTCCATTTGAAGGTCTGAGAATCCAGTCGAAGAAGTGGATGGTTGATTATAAACTTGTGCAGGTGCAGGAGCAGGAACAGGAGCAGAAATGGGACTCCTAGGTTATGGAGAAGAAACCCTAAATGATGGTCCAGCCTCGCAAGGCTCAGAAACTCTCGGCATAGGGGCTCTTTCATCTAGGTGTCCTTTCCTATCCCACTGTCCATTCACCTTAACAAAACCCATCCGATGCAATATTGCCAAACTATAGTAATCTGTGTGCCTCAGGTTCTTGGAAGGTTCATTCACTTGAATTTCAACCCCTTGGCTCCTGAAAACCATAGTAAGTACCATTCCATATGGTAGGGATGATCTCCTCTTCCCTCCAGCTTCTGCCATATAAAAAATCATCATTGCTGCCAGATTGATCGGCTGCCCAGTCAGAACACTGTCCATAACCATAATGTCTCGCTTCGAGACATACTCAAACTGACCAGTCTTTGGAAACAAAATTTTACTGCATATATTGTGTAATAATCTCAATTCTAGGGGTAGTTGATTGGCTCTAATTTCCTCAAACTCTGTTACTTCCCTTCCTAACATCCTTGAAAGAGCTGCTGACCTATCACTGTGCATGTCAGCTGCTAAACCAGTGATTGGGATGCTAAGGAGGTTTCCAAGCTTTTGAAAGGTGAGATGAATCCTTTTCCCTCTAACACTGCTTACTAAACCTCCATCCCCTCTAGCCAAATTGAAATAGAATTATTTTACTAAGGCTGGATAGGTAGGAACATCAAGAGAGCATAGCTTATCCCAGCCCATTTCCTTCAATTGTCTCCCGATTGAAAAACCCTCGGATTCAAATAGGTCAAAATTGATTTTTCTCCCCATTGTGATGACTCTATCGGCTAAGGTATCTACCTGTGTGGAAGATGTGTTGGGGTTGTCAGAATCCGTGGACGAATCGCTGCTTGGAGTCAGCTCACGAATGGGACGATGTGCGAACCACTTTCCCGTAGTCACCGGTGCTCCAACTACTGATTCTCTCCTTTTGGGTGCCATTTGATCTTTGGAAAGGTTCGATTTGGATGGAATTAGAGATGGGGAAGTTTTGGAAGAATTTTGGAAGAGTTTGGTTAGGATTTGAGAAAGTAATGAAATGACAAGGTGTCGACTCTGCCCTAATAAATCAATTTTTGATTCCCAGGTGTCGACTCCCGTAAAGTCGGGTGTCGACTCCAAGTCGCTAACATAGTCAGCACTCGAACTGGAGTCGGCTCTGAATTCACAGGTGTCGGCTCCAAGGTCAGGGACCGAGAGCGATACAGTCAGAGGTGTCGACTCCTCATTCTGAGGTGTCGACTCCAAAGACAGTTTCAGCAAAAAATATATACTATGCTAGGCACACCTCAACAAAATGGTATGACAGAAGGGCAAAATAGAACATTAATAGATATGGTTAGGAGTATGATTAGTAATTCCTCATTACCAAAATCTTTGTGGATGTATGCTCTAAGAACTGCAGTATATTTACTGAATAGAATTCCTAGTAAGGCAGTTTCTAAAACTCCTTTTGAGTTATGGACTGGGAGAAAACTTGGTTTAAGACACCTGCATGTTTGGGGTTGTCCAGTAGAAGCACGAGTGTATAATCCACATGAAAAGAAATTGAATTCTTGAACTGTCAGTGATTACTTTATAGGTTACATAGAGAAATCCAAAGGGTATAGGTTTTATTGTCCAAACCATAGTTCTAGAATTATTGAGACATGCAATGCCAAATTTATTGAGAATGGTGAAGTTAGTGGGAGTGCTGACAAACAGATTGTGGATATCAATGAAGTAAGGGTTAATGTTTCATTACCCATAAATGTTTTTGAATCTATAATCATTCCATACATTGTTCCAGAATTACAAAACCAAAACAACAATGAACAATGTTTGAATAAAGAAGTACCCCATGAAGAGCTTAACCTACTAATAGCTAACAAAATTGAACCATGTGGAATAGCTTTAAGTAAACATGTAAGGATACAAAAATCAGCTATTTTATATGATTATTTGGTTTATTTGCAAGAGTCAGATTTTGATTGTGGCATTTATGAAGATCCTGTTTCATTTTCACAAGCCATTAACAGTGACAAGTCTGATAAATGGATTGATGCTATGAAAGATGAAGTAAAATCAATGGCTAAAAATAATGTCTGGGATCTTGTCGAATTGCCAAAAGGTTCTAAACAAGTTGGATGTAAATGGGTTTTTAAAACGAAATGTGACTTGAATGGAAATATCGAACGTTTTAAAGCTAGACTTGTTATCAAGGGTTATACTCAGAAGGATGGCATTGATTATAAAGAGACATTTTTACCAGTTTCAAAGAAAGATTCATTAAGAATCATTATGGCTTTGGTAGCTCAATATAATTTAGAGTTACATCAAATGGATGTGAAAACAGCCTTTCTTAATGGGGATATAGAGGAAGAAATTTATATAGATCAACCTGAAGGTTTTTCCATAGAAGGAAAGGATCATATGGTGTGTAAACTTAAGAAATCAATATATAGACTTAAACAAGCTTCCAAACAATGGTATATTAAGTTCAATGAAACTATTACATCTTTTGGTTTTCATTAAAATATTGTTGATCGATGCATTTACCGAAAGATTTGTGGAAGTAAGTTTATATTTTTGGTTCTATATGTTGATGATATTTTGCTTGCTGCTAATAATTTAGATATCTTGTATGAGACTAAAAATTTTCTCTCTAAGAATTTTGAGATGAAAGATATGGGAGAGGCATCTTATGTGATAGAAATTTTCATATTCAGAAAGAGATCACATGGATTGTTAGGGTTGTCTCAGAAAACTTATATCGAGAAAATTCTTAAGAAATTTAATATGAACAACTGTTCAGCAGGTATTGTCCCAATACAAAAAGGGGATAAATTTAGTCTTATGCAATGTCCAAAGAATGATGTGGAACATAAGAAAATGGAATCTATTCCATATGCTTCTGTTGTGGGTAGCTTGATGTATTTGCAAACCTGTACAAGACCAAATATCAGCTTCGTGGTTGGGATGTTGGGCCGCTGTCAGAATAACCCTGGTATTGATCATTGGAAAGCTGCAAAGAAAGTGATGAGATATCTTTAAGGAACTAAGGATCATATGCTCACATTTAGAAGATCTGATCAGTTGAAAGTGATTGGATATTCAGATTCAGATTTTGCTGATTGTGTTGACAGTAGAAAGTCAACTTTTGGCTATGTATTCCTGTTGGAAGAAGGAGCAATTTCATGGAAAAGTATCAAACAATCAATCATTGCCTCATCCACTATGGAAGCAGAGTTTATAGCATGTTATGAAGCTACAATTCAAGCATTATGGCTACAAAACTTTATTTCAGGACTTGGGGTTGTCGACACTATTACCAAGCCGCTACAAATTTATTGTGAAATTTCGCAGCAGTTTTCTTCTCCAAGAATGACAAATATTCCAGAGGTGCTAAACATATGATATTAAAGTACTTTACTATCAAGGAGGAGGTCCAGAAACAAAAAGTGTACATTGAACATATTAGAACAGATCTTATGATAGCAGATCCTTTGACTAAAGGTTTACAACCAAAAACATTTAAAGAATATGTACATAGAATGAGTTTTGGTTGTATTAAAGATTGATTATGATGATATTATATATTAAAGATTGATTATGATGATGTTGTGCCACGCTTGAGCTCATTAATATGATATGTTTCTGGTTTTATTTATTATTACTTGTTCCTTATGCTTGTATACACTTACTGTTTTGAATAAGAAATTTACTCTGTCTTTCAGATAATTAAGTAGATATTAAGTTATTTATATATAAATTACGTGACCTAACATGATAAGTTGCTAATACAGTAGTATATGGAAGGAAGGGAGTATGCAAATTGGATGTGTATGACCGCCATAACTTTGATTATGTAATTTATTATGTTAAAGTCAATCATGATGAAAGATGACATTATGAAATTTAATTTTGCGCGCCTAATATTTACACTATTAAATATTAATGTCATAAACTTTCGGCCCAAGTGGGAGAATATTAGATTAGCCCTTTAATTGCAAGATTGTTACAAAGGCAAAGAGTCGCTCTTTTCTCGATCTACCTAGTATGCGAAAGGTGAAGGGCCAGATCTAGCCTAGTATGAGAAAGGTGAAAGGCCATCCATTGTTTATTCTTCGTGTGCAGAAGATGAAGGGATTGGCTGTTAATGGTCTAAAAGTTTAAGCCATTAACATTAAGCCGTATTAAAGTCATCAATTGGTGTTTGATAGAAATACCAATTGAATGTTATATATAAATAATTAGTCCTCTCTCTGAAGAATATAGCAAGAATCTATCATTATCTGCTACTAAAGGAATGAGGTTAAGGAAGAGAAACTAGTTATTTTGTAGAAGAGGCTATCAAATCTGAAGAGGTTATTAAAATCTAACCAGATTCAAGTCTCAAGTCTACATATTATCATGATGAACTCCACATCCGTATCAGGTAAATACTATTATGATAAATTCCGCATCAGGTAAGTATATCATTTTTATATTTATATGTAACAAATTATTTATTGAAGATCCTATATTGCTAACATATGGATCTAATCAAGTAGACCAGTAAGTTAGTTTGGGACACCTGATACGCTTGGCTGGTTGGAGGTTATTATTATTATTATTATTTCCTTGATGCAAGGAGGGTGTAGATGAGGATTAATGCTACGGCGACACATGCGTCTCTCGTAAAAGAATTTGCATGCATCAATTTTTTATAAGACACATCCTTTTAAGTCTCATGTATCATGGGTTGCCGATGACAATTACATCTTTTTTGCGAGATTTTTGTGTTGCTTTGGCATTTACGGAGACGCTCGCTTGCCCTGATGGAGCTCCAGGCCCTGACGACGGAGCCATGAACAGCACGCACCATCCGGCTCCTCACCGCCTTCTCCGTGCCTCCATTGAGAAAATGAGCGATGGTCACGGTATGTGGTGTGATTGTTGTATATGGGGGGGAGGGGCAGAGATAGGAAGAGAGTTAGTTCGCATTTGGTGGCATAGCATCAACTTTCAATTTCAACTTGGAGGCCACGTAGGCCACGTACATGGCTCTGAAGACGATTTTCTTCTCTTCTTTGGTGAGCTGCGGCCCCTTGGCTCTGCCGCCGTCCACAGGGGTTCCATACGTAGTTCTCGCCTCGTCTTCCCCTTTTAGGCGAAGTCGATTTGCTTAAAAGTTATGGTTAGTTTTGTTATGTGGATAAACACCTTACAACTTTCAATAATTAAAGTTGTCCGACGCGAAAGTGAATGCTAACTGATGACGCCTAATCACCGGTCTTGAACGTCGGGAATGGACTGATTCTCGAACCTTCGTTTCACCGGGTTGCCTGCAAAGAAGTCCCAGGACCGGAGAGGATTCTCCGGTGGGACCCTCCGATGCCCAAGTTAGTAATTGAGGTCACAGCAGAAGAGGAGCTCGAATGAGCTTGGTTTAGATGAGAAAGGGGTATTCCCGGGGAGGAGGGATTCCTCTCTGGGCCTTAGAATAGCAATCTTTTGGGGGTTATTGCGCATACCTATTCATTGAGTGGATTCACCTTTTTATGGGGTTGACCTTGGCATGATCACGTGGGATTCCGTGAAGAAGGAATGTTCGCAGAGTTCTCGGAGTTGCGTGAATCTGTGCTGGTTGGTGGGTCCAATTCCATCGGAGAGGGAGAAAATGGCGGTTGGTGGGCTAAGTCCCATCAGCCAGTGGGACTGTTGGGTAGTTGGGTCCAGTCCTATCAGCAGCGTGGCCAGCGGGTGGTTGGATCTGGTGTTTGTCAGGCGGTGCAGGTCAGAAAGACAGCGTCCTGAGCTACCAGGGCCATGCTGGGGCAGATTTGGAGGAAACCGGGAAGTCTTGACTCTACTGAGGGAGCCGAGGCTTATCTGGGTCGGCTAGGGGTGGCTGGGGCCAGCCTTGCCGACTAGGACGTGCCGGGGCAGGGCCGACCAGGAATGGTCGGGGCCAACTCGGCGGGATTGGAGATGCCGGGGCCGAGAAGGGCCAACAGGAATGGTCGGAGCCAACTCGACGGTCTTGGAGATGCCGGGGCCGAGCAGGGCCGGCCAGGGATGGTCGGGGCTTACTCGGCGGTCTTGGTGATGCCGGGGCTGAGAAGGGTCGGCCAGGGATGGTCGGGGCCAACTCGGCGGTCTTGGAGATGCCGAGGCCGAGAGGGGCCGGCCAGGGATGGTCGGGGCCAACTCGGTGGTCTTGGAGACGCCGAGGCCAGAGGGGCCGGCCAGGGATGGTCGGGGCCGACTCGCACACTTGGAGATGCTGGGGCTGAGCAGGGCCGGCTAGGAGTGGTCGGGGCCGACTCGGCGGTCTTGGAGATGCCGGGGCCGAGAAGGGCCGACCAGGGATGGTCGGGGCCAACTCGGCGGTCTTGGAGATGCCGGGGCCGAGAGGGGCCGTCCAGGGATGGTCGGGGCCGACTCGGCGGTCTTGGAGATGCCGGGGCCGAGAAGGGCCACCAGGGATGGTCGGGGCCGACTTGGCGGTCTTGGAGGTGCCGGGGCCGAGAAGGGCCAACCAGGAATGGTCGGGGCTGACTCGGCCGGCTTGGAGATGCAGGGGCGCACTAAATATTTTGGTTTTGCCAAAATTACCCTTGTGGCTACATTAGCCACATCAGATGCCCCCCCACCCCCGAGCGTTAAGGACCACGCACCTTCAATCCTTTGGGCGAAAGGGGCACGAAAATTCAAAAAGAATGATTGCCTTCTTTAGTGCACCTTAAATGGATTGATGAGCTGGCGCTTTGTTCCGAGGTAGTGTCGCTTCGAAGATCTTCCGTAATCATGCGTTAGGTGGTGATGACGTTGGCGCCGGACGCTCCGGAGAAGGAGCTTATTGGGCGATGAGAAAAAGGCAAGGACATTATTGCCGCTCTGTTTTCCATGGCCCGCGATTGGCCGGAGATCACGTCTCCTGGAGCGGATCGAGGCGGCACGCCTTGGGCGCAGGCAATATTTTTGGCTGGCAGCCTGCAACGCAATGGACGCGTGCTAAGTGGCAGGATTTCGGGCGGCCTTGGCTGGAGATGGGGGCTATAAAAACCTCTCAAGGGCCTGTAGAAACATTTACACTGCCATTGCTTTCTTCTACCTTCCTCTTCCCTGAGTTCTTCTGCGACCTGAGTCTTTCCAACTCCCAGGTTAGTTTCATCCCCTTTTTCTTTTACCTATGGACCGCCGTGCCATTAGGGAGGGCAAGAGACCCGTAGAAGAGTCTTCCCAATCTAGTAGCGAAGACCAGGCCCCTGTAGCTAGTAGTCGAATGCCTCAGTCGGTGGGCGGCGTTGTCATCCGTAGTCCATCGGGGGCGATAGGACCTCCGACCACCGCCGGTCCTCCTATTAGGGCAGTCCCCTTGTCCTCTCGCCGTCCGGCGCTTCCTCCGGCGGTGAGTTTCGATCCAGCGGGTCCCGCAGGGGTGGCTTCAACCATGACCTCTAAGGACGTAGAGGCCGTTAGGGCTAAGTACCAAGTCCCCGACTTCATTGGTCTGTCCGCGCCGGGGCCCGAAGACAGGGTGACCTCTGACCATCCAGGCTGGGTTGCTCTGTACGAGGAGTTCTTCGGTGCGGGATGTGCCTTCCTTTCCACCCTTTCTTCCTTAATCTTTTAGATAGGTATAGGTTAGTGCTGGTACAGTTGACTCCAAACTCGATTCGGATCATCTGCACCTTTGTAATCCTTTGCCATTTTGAGGGGGCCCGCCCAGGGCTGTCTTTGTTCCGAGCCTTCTATAAGCTCCACCGCCAAGGTGAGGGCGCCTAGTGGGCATTTACCGCCAGGCCGGGTAGAGCTTTTCCTTTAGGCCTCTCGTCCAAAGTTAGGGGGTGGAAACCTAGATTTCTTTTTGCCCATGTCGAGGGGGTCAGGGCCGCTTGGAGGGAGCCCGATACTAGTCCCAACGAAGATTCCACCGTAGGGGACAGGGATAGGGAATTATTCACCCGACTGTCCAATTGTCAAATCCCTGGCTACAAGGAACTCCTGTCCGAGGAGAACCTGGTAGAAGCCGAGTTAGCCCCGGCGACCGATGAGCTTGGTGCCTGAATCCTTCTGTTCGTCCTTCGATTTACTATATGCCATTACTGATGCTCAGTATTCTTTTTTGTGCAGCAATGAGGGTTTCTGCCAGTGACTTTGAGGCCGCTTTGAAGCAGAAAAGGAGGGCGACCGGAGAGCCATCCAGGATGGTGAAGAAACTCCGGGAAGGGAGCCGGCCAGGCCGGCGACACCCCCCACAACCCCAATGCCCGCAGGGGAGCCGGCTGAGAAGAAGCCGGTTGTAGGAGCGGCTCGAAAGCCAGCAAGGGCCGAGATCGAGGAAGGGGAGATCCCGGCCACCACCGAGATGATGGTGGTAGTTTTGGATGGGGAGGAGGAAGCTCCCACCGCCGCTGATGTGCCCGAGGCAGGACGGGTTGCTGTTGCTGTTGGCCCGCCGGCTGCTGCAGAGCCGGAGAGAGAAGGTGCTCCCCCAACCGCCAGCGAGGGGGAGCGGGTCGCCAGGGAGGCCCGGAATGGGGCGGAGGCGACCGAGAGGCAAAGGGGTGAGTCGGGGAGCTCATCCCGCCAATCGGCCCGGTGCCCGGCCCGCCCCCAAGCCGAAGGCCCGCAGGTGAGGCAGACGAGACTGGTTTCCCCAGTCGGCACAATGGCGGACGCCGCGCAGGCCTTCCACCTCCTGTCGGGAGTCTGAACCACCGAGTTGGAAGAGGAGACGCGGGGAATGAGTCACTCCGCACTCCTAGACATGGTCATGGCCTCTGTTGTCCAGGTAAATTTTGAACACTTCTCCTTTTTCCCATATTTCTTCTTCATCTAGTAGCTGACACGCTTCCTCTGCTACAGTTGGTCAATGGAGCATTGGGCCTTCGCGAGGCGCTGGCCCATTCTTCCACCGCAATAACCAAGGCCCTGGCGTGGGCCGATAGATATAAGAAGGAGAGCATGGCGCAGGCCGAAAGCCTTGCTCGCCTTCACCAAGAAACCTCGGCCCGCGAGGAGAGCTGGGCCGGTCGCCTGAGAGAGATGGAGGGTCGGACTGATGTCGAGAGCGGCCGGGCCTCCGCAGCCGAGGCCAAAATGGAGTTGGCCCTAGAGAGATTGAGGGCCACCGCAGCGCAAAACGAAGAGTTGACTCGGTGGCTTCAACACTCCGAGGAGGAGGCTCGTATTTCGGCAGAGAGGGCGGCCGCCGCGGAGAAGGCGGCAATGGAGGTGGGCTTGGAGAAGGCCGGGGCGGTGGCCTGCGCTGATGAGGCCAGTGCCCGCGCCGAGGAGGCCGAGAGTAAGGCCCAGGAGGTTGAGGCCAGAGCACAGTGGGCTGAAGCCGAGGCGGGGCAGGCCGTCTCCACTTATAAGGCCTCGCTGGAGTTCAAGCAGGAAGTCGTCGAGGCCAGCCTCGATGCTTACGTTCAAGGCTTCGAGATGTGCAAGGTCAAAGTATCCACGGCCCTCAAGATCGATATTGCTGAACTCGAGGACTTCCGACCTGGGGAGTCAGACAAGGAGCCCGCGGAGAAACAAGACGAAGGGAAGCCCAGCCCCGGCGAGCCTTGAATTATTTTTTTGCTTTATTGTGTATAACCGGCCTCGGGCCCAATTTTGTACCTTTCTTCAGTAGTAAATGAAAAATACTTTTTCTTCCAACTTCTTTGTGTTTTGATCCATCAGTTCTTTTTTCTTCTGAGAAAAACACCTTACTGTGCTTTATTTCTTGTGGCCAAGTCATATACGCTGACGATGTCGTAGCCGGATGTAGTATCTTCTGAAATGTTCCGCGACTCTGGACTTAGCCAATATTTGAATGTGTCTCTAAGATGTAGGCCGGCCATATGAACGGCCACTTAAGATGTTTCGTGCTGTCGTAGGCTATTTGCAAGAAGGCTCGTTTATGTATGAATCTTCCAAAGGCTTGGAAAGATCCCTGGGCGACTCGACGCCAAGCCTAATTTTGGAGGCGTTTGAATCGACCAGAGACGGCTGGGGCTGATTCTACCATCGTTAGGGGTTTGCGTGTTACCCGGAGGGTGACACGACTGGGTACGGGACTGCTAGGGTCTTAACCTACTCGGGGCACCGCCGTGCCGGGGCTGAGTGGTGTCCCGTTAGCCGCGATGCCGGCGAGCTCCTTTTGAACCGCTTCAGGGGTTTGTGTACCGCCTAAAGGGTGACTCGACCGGGTACGGAGCTGCTAGGGTCTTAACCGACTCGGGGGCACCGCCGTGCCGGGGCCAAGTGGTGTCCCGTTAGCCGCGATGCCGGCAAGCTCCTCTTGAACCGCTTCAGGGGTTTGTTTGCTGCTGAAGGGCGACTCGACTGGGTACGGAGATGTAGGGTCTTAACCTACTCGGGGGCACCACCATGCCGGGGCCGAGTGGTGTCCCGTTAGCTGCAATGCCGGTGAGCTCCTTTTGAACTGCTTCAAGGGTTTGTGTGCTGCCTGAAGGGTGACTCGACCAGGTACGAAGCTGCTAGGGTCTTAACCGACTCGGGGGCATCACCGTGCCGGGGCCGAATGGTGTCCCGTTAGCTGCGATGCCGGCGAGATCCTTTTGAACTGCTTCAGGGGTTTGTGTGCCGCCTGAAGGGTGACTCGACCGGGTACGGAGCTACTAGGGTCTTAACCGACTCGAGGGCACCATCGTGCCGGAGCCGAGTGGTGTCCCGTTAGCCGCAATGCCGATGAGCTCCTTTTGAACCGCTTTAGGGGTTTGTGTGCCACCAGAAGGGTGATTCAACCGGGTATGAAGCTGCTAGGGTCTTAACTGACTCGGGGGCACTGCCGTGCCGGGGCCGAGTGGTGTCCCGTTAGCCGCGATGCCGGCGAGCTCCTTTTGAACCGCTTCAGGGATTTGTGTACCGCCTGAAGGGCGAATCGACCGGGTATAGAGCTGCTAGGGTCTTAACCGACTCGGGGGCACCGCCGTGTTGGGGCTGAGTGGTGTCCCGTTAGCCATGATACCGGCGAGCTCCTTTTGAACTGCTTCAAGGGTTTGTGTGCCGCCTGAAGGGCGACTCGACCGGGTACGAAGCTACTAGGGTCTTAACCGACTCGGGGGCACCGCCGTGCCGGGTCCGAGTGGTGTCCCGTTAGCCGCGATACCGGCGAGCTCCTTTTGAACCGCTTCAAGGGTTTGTGTGCCGCTTGAAGGGCGACTCAACCGAGTACGGAGTTGCTAGTGTCTTAACTGACTCGGGGGCACTGCCGTGCCGAGGCCGAGTGGTGTCCCGTTAGCCGCGATGCCGGTGAGCTCCTTTTGAACAACTTCAGGGGTTTGTGTGCCGCCTGAAGGGCGACCCAACCGGGTACGGAGCTGCTAGGGTCTTAATCGACTCGAGGGCACCACCGTGCCGAGGCCGAGTGGTGTCCCATTAGCCGCGATGCCGGCGAGCTCCTTTTGAGAGACTTGGTCATTGGATGCGAGGGAGAGTAGGCTGTTGCGTCAGAAGGGACCTCCTTTATTGTTTGTGTCCTAGGGGAATACATCATTGATAATACTGGTGAAGGTTGTCCGCATTTCAGGTACGTGGAATGGGCTGCCTGTTGAGTTCTTCTAGTTTGTATGCCCCCCGATGGAGTATCTCGGTGACGCGATAAGGACCCTCCCAGTTGGGGGATAGTTTGCCCCCCTTTGTAGGCTTTGAAACCACAACTTTTCTCAAAACCAAGTCTCCGTGGCGAAAAACCTTAAGATGAACTCGAGCATTGTAGTACCTGGCCGCTCGCTGATGAAAAGTCGCCATGCGCAGCCTCGCCGATCATGCACCTCGTCGATGAGATCCAGATTGGCCCGAATCAGCGCGGAGTTGTTTTCCTCACTGAAGGACTCCATGTGTAGACTGGGTAATCCGATCTCGACAGGAATGATAGCTTCGGATCCGAAGGCAAGACTGAAGGGAGTCTTGCCCGTTGGGACTTTGGGGGTCATGTGATAGGCCTATATCATGCTGGGGAGCTCCTCCATCCATCGACCTTTAGACCCGTCTAACTGGGTTCTGAGTCCTCTAAGGATGGTGCGGTTCGTAACCTCGGCCTCCCCGTTAGTTTGGGGGTGGCCGACAGAGGTGAATCGGTGATGAATGCCTAGCTCATCACATAAGACTTTGAATGCTTCATTGTTGAATTGGCAGCCGTTGTCCGTGACGAGGGTGTGAGGCAGGCCAAAACAGCATATGACTGACTTCCAAAAGAAAGCTTTGACTTTGCTTTCAGTGATCTTGGCTAGCGCCTCGACCTCGACCCATTTGGTGAAGTAGTCAATGGTGACTAGCAAGAACCTCTATTGCCCGGAAGCTGGGGGGAATGGTCCCAGAATGTCCATTCCCCACTTAGCGAAAGGCCATGGGGCGAGAGTGGGTTCAGCGGGGTAGACGGTTGATGTTGGATGTGCGCATGGCGCTGGCAACCATCGCATTTTTGAACTAATTTAGCTGCATCCTCTCTCATAGTGAGCCAGAAATATCCCTGATGGAGGGCCTTTTGGGCTAAGGATCTGCCCCCCAGATGGTTTCCACAGATGCCCTCGTGGATTTCTCTGAGGATGTAGTCGGCGTTGACAGGTCCCACACACTTGAGCAGGGGATAGGAGAATGACCTTCTGTATAGACGCCCATCGAGGAGGATGAATTTGGAGGCTCTCCACTTGAGCAACCTGGCTTCGTTGCGGTCGTCAGGGAGTGTGCCATCAGTGAGATAATGGACGTAGGCGTCCATCCATGTGGGCTCTTGGGTGAGCGGGAGGACTTCCTCGCTATCCTCTATACTGGGTCTTTCCAAATATTCAATGTAAGCATCCCTTGCCATACCGTCGGCAGAGGTGGCCAGACGAGAAAGGATGTCGGCCTTGGCATTTTCGCTTCGTGGGATATAACTGATATTGAAATAAGCTAGAAGGGAGGTCAGGAGCTGAACCTTGCCCAGGTACTGAGTCATAATGGGGTCACACGCCTCGTACTCCCCATTGATTTGCCTAGAGATGAGTTGTGAGTCCGTGAAAGCTCTGAGACGCCTTATTCCAAACTCCTGGGCTAGCCTCAACTCGGCCAGCAGGGCCTCATACTCAGCTTGATTGTTGGTGGCTTCGAATAGAAATCGCAGGGCGCATTCTGTCCTCTCTACTAGGCATGGGCACTGGGTCGTGCCGTGCTAGGCACGGCCCAGGCCCATCGTGCCAGAAAAATTACCGTGCCATGCCTAGCACGGCCCATTAACAAATGGGCCGTGCCAGGCACGACCCACTAAAAAAGTTTAAATTCGGCACGGCCCGTGATCCATCGAGAAATGGGCCACGGGCCGTGCCTGGCACGGCCCAGCAGGGCCATGCCAAAATGGCCCATTTTGTGGGCCATGCCATGGCACGGCCCAGCAACGGCCCTGCTGGGCCATGCCAGAACGGCCTGCTGGGCCATTTTGTGGGCCGTGCCATGGCACGGCTGGTGCCAGGAGCACACTGTGCGCCTAGGCACTAGCCAGCTGATCCAAGCCATGATCATGGTCGGTGATGATGGATCCGACAATTGCGATCGATCTGATCGGAGATGATCCGACGGTTGCGATCGATCCATGCCATGATCCTGATCGGCGATGATCGATCTGATGGTTGCGATCCATCCGATCGGCGATGATCGATCGGACCATCGCGATCAATTCGATCGGAGACGATCCGACGGTTGCGATCGATCCATGCCATGATCTCGATCGGGGATGATCGATCCGATAGTTGCGATCCATCCGATCGGCGATGATCCGACGTTTGCGATCGATCCAAGCCATGATCCCAATCGACAATTATTGATTGGATCGTTGCGATCAATCCGATCGGAGATGATCCGACGGTTGCGATCGATCCAAGCTATGATCCCGATCGGGGATGATCGATCCGATGGTTGCGATCTATCCCATCGGCGATGATCCGATGGTTGCGATCGATCCAAGCTATGATCCCGATCGGCGATGATCGATTGGAGATGATCCGACGGTTGCGATCGATCCAAGCCATGATGCCGATCGACGATAATTGATTAGATCGTTGCGATCAATCTGATTGAAGACGATCCGACGGTTGCGATCGATCCTAGCCATGATCCCAATTGGGGATGATCGATCTGATGGTTGCGATCTATCCCATCGGTGATGATCCGACAATTGCGATCGATCCAAGCTATGATCCCAATAGGCGATGATCGATCGGACCGTTGCGATCAATTCGATCGGAGACGATCCGATGGTTGTGATCGATCCAAGCCATGATCCCATTCGGCGATAATCGATCTGACGGTTGTGATCGATCCGATCAGAGATAATCCGATGGTCGCGATCGATCCAAGCCATAATCCTGATCGACGATGATCGATCAGATCGTTGTGATCAATCCGATCGAAGATGATCTGACGGTTGTGATCGATCCAAGCCATGATCCCAATCGGGGATGATCGATCCGATGGTTGTGATCTATCCCATTGGCGATGATCCAACGGTTGCGATCGATCCAAGCTATGATCCCAATCAGCGATGATCGATTGGACCATTGCGATCAATCCGATCGGAGATGATTCGATGGTTGCAATCGATCCAAGCCATGATCCCATTCGGCGATAATCAATCCATGCCATAATCCCGATCGGCAATGATTGATCTGACGGTTGTGATCCATTCGATCAGCAATGATCTGACGGTTGCGATCAATCCAAGCCATGATCTTGATCGGCGATGATTGATCCGACGGTTGCGATCTATTCGATCGGAGACGATCTGACGGTTGCGATCGATCCAAGCCATGATCCCGATTGGCGATGATCAATCCAACAGTTGCGATCCATCTGATCGGAGATGATCCGATGGTTGCGATCGATCCAAGTCATGATCCTGATCGGCAATGATTGATCTGACTGTTGCGATCAATCCGATCGGAGACGATCCAATGTCTGCGATCGATCCAAGCCATGATCATGATCGACGATGATCAATCCGACGGTTGTGATCCATCCAATCGGAGATGATCCGACGTCTGCGATCGATCCAAGCCATGATCCCGATCGGTGATGATCAATCCGACGGTTGCGATCCATCCGATTGGAGATGATCCAACATCTGCGATCGATCCAAGCCATGATCCTGATCGGTGATGATCAATCCAACGGTTGCAATCCATCCGATCGGAGATGATCCGATGGTTGCGATCGATCCAAGCCATGATCCCAATCGACGATGATCGATCAGATCGTTGCAATCAATCCGATCGGAGACGATCTGACAGTTGCGATCGATCCAAGCCATGATCCCAATCGGGGATGATCGATCTGATGGTTGCAATTCATCCAATCAGAGATGATCCGATGGTTGCGATCGATCCAAGCCATGATCCCAATCGGTAATGATCGATCGGACTGTTGCGATCAATCCGATCAGAGATGATCCGATGTCTGCGATCGATCCAAGCCATGAGCACGATCGACGATGATCAATCCGATGGTTGTGATTCATCCGATCGGAGACGATCCGATGTTTGCGATCGATCCAAGCAATGATCCCGATCGGCGATGATCAATCCGATGGTTGCGATCCATCCGATCGGAGATGATCCGATGTCTACGATCGATCCAAGCCATGATCCCAATCAGCGATGATCAATCCGATGGTTGTGATCCATCCGATCGGAGACGATCTGATGGTTGCGATCGATCCAAACCATGATCCCGATCGATGATGATCGATCAGATCGTTGCGATCAATCCGATCGGAGACGATCCGATAGTTGCGATCGATCCAAGCCATGATCTCAATCGGGGATAATCGATCCGACGGTTATGATCGATCCAATCGGAGATGATCCGACAGTTGCGATCGATCCATGCCATGATCCTGATCGGCGATTATCGATCCGACGGTTATGATCCATTTGATCGATGATGATCCAACGGTTATGATCGATCCAAGCCATGATCTTGATCGACGATGATCGATCCGATCGAAGACGATCCGACGGTTGCGATCGATCCATGCCATGATCCTGATCGACGATTATCGATCCATTTTAATTTTAAATTAATAAATTGGTAGGGGTCTATGCCAAACCCCCCACCATTATGGTGGCTTTATTTAATAATATTTCTTTATTCCTAATAATTTTTTAATTTATCTAATAATTTTTTTTATTTGAGCTGCATGGGCTAGGCCCCAGGTGGGCCACCTGGGCCGTGCCGGCACGGCACTGCGGGCCGGCCTAGGCCCATCATGGGTCGTGCCGTGCTGGGCCAACAGAAAAAGTTTTCTGGGCCCGGCACGGCCCGATAAATTGGGCCGTGCCGGCACGGCCCATCAGGGCCTGGGTCGTGCCGTGCCATGGGCGGCATGGCCCAGTGCCCACCTCTACTCTCTCCGCATTGTCCAGCAAGAATGAGGCCGGCGCCGCTCCCCTGAGAGTTTGATGCACCGTCCACATGAAGGATCCAAGTCTCTCCATCTCCGCCTAGCTCAGGCTCGCGTTGTTCCTTAGTAACCTCCTCAGTCACCTCCTTTGTCCAAGTGCATTCGACTAGGAAGTCAGCCAAAACATGGGACTTTAGAGCCGATCGAGCTTGGAAAGAAAGGTCAAACTTTCACAGCTTGATGGCCCACTTGGCGAGTCGGCCTGAGGTATCTGGACGAGCCAGAATGGCTCACAGGAGCTGATCCGTGAGCACCACAATGGGATGGGCTTGAAAATACAGGCGGAGACGCCGAGCAGAGACTACCAGGGTGAAGATAACCTTTTCTGTTTTGGAGTACCTAACTTCTGCGTCATGAAGAACCTTGCTCACATAATAAATAGGCCTTTGAGTTCCATCAACATCGAGACGCACTAGAACCGAACTAACGGCCTCCGACGAAGCGGCTAAGTAGAGGAAAAGACTTTCCCCATCACTTGGCTTGGATAGGAGCGGTGGAGACGACAGAAACATCTTCAATCCATTGAAGGCCTTCTGGCAATCGTCTGTCCATTCGAAGCTATTTATCTTCCGCAAGGCCTTAAAGAAGGGCAAGCATCTCTCGGCCGATTTGGAGAGGAAAGGACTCATATCCGCTATCCCCTCAGTTAATCGCTGCACTTCCTTTTTGCTAGATGGTGGCCTCATGCCGAGTATGGCGCTGATCTTCTCCGGGTTGGCCTCGATCCCCCGCTGGGTCACCATGAAACCCAGGAACTTGCCTGTCGTGACCCCAAAAGCACACTTCTTGGGGTTCAGCTTAACCTGAAAGCGACGGAGGTTGTTGAAGGTCTCCTCTAAGTCGAAGACGTGATCAGAGGTGCGGGTGCTCTTTGTCAGCATGTCGTCTACATAGACTTCCATATTCTGGCCTAGCTGGTCCTGGAACATCCTGTTCATCGATCTTTCGTAAGTTGCCCCCACGTTCTTGAGGCCAAAAGGCATCACTTTGTAGCAATAAATGCCTTTTTTCGTTACAAAGGAGGTGTGCTCTTCGTCGCTGGGGTCCATCCTTATCTGATTATATCCCGAGAAGGCATCCATGAAGCTGAGGAGTTCATGCCCGGAGGTGGAATCCACCAGCTGGTCAATTCTTGGCAGAGGAAAGCTATCTTTTGGACACGTCTTGTTGAGGTCGGTGAAGTCTATGCAAATCCTCCAGCTCCCATTTGCTTTACACACCATGACCACATTGGCCAGCCAACTAGGGTAGTGTGCCTCCTGGATGTGGCCGGCACTGAGTAGCTTGCTGACTTCCTCGTCAATAGCCTTTTGCCGATCGGGAGGAAAGGTTCTCTTCTTTTGGAAGATTGGACGGTGCCGCGGGTCAATGTTGAGCTTATGGGTGATCACCTCCGGAGGGATGCCAGGCATATCAGATGCTGACCAAGCGAAAATGTCTGAATTAGCCCGCAAAAAGGCTAAGAGATGCTCCCGGTCTTCCGGGGGAAGGAGTCCGCCGACACAGACGGTCCTTGCCGGGTCGTCTCCAAGAGGAAAGGTTAGAAGGTGCTCAGCTGGTTCCCCTCCCTTGCTAGAGTTTCTAGGGTCGGATGCTTCAAAAGCTGGTTCAGCTTCCAAGGGACTTGATGCTGCGTGATAACAGGGCAGGACTGAGTTGACCTCACCGCGCATCTCTCTGACCCCTTCACTAGTGGGGAACCATACCAGTAAACACCGGGTAGAGATAACTGCGTCCAAAAGGTTCAAAACTGGGCACCCTAGAATGGCATTGTACGCCAGGGGAACCCTCACAACTAGGAATTTCATGATCACTGTGCTTTGACATGGCGGCGTTTCGGCCGTCACAGGCAAAGGTATTTCACCTTCAACCCTAATGGAGTCTCCGGTAAAACCGACCAAAGGGGTCGCCACAGGCTGAAGGGAGTCCAAAGATAATCCCATCTGAACAAAGGCGTCGTAGGTAAGGATGTCAACTGAGTTGCCACTATCAACTAATATCCTTTTTGTAGGGTACTTGGCAATCGTCATAGAGATGACGACGTCTTCATTGTTTACATTTTCTACGACAGCAGACCCTCCCCCAGGAATTACATTACTCGATGCCTCCTCCCCCCTCGGCTTCTTAGATACGGAGGCTAACCCCCAGGACACCATTATGACCATCCGCTCTGTGGAGGCGTTGTCGACCGGGGCCTGAACAGGTGGAGGCCCCATGAGGGCCGATAGCAGCTACTGTAGCTTCTGAACATACTTGCCGAGGTAGCCCCATTGAATGAGCTCCTCGATGGCCTGCTTCAAGCTGTAGCAGGTGTCAGTGCCATGGCCATAGTCCCAGTGGAATCGGCAATAGCGGCTTTTGTCGCGGGGAGGACCTTTCTTTATGGGAGGAGGGCGCTAGAGGTAAGGTTCGCCTTCGATTTCCATCAGAATATGAGATCGAGGGGCGAGAAGAGGTGTGAGCTTGCTCTCGTCAGGGACAGGGCTTCTACACCTATTATCGGATCGGCGAGGCGGGTTAGCTCGCCGGTGTCGAGGGGGCCCGCTCGCCTCAGGGTGAGCGGGCTTGTGGCTGGAGCTCCTTGAAGACTCCCGGCGAGTGAAGTCGGCTTCATCCGCACGGATGTATTTTTGAGCCCAGAGGAGGAGGTCGGAATAAGAGCCCGGGGGCTTCTTATCCAAAGAAAAGGTGAAGCGGGATGGAAGGAGCCCTCGCTTCAATGCCAATGTTGCTACTGCGTTGTCGAGATGGTAGACCTCGAGGGCGGCAGCCTTGAACCGGGACACGAAGTCCCGCAGCGACTCTCCCTCCTTCTGGCATACGGAGAAGAGGCTGGGCTGTCCGCTACCCTTGGAATTCGTCGGCAGGCGTCGAAATGTGCCAGGAAGGCCTTCTTCAGTTCTCGAAAGGAGTCGATGCTGTGAGGGGACAAGCGTGAATGCCATGCGCGAGCGCCTTCCGCAAAGTGGTGGGAAAAGCCTTGCAAAGAAGGGTGTCTGAAGCGCCTTGGACCTGCATCATTGATTTATAACTCTCGAAATGGTCGAGAGGATATGTCGTACCATCGTACGGGTCCACCTGGGGGAAGTGAAATATGGAGGGAACATGCTCCTCTAATATTCGGTGGGTGTAAGGAGGAAGCGAAATCGAACTCTTCCTCCGGCTGATGATTGATTTTCCTGGCAAGCTCATCCAGCCACCTGTTGTACTCCTTTAGGCGCTCCTCCACCTGTCGGCTGATTGCTGGGGCCCTCCGAGATGGTTCGGAGGAGGAGGATGAAGAAGAAGATAGAGAGGGAGACGGGAGTCGGGACTTCCGCTTTGGCTCCTCTTGATGACGTAGCCTAGAAGATTTTGCTGGGGCCACGATTAGGGGACTGTGGCTTGGAGGGCTCGCAGCGAGGCTTCCTTGGGGAAGCTGGGCGACGACCGGCCTTCCACCGACCGGCCTCCCACTGACCGGCCTCCCGTCGCAGAGAACCTCCCCTCGTCGACTGCTGACTAGCGGGGGGAGCGGTTTGGTGCTGGGTGGCCACGGACTGCTGCTGCTGGAGCCCGTGGACCATAGCAGTGAGAGTTTGGACTTGCTGGGAGAGGGTCGCCAGTTGCTCCGCTGTTTGGGCGGCTTTGTTCGGTGGTGGGCAGGAGACTGGAGGATCGGTAGTAGGGGGGTTGGCCTCCTGCTGTCTAACTGGCAGGGGAAGCCCCGCTGGATAACTGATGGAAGCATCATGGGCTCGTGTTACCACCATAGCTCCCAGGAGAGAAGAGAGGGGGGGAGTAGAGTTTGTCCAGATGTAGCACAGGGAGGCCCTGAGATACCTGCTGCGTCCTACACCAACTAGCCCCCCTTCCTGGCGCACCAATCTGATGACACCCAATCACCGGTCTTGAACGTTGGGAACGGACTGATTCTCGAACGTTCATTTCATCGGATTGCCTGCAAAGAAGTCTCAGGACCGGAGAGGATTCTCCGGTGGGACCCTCCGACGCCCAAGTTAGTAATTGAGGTCACAACAAAGAGGAGCTCGAATGAGCTCGGTTTAGATGAGAAAGGGGTATTCCCCGGGGAGGAGGGATTCCTCTCTGGGCCTTAGAATAGCGATCTTTTGGGGGCTATTGCGCATACCTGTTCATTGAGTGGATTCACCTTTTTATAGGGGTTGACCCTGGCATGATCACATGGGATTCCGTGAAGAAGGAATATCCGCGGAGTTCTCGGGAGTTGCATGAATCTACGCTGGTTGGTGGGTCCAGTCCCATCGGAGAGGGAGAAAATGATGGTTGGTGGGCTAAGTCCCATCAGCTAGTGAGGCTGTTAGGTAGTTGGGTCTAGTCCTATCAGCAGCATGGCCAACGGGTGGTTGGATATGGCGTTTGTCAGGCGGCGTGGGTCAGAGAGACAGCGTCCTGAGCTACCAGGGCCATGCTGGGGCAGATTTGGAGGAAACCGGAAAGTCTTGACTCTACTGAGGGAGCCGAGGCTTATCTGGGTCGGCCAGGGGTGGCCGGGGCTAGCCTCGCCGACTAGGACGTGCCGGGATGGGGCCGACCAGGAATGGTTGGGGCCGACTCGGCGGGCTTGGAGATGCCGGGGCCGAGAAGGGCCGGCCAGGAATGGTCGGGGCCGACTCGGCGGGCTTGAAGATGCCGGGGCCGAGAAGGGCCGACCAAGAATGATCGGAGCCGACTCGGCGGTCTTGGAGATACCGGGGCCGAGCAGGGCCGGCCAGGGATGGTCGGGGCTGACTCGACGGTCTTGGAGATGCCGAGGCCGAGAAGGGCCAACCAGGGATGGTCGGGGTCGACTCGGCGTTCTTGGAGATGCCGGAGCCGAGGGGTCGGCCAGGGATGGTTGGGGCCAACTCGGCGGGCTTGGAGATGCTGGGGCCGAGCAGGGCCGGCCAGGAGTGGTCGGGGCCGACTCGGCGGTCTTGGAGATGCCGGGGCCGAGAAGGACCGGCCAGGGATGGTCGGGGCCGACTCGGCGGTCTTGGAGATGCCGGGGCCGAGAAGGGCCGACCAAGAATGGTCGGGGCCGACTCGGCGGGCTTGGAGATGCAGGGGCGCACTAAATATTTTGGTTTTGCCGAAATTACCCTTGTGGCTACATTAGCCACATCACTAACTACAATCATTAAAATTATGACTATAAAAAAACATATCATTAGTTATATATATTTGCATGGCAATCGTCAGCTTGAACAACCGCGAGGGCCCAGTACTACCCCATTAACACCAAGATTTTGCCTCCTTCGTTTGGTCGTAACTCGTACATCACTAGCTGCGACGCCATTACGATCATTCGCCAGTTCACCGTCAGCATCGGTCCCTGCCACGGGCTCGATCCGCCACCCTCTCGTCACCATCCAGTCAATCACATGCACCATACTCTTCTTGTAAGTCATCACCATCTCCAGGAAGGGCACCCCTAGAGGACGACAGCCTCGACGCCGTTGGTGCCAAAGGTGTAGGAGCCGCATGCACAAGAGCTTGCAAAGCTTGAGGTAGCTAGTGTGTCACGCCCCAGACCCAAACATTGGGCTAGGGTGACAACCCGCCGCGTGCCGGGCATGCAAGGCATCACAAAATTTTTCACACATAATACTATTATATATAACCAAGTCAAATTCATCACTGAATACTAAAAGTTTTGGGTTACAAATCCTTACACACCACAATAATAAAGTTTGGGCATCAAGCCCTACACATAAGTAATACTGGGGTTACAACAAAATAATGAGTTGATTTATTTAATAGAAGATCCATCACCCCAACCATCCATCTTCAATCTCATGGCTCTGACAAAAACATTGTAAGATTTTTATGATCTTACACTCAATAAGTAAGCCACGTTATACAGTCAAATCATAGCATAACAATCTATTAGTACATAAATGATTTGCATGCTTAAACATTTCACAAATACTCAAACATGCAATGTAAGTAAACCCACTGTTTATACTCTCAATGGTAGCTATAAATGTGACCCACGGCCCTGCAATATCTCAATAGTATACCAACAAGCATCCCCCTACTGAAAGGGTCCAGATACCAGGGTCACGCCATATCATAATCCACCAGAACACATACTCTATATGTGTGATGCCACCTCGAACCAAGCAGAACACATCCTCTAGATGTGTGATGCCACCTCATAGTAACTCAGAACACATCCTCTAGATGCATGATACCATCTCGGACCCAAGCAGAACACATCCTCTAGACGTGTGAATGGCATAAACAAGCAGAACACATCCTCTAGACGTATAGGTGGCATAAATCATCAGAACACATCCTCTAGATGTGTGTGTGGCATAAATCATCAGAACACATCCTCTAGATGTGTGTGTGGTATGACATGATAAAGGAGAACCGCGGCGACACATAACAGTACCTCACATCATGCACAAACATATCAATAACATCTCTATATTGCATAAACAGTGGATTATACTTACTGAACAATTGCATGTAATATATCACATCAATGTCATAATAACTGCATCTCTCATGCATAGCATCCACATATGAAATCATAGCACATAAACAACCATGTGTTCATAATATTCATCTACTTACAATTTAGACAATATCCATAACAATTCTTTATGTCATAATATAATTTACAATTTAAATATTCATATAATGAATAAAATAATTTATTAAATACTGATAACTGGCTTACTTACCTTAGTACGCAATCCAACAGGTATATATATCAGCTAGTCAGATGTCTGAGCACCTACAGGATCATTTTACACAATTAATTTATTAGAAAAGAATATTAAAACGACCCTTAGAATTCTACCCAAACTAGTTCACGGGCCCAACTTTGGGCTCGAATATCTCCCACTATACACACCCAATTCGGGAAGTAAAAATACCCCAAGAAACTAGAATAAACCCAAATTCTAGCCATATAATTATTTTACTAATCCCGGCCCGTTATGGGGCCCAAAAACCAACCCCAAAATAGATCGCTGCACGGCCCAAAAGGCCCTGAACCGGCCGGCCCAGCCGGCCCAGTTCAGCCAAGCCATCCCGATCCCCTGTTTCACCGAACAGGGGATGGGGACCTAGCCGGCGGCCAGGGCTGCCGCTGGCCAAATTGAGGGCAGCCCGGTCGCCGGTGGCCGGGCCAGAGCCGGCTGCCGCCGCGGCCGGCCACCCATACCTCCCATTTCACTCAATTTCTCTCTCTCTCATGTTAATCGTCCGCACGGCTGTTTACTGTGCCGGCGTCTCTTCGGCTGATTGGGGGCAGTCCGGCCACCGTTGGCCGGACCGGAACCGGCCACCGCCACGGCCAGCCACCTCACCCCCTCCTATCTCATCAATTTCCCTCTCATCTCCCTATTTCTCTCCTTTTTCTCTCTCACATCTGCGCGGCACGTCACTGTGCCGGCAGCACGGCCGGCCACCTTGGCCGGCCGGACCTCTACCGGACGCATGCCCGGCGCCGGTGGAGGCGACAGGCCGGAGCTCAGGCCTGGTGAGGCGGCGAGCACGCCGCCGGGCCTGAACCAACCAGCCGGCTTCCGCCACCGCGTGAGAGAAGGGCCGATTGGCCCTCTCTCTCTTCTCTCTCTCCACCACCACCCCGCCGGACACCTCCCCTGGTGCCGGCGGGGTCGCTGGCCGAAGCTCAGGCCCGGCGAGGCGACGAGCACGCCGCCGGGCCTGAACCAAGATTCGTCCGTCCCCCTGTCCCGCTTTCTCTTTCTCTGCCTCTCACGCTCTCTCTCTGTCTCTCTGTCTCTCATGCTCTCTCTCTGTCTCCCTCTTTCTCTCTCTCTCTTTCTAGACCATGGGATTACCTGATGGAAACGGACGCCAGGATGGTGGAGGGAGTCTCCCTCCATCACATATTTAATCCCCCCGCGCAATGCTTCGGTTTAAGGGGTTTGGGAAATCGAAGTGCTTCGCTGAGAGCGAAGCGTCGGACAGCACAGGACCAAGTCCTGAACCTAGTTCACATGAACCGGGTACTGGGTACTACATAGTGTTTAGCGAGCTCAGCCATGCACTATTCCATGATGGCGCGGTTGGCGCACAGCTTGGGGCGATTAAGGTGGATTAGGAGGAGGGGACGAGGGCCTCGTCGGCGCCGATGTTGTTGGAGCGTCAGTCGCGCCTGAAGACAGCATCAAATTAGCTAGGGGGTGGAGATGATTGTGGCAGCCTCCAGCGGCGTTGGCCTCAAGGGCCAGGTGGCGAGCTAGCAGCGACCAACGAGCGAGAGCATCGCTTGCTTGCAGTAGCCAGTGCGAGAGAGTACGTAGAAAATGAGGGTCGGGCACTCGTTGAGGAGGTCAGTAGTCCCACGAGGGGCTAGAGGAGGTGGAGGGGGCCGGGACACCAAGATTATTAGAGTTGACGGCCCAGCTAGCGATGGTGATGGGGGGGGGGGGGGGTTCTGAAGAGCTACTTAATTGGAAAAGACTTTGTACTCCGCCCCCGGTGCAGCAAGGCCTACGTGAGCTGCACCGCCTCTTCTGATTGGTCCACGTGGCTTCTATGTGGATGACCTGCCGGGCGGTATGGCTCTGCTTTGATGTTACGTTATGAACGTGACGACCATTTAAAGCAGTTCGCCTTTTTTTTAAAATTAGCATGCAGACGAAAATGCCCTTTCCCTCCATCCTAGCACCATTTTATGTTGAATTTCATCTGTGCAAGAAGAACTCTCTTTTCTTCCTCGGTCGAAAGAAAATATTTCAGCTTCGAGGCTTGAAAACCTGGCAACTGGAGTCTACTGGAGTCTTTGTACAAAAACTTCTGGAGGAAATGTCATCCGCAGCACAAAGTAAAAAGTCTTTCTTCCCACTTCTTTCTAAAGCTCCTTTATTACACCAACCGTTTTTTCTGGTTAGAGTTAGTTAATGCGTGACCAAACCGTTTAATGCGCGGGTAACTTCCTTAGAACAAAATAGTTATGACATTCTGGGAGTCATAATTGTTTAGAGTTTACTGTTTTGTAAGCACGAATGTCATACTCTTTTAACTAGGATGTTATACCTCATGAACTGGGGTGTCGTCAGAGTGGTTCGGCCTATATTCCCCATTATTTTCTGTCCATATAGCTCTAGTATCGTCGTTAAAGCTATGACACCCCTGATATACTGTTAAGACACCGTAGTTACAAGCCTAGGACACCCGTGCTCTAAACGAATGCTGGAGAAAAGCCTCGTGACACCGTAGTTACAATGCTATGACACCCATGCTTATAACCTTCATGATCTTCATATGTTGCTTTCCGGGGTGTCATAGCTTGTTCTATGGGGTGTCTTTAAATGCTATAAAGGGTGTGTCGTGCTTATAAACAACGCTGGAGAGCAGGCCCGCGACACCCCGTATGGAGAACAATCCCCGCGACACCCTGCTTTAACAGTCACGTCATCGGTGTCATCACCTAAAAGCTAGGGTATCGTAAGATGAGAACTGGGGTGTCGTTAACAGCCTGAGTCAGTGCTGTCGTCGTTCGCGACACCCCAGTTGAAACTTCACGACACCCTAGCTCTCATCTGACGACACCCGTGCTTATAACTGACCATGGCGAGAAGGCCCGCGACACCCAAGTTACTAAAATTTATTTTTATTCATCACAAATGAAAAGAAAAAAGTACATGAGCCCTCACTAGGGCTTGTCATCTGCTTCGATCGCTGCCTCGGCAATCTGGCGCTGGAGGGACTCTACTTGCGACTCCAGCCGGCTGTTGGCCCGAAGCAGGACCTCAATCTTTCTCATTGAAATGGCCATGTATTGCTCGGCCGCCCTGTTGAGTCGCTCGCTGATTGCAAGCGACGACGCAAAGACCTCCGCATTGACTGTTACCATTGTGCGGCGGCTCCCATGGTTGCCAGAAGATCGCCCCTCGCCTCTAGAAGCCATCTCAGTATCAAAAAAGTTTGGAAGATCAGCTGAAAAGGTGATTAACGATAGCATTCCCCCATCCATATTTAAGGTACTCCTGGCGGGTGTTTTGATTGCCACGCGTCACCATCTAAGTGGGCGGTTCATAGGAATCGAATCGGTACGCCCCCCCCCTCATTGAGTTTCGAGGGATGGGGAACAGAAGAGAGTTTCGGGAAGCCAAATACCCGGTTACCGTAGTAAGTTTTACGTCATCCCAAGAGGAAACCTCACGACACCCAAGGATGATTTGGATTTCGGCTGAAACTCCTTCGCGACACCCCACTTGAAACCTCACGATATCCTAGCATCAATGCTACGACACCCGTGCTTAGAACTGACCACGGAGAGAATCCCCACGACAACCCAGGAGAATTGGATTTCGGCCGAAACTCCTTCAAGACACCCCTGTTGAAAGCTCACGACACCCTAGCTTTAAGGCGACGACACCCGTGCTTAGAACTGACCGCACGGAGAATCCATGTGACACCCCAGGGAGAATTGGATTTTGGCCGAAACTCCTTCGAGACACCCCTGTTGAAAGCTCACGACACCCTAGCTTTAAGGCGACGACACCCATGCATAGAACTGATCACGGTGAGAACCCCCGCGATACCCCTTGTCGAATTCGGCCGAAACTCCTTCGTGACACCCTAGTTGAAATCTCATGACACCCCAGCACCAATGCTACGACACCCGTGCTTAGAACTGACCGCGCGGAGAATCCCCGCGACACCCCAGGGAGAATTGAATTTCGGCCGAAACTCCTTCGAGACACCCCCATTGAAAGCTCATGATACCCTAGCTTTAAGGCGATGACACCCATGCATTAACAGTGAACCCACGGGTGTCGTAGCCTTAAAGCTAGGGTGTCGTGAGATGATAACTGGGGTGTCGTATTGTTTTAACCTTCATGTCCTAAATCCTAATCCTTTGTCAGCATATATTGACAACTAAATCTATGGATATCATTGTTCATGACTGCGTGCCTATATTTTCACAGTTGATGCTGAAATTGTAGATTGGAAAGAAATCGATAACACTCCTTTCTGCAGCTTGTCGTCGTTCGCGACACCCCAGTTGAAACTTCACAACACCCTAGCTCTCATCTGACGACACCCGTGCTTATAACTGACCACGGCGAGAAGGCCCGCGACACCCAAGTTATTAAAATTTATTTTTATTCATCACAAAAGAAAAGAAAAAAGTACATGAGCCCTCACTGGGGCTTGTCATCTGCTTCGGTCACTGCCTCGGCGATCTAGCACTGGAGGGACTCTACTTGTGACTCCAGCCGGCTGTTGGCCCGAAGCAGGACTTCGATCTATCTCATTGAGACGGCCATGTATTGCTCGGCCGCCCTGTTGAGTCGCTCGCTGATTGCGAGCGACGACGCAAAGACCTCCGCATCAACGGTTACCGTTGTACGGCGGCTCCCATGGGTGCCAGTAGATCGCCCCTCGCCTCTAGAAGCCATCTCAGTATCAAAAAAGTTTGGAAGATCAGCTGAAAAGGTGATTAACGATGGCATTCCCCCATCCATATTTAAGGTACTCCTGGCGGGTGTTTCGATTGCCACACGCCACCATCTCAGTGGGAAGTTCACAGGAATCGAATCGGTGCGCCCCCCCTCGTTGAGTTTCGAGGGATGGGGAACAGAAGAGAGTTTCGGGAAGCCAAATACCCGGTTACCGTAGTAAGTTTTACGTCGTCCCAAGAGGAAACCTCACGACACCCAAGGATGATTTGGATTTCAGCCGAAACTCCTTCGCGACACCCCACTTGAAACCTCACGACACCCTAGCATCAATGCTACGACACCCGTGCTTAGAACTGACCACGGAGAGAATCCCCGCGACACCCCAGGAGAATTGGATTTCGGCCAAAACTCCTTCGAGACACCCCTGTTGAAAGCTCACGACACCCTAGCTTTAAGGCGACGACACCCATGCTTAGAACTGACCATACGGAGAATCCCCGCGACACTCCAGGGAGAATTGGATTTCGGCCAAAACTCCTTCGAGACACCCCCGTTGAAAGTTCACGACACCCTAGCTTTAAGGCGACGACACCCGTGCTTTAACAGTGAACCGACGGGTGTCGTCGCCTTAAAGCTAGGGTGTCGTGAGATGATAACTGGGGTGTCGTATTGTTTTAACCTTCGCCTCCTAAATCCTAATCCTTTGTCAGCATATATTGACAACTAAATCTATGGATATCATTGTTCATGACTGCGTGCCTATATTTTCATAGTTGATGCTGAAATTGTAGATCGGAAAGAAATCGATAACACTCCCGGCCGTGCACCTTCACCCGTCGCTCCAAATGCAGTGGATGATATTGTAGTTCCTCAAACTGAATGAAATTCAATTCAGCAGATGATGTATATACGTTCTACAATGGATACACGAAACGAGTTGGTTTTGGAATCACAACAGTGTGTAGCAGGGCCAACAACAAAAAACAACTTTGCTTCAAGCACCTGGCGTGTTGGAGGCAAGGAAAATCTAGAAAATCAGAGAAGAGTATGAATCATAGGGATACTGGGAAAGTTGATTGTATGGCATCCATAAAAGCAAGACTGAATGCTACAAGTGGTAAGTGGATATTGGATGAGGTTTCTCTAGAACATAACCATGGGATGTCCATAACATCAACTGGTTATCTACGGTCGCATAGGAGGATCAGCACACCAGAGAAGGCAGAGATCAGCAATTTACATGCCGTGAATGTTCCGATGACTCAGATATACTCTGCCATAGCAAGGAGAAAAGGGACAGAAGACAATTGGATTTCACCGAGAAGGATGCTCGTAACTTCATTTGTCGCGAACGTCAGTCTAAGCTGAAAGAAGGAGATGCTCAGTCGATGGTAATTCATTTCGCCGAAATGCAACTCAGAAATCCCAATTTCTTCTATTCCTTAGACCTCAATGATAATGGTCATCTGAGGTCTGTCTTCTGGATTCATCCAAGGTCAAGATTGGCATGCACATACTTCGGTGATGTTCTAAGCTTTGACTCAACGTACTTGACAAACAGATATCAAATGCCTTTTTGTCCATTCGTTGGGGTCAACCATCATGGACAGTCCACCTTGCTTGGATGCGCATTGTTGTCTGATGAGAGTACTGAGACATATAAATGGGTTTTTCAGACATGGCTGGATGCAAATGGTGGTCAAGCACCTATTGCCATAATAACTGACCAAGATAAGGCAATCGAGGCTGCTGTCAAAGAAGTTTTTCCTAACACACGACATCGATTTTGTCTTTGGCATATATTGAAGAAGATACCTGAAAAGATTGGCCACATTTGCATGGCAAATCCCAAGTTTATGGTTGATTTCGATGAGGCGATATATGATTCATTGACCATACAGTCATTCGAGGAAAGGTGGGCACATGTTATGGAGAAATATAAAGAATGCAAGTCTATAGATTGGTTCAATGTCCTTTACGAATGTCGGGATAAATGGGTCCCAGTTTACCTAAAGGATACATTCTTCGCAGGTTTGTATGTCATTGTCTTTGGTTCATGTTCGCGTTAAACGCTTTTTTTTTGACAAAATTTTGAACAGGGATGTCATCTTCACAAAGGAGCGAGGGCATTAATCACTTCTTCGATGGGTTTATAAATTCAAAGACAACACTAACGAGTTCATAAGTAAGTACGAAGATGCCTTGGAAAAAAGATACGAGGCCAAAAATGAGGAAGATAATAGGACGTTGCAAACGATTGCTTTCCTAAAGACATCATCACCTTTTGAGAGACAAGCTGCAGGAAGGTATACAAGGCGCATTTTCAAAAAATTTCAGAATGAGATCCTTGAAATGGCTGCATCAAATACAAAATTGATCAAGGAAGCTGGCAACAGTTGTTTATATTCCGTAAAGTCGTATGAAAGGATTGAAGTCGATGGAATGGGCAAGGAGATGATCAAAGATTATATCGTGTCATACGATAGAAATATTGAGGATGTCCAATGCCAGTGCCGATCCTTTCAGTTCAAGGGGTACCTGTGTAGGCATGCCCTGTTGGTTCTTCATCAAAGTGACGTATTTCGTTTACCAGATAAATACTTCTTGAAGAGATGGTGCAAGGACATGAAATACCAATTCGACGAATTCGACTGCAATACTGAGGGTTATGATAAAAGCACACAAAAATCACGGTACGCAGTGACAATTTTTTAATTGAAATGTCTTAATATTTGTTATCGTTAATATTATGTTAATGATTGTAGATATAGTTTGCTGAGTCATCGGATGATGAAGCTCGCAGAGATAGCCTCCATGTCTGAAGATGCATTTAATGTAGTGATGGATGGTCTAACACCTATATTCAAAATTGCCGTGGATGCCAACTGCGCAGCTAAACCACGTACAGAGCTTGTAATTCAAGATCCTGAACAAATTAGGACGAAAGGTCGCCCGAGAGAGAACAGATTAAAGAGTGGAGTCGAGAAGAAGTCAAAAAGATCAAGGAAAAATCAGGTCAAGGAAAGAGCTGCTTCAAGCATCAGGCAGACTTGTTTGCAGTCTATTAATACTGAAGAGGACCTGGAGAGAATTGTTCCGCCTTCCGAAACTTTGATGGACGAATTTGATGCTTATGTATTGAGTCAACTTACACAAGAGAATATATAAAACACGGGTGTCGTAACTTTTGAATTAGGGTGGCTTGGTCGCAAATGAAGTGCTTTCAAAATAGGGTGTCTATTTCAGTAAAATAAAGTGCTTTTAGCACGACGACACCCCAGCTCTTGGCTAACGACTCCCTAGCTCTTGCGTGGTGACACCCCAGCTCTTGGCTAACACGAACCGGGCTCTTGCGCGGCGACACCCGAAAGGCGGAAACCTACGACATCCCAGTACTCGCAAACCGATATCGAAGATTTTAGCGCAACGACACCCCAGCTCTTGGCTAACGACTCCCTAACTCTTGCGAGACCCGAAAGGCGAAAACATACGACATCCCAGTACTCGCGAACCGACACCGAAGATTTTAGCGCGACGACACCCCAGCTCTTGGATCAAACCCTAGCTCTTGCGCGGCGACACCCGAAAGGCAGAAACCTATGACATCCCAGTACTCGCGAACCGACATCGAAGATTTAGCGCGACGACACCCCAGCTCTTGGATAACGACACCCTAGCTCTTGCACGGCGACACCCGAAAGGCGGAAACCTACGACATCCCAGTACTCGCGAACCGACACCGAAGATTTTAGCGCGACGACACCGAGCTCTTGGATAACCCTAGCTCTTGGCGGCGACACCCAAAAGGCGGAAACCTACGACATCCCAGTACTCGCGAACCGACACGAAGATTTTAGCACGACGACACCCCAGCTCTTGGATAATGACACCCTAGCTCTTGCGCGGCGATACCCAAAAGGCGGAAACCTACGACATCCCAGTACTCACGAAACGACACCGAAGATTTTGCGCGACGACACCCCAGCTCAAGGGTAACGACACCCTAGCCCTTGCGCGGCGACACCCAAAAGGCGGAAACCTACGATATCCCAGTACTCGCGAACCGACACCGAAGATTTTAGCGCGACGACACCCCAGCTCTTGGATAACGACACCCTAGCTCTTGCACGGCAACACCGAAAGGCGGAAACCTACGACATCCTAGTACTCGAACGACACCGAAGATTTTAGCGCGACGACACCCCAGCTCTTGGATAACGACACCCTAGCTCTTGCGCGGCGACACCCGAAAGGCGGAAACCTACGACATCCCAGTACTCACGAACGACACCGAAGATTTTAGCACGACGACACCCCAGCTCTTGGATAACGACACCCTAGCTTACACCCGAAAGGCGGAAACCTACGACATCCCAGTTCTCGCGAACGACACCGCGACGACACCCCAGCTCACGATACCCTAGCTCTTGCGCGGCGACACCCGAAAGGCGGAAACCTACAACATCCCAGTACTCGAACCGACACCGAAGATTTTAGCGATGACACCCTAGCTCTTGGATAACGACCCTAGCTCTTGCGCGGCGACACCCGAAAGACGAAAACCTACGACATCCCAGTGCGAACCGACACCGAAGATTTTAGCACGACGACACCTCTTGGATAACGACACCCTAGCTCTTGCGCGGTGACACCCAAAAGGCGGAAACCTACGACATCCCAGTAAACGACACCGAAGATTTCGCGACGACACCCAGCTCCGACACCCTAGCTCTTGCGCGGCGACACCCGAAAGGCGGAAACCTACGACATCCCAGTACTCACGAACCGACACCGAAGATTTTAGCGATGACACCCCAGCTCTTGGATAACGACACCCTAGCTCTTGCACGGCGACACCCGAAAGGCGGAAACCTATGACATCCCAGTACTCGCGAAGACACCGAAGATTTTAGCACGACGACAAGCTCCGACAGCTCTTGCGCGGCGACACCCGAAAGGCGGAAACCTACGACATCCAGGAAGACACCGAAGATTTTACGACACCCCAGCTCACGACACCCTAGCTCTTGCGCGGCGACACCCGAAAGGCGGAAACCTACGACATCCCAGTACTCGCGAACCGACACCGAAGATTTTAGCACGACGACACCCCAGCTCTTGGATAACGACACCCTAGCTCTTGCGGCGACACCCGAAAGGCGGAAACCTACGACATCCCAGTACTCGCGAACGACACCGAAGATTTTAGCGCGATGACACCCCAGCTCTTGGATAATGACACCCTAGCTCTTGCGCGCGACACCCGAAAGGCGGAAACCTACGACATCCCAGTTCTCGCCGAAGATTTTGCGCGACGACACCCCAGCTTAACGACACCCTAGCTCTTGCGCGGCGACAGAAAGGCGAAAACCTACGACATCCCAGTACTCGCTTTTAGCACGACGACACCCCAGCTCTTGGATAACGACACCCTAGCTCTTGCGCGGCGACACCCGAAAGGCGGACATCCAGTACTCGCGAATTTTTAGCATCCGACACCCTAGCTCTTACGACATCCCAGTACTCGCGAACGACACCAAAGATTTTAGCGCGACGACACCCCAGCTCTTGGCCCTAGCTCTTGCGCGACACCGAAAGGCAAAACCTACGACATCCCAGTACTCGCGACACCGAAGATTTTAGCGCGACGACACCCCAGCTCTGGGTAACGACACCCTAGCTCTTGCGGCGAACCCGAAAGGCGGAAACCTATGACATCCCAGTACTCGAACGACACCGAAGATTTTTGCGCGACGACACCCCAGCTCTTGGCTAACGACTCCCTACCTCTTGCGCGGCGACACCCGAAAGGCGAAAACATACGAAGGCAAACATATGAGTACATCAAGGACACCCTGCTCGCAACGATATTTTTGCATTTGCATTAAATATTAATCAGTGTTAATATGAATAAATTACATTCAATTTTCATTCAAAGAAGAATAAAAAATTAAGAACATTTTTCGACAATGTCGCTAATCTTTTGTTCAGGCCCTCTCTCAATATCGTCGCAGCTAAGTGTCGCCGGTAATCTCTGACTTCCTCATCCGTGAAATCCATCTTCATATCAGGATTGTCCCGTCGAGCAAGACATTCCATGTATCTCAGACAGTATAGGCCGCAATCCAGCGATCCGGTCGGTTGGCTTGGGCAATCCGAAATATCTTCCATCGGCCAAGTCATCGCTTCCTTCTTATCGCAGTAGATATGGAATATGTGGCCTAGAATTGTATGCCATTTCCTTGCATTGGCCTTGTACTTCGGGTTGCGTTTCATTGAATTCAGGTGCATGAACACCTTTCTTTCCATGTCGACAGCAACCAAATGCCAGTGCGAGTTATCAGAGTTTATTATGGTGAAAAGAAACCGGAATTGGGCCTTATCTTCATCCGATACATTGTCAAATATCGGCCCCTGATGTTCCAGCAAGTTCATGAGCAGGTGATGAGGAAGTCAGACACAGAGCGGATACGAAAACTGATGCAAATATGCACTTATGGTATCGGTCAGGATGCTCTGTCCAGTTGCGCATCAGAAACTCCTGGCCGGAATCAATTATCTGCCAATGCAATGTAAACCGATTAATATAATTCTAAAATCAACAACTAGAACAGGTTTCTTGATATACTTACATCATCTATTATCATTTCATTGTTAATGAGATCTTGAAGATTTTTTCTTGTTACAACGCCAGAAAACATATTTGTGTAGACGATCTCGTCGGTTAGTCGCTCGCTCAAAAAATTTTGAATAATAATTTGGTCATCTTCGACCGTTGTGTTGGGCTTTGACGTGCCCACTGTCTTCGCCGACTTTTTAGGACGGGTTGTCTCATAACATTCTCCGACGACCGTGGATGCCTTACGCTTCCTCGGCTCTTTTTTAACCCTCCTAACAAGCGAAGGCACTCCAATTATTTCTAAGTCCATATTATCATCCTTTGGCGCAGGGGTGCCAAGTTTATTATCGGATATGGACTCATCTTTATTTTCATTCCCATGCTCTGTTTTATCAGCCAATGAATCCCCCTCCAATCTCTTCTCCTCTGCTTTTGCATTCCCTGTCTCAATTGGAACTCGGATGAATGGTCCTCCTCCATCTTCTTCTCCTCACTATTTCCATTACCAGGCTCGCGGAGGACCAACTCCAGGGAATGCACCTTCTCTGTTTTCTCGTCTCCCTTGTCCTCCTCATTTATTGCATTACTTTCCTTTCTGACCAGTGAACTGAGGAGGCTCTCAGCAATGGACAGCCTGTGCCTGACATCGTCGAGTTGATCCTTAACGCACTCCAATTCAGTCCTCAACTCGGCACATCCTGCGCAGCTATCCGTTGGTTGAGGGGCGCAGGTATCTGTTGGTTGAGGGGATGCTACATTCTGCTGAGGGAGAAGCCAGCGCTCTTCTGGCAATGGTACAGTAGCTCCCTCCATCTGCAACGCAAGATGATAACAAATTAATATTAAGTGAACATATTGACGCATTAAGTTGAAAAAATGGTCAGAGCAATGGAGCAATGACTAGCTTACCAAGTCCTGAGGCTGCAAGTCGGCAACCCGAACCGATTGGATCTTCATTTGGTGGTCATACCACTTCAACAGCCGGGGCCGTTTATCAGGGTATGCTGGCTCTCGCATTGATGTATGCTCGAGGAACCACGCCTGAACATGATATTTTTTTGGATATTAAATAATGTAATATTACAAAAAATTTTACTCAAACACTAATTATGTCTCAATAATCCTTACCACCAGTGCTGCCGAGCATCCGAACAGGGTAGGCTGCCTCCTAACTTTTTTTGCATTCTTTGAGTGCACCGGCTCCTCGGAACGCAAGCAAGCAGCTATTTCTGGGAGAGCCAGAACAATCAACTCCTTCAGTGCCGAAGCCCAGTCGATGCTACCAGTTGACTTAAGTCATCCAAGTGCTGGATGAGATACCGTGGACATCTCTGATTAGACTTGGAGCCAAAAACATGGCCAACATGTATGCGATCCAAAGTCGGACGGTGTCCTCGACATCCTCCTGTACTTTAGATGATCGGAGTTGAAATATCAACTTCTCCAAACCTTCTTGGCGAAGATCTAAACCCTGGCCAAACCGTCTGAACAACCTTCCGTTGAACATTTGGCTGGACGTGTCGATCTTCTTCCCATGAGCTGGAAGTCCCAGAATGAGTGCGACTTCGTCGGCACTGAATAGAACTGGCTTTCCGCAAAACATGAACTCGTCGCCTCCATTGTGACATCTTATGATGTCTGCTAGCAGTCGCCCGTCGACTGTGAACGTCTGCATGTCGACGAAGGCACCAAATGGGGTCCTTCGAATCAGTTTTGTATGCCGTCTAGAGAACCCCATCCTCCAAACCTTCTGAACGTATACTGCCGGCCTGCAGCTATTCTTAAACAGCTGGGAAGCCTTCACTGGGGGGACTGGAACAATTTTATTGTCAACTGAAACAGGGGGTAAGACAGAAGACATACTTGTCATGAAATTTTAAGAGAGATGTCATAATATTTAATATAGTGATAAACATACCTGAAGGAGCCGCATCCTCATTCGAACGAAGAACCATGTCCTTGCATTGTTCCGCCATTTTCTCTCTGCTTCTTCTTTGTTCGCGGTCTTCGTCCACAAACGAAAGCACTCATCTCCATGAATGAAGTATACGGAAGAATGAACTATGGACAAATTTAGGAGGGAAAAGGAGACCAGTGGCTTCTCGAGCAAGAGACGAAGGATGGCTTCTTGAGCAAAAGGATGGCTTCTCGAGCAACAGACGATGAGTGCTTTTTCTAGGGTTTATGCCGACCTCAGAGAAATACGAAAGGACACCCGGATCGCCACGATCACATCAATGAGACCCGCGAACCCATAGGAACTGCCCACGTTTACAACTTTTCTCGGAAATATGGCATGGCTGAGTTACTAGGGTGTCGTCGAATTAGTACTAGGGTGACGTCAAATTCCGCCTTGTTCAAGCATGGGTGTCGTCGCCTTAAAGCTAGGGTGTCGTGGGATTTCAACTGGGGTGTCGCGAAGGATTTACGGCCGAATTCGAACTAGGGTGTCGCTGGGATTATCTCCGTGGTCAGTTTTAAGCACGGGTGTCGTCTCCTTAGAGCTAGGGTGTCGTGAGATTTCAACTGGGGTGTCGCGAAGGATTTTCGCCGAATTCAATAGGGTGTCGCCGGACTCTCTATGTGGTCATTTGTAAGCACGGGTGTCGTCGCCCTAAAGCTAGGGTGTCGTGGGATTTCAACTGGGGTGTCGCGAAGGATTTACGGCCGAATTCGAACTAGGGTGTCGCTGGGATTATCTCCGTGGTCAGTTTTAAGCACGGGTGTCGTCTCCTTAGAGCTAGGGTGTCGTGAGATTTCAACTGGGGTGTCGCGATAATTTTCGCCGAATTCAACTAGGGTGTCGCCGGACTCTCTATGTGGTCATTTGTAAGCACGGGTGTCGTCGCCCTAAAGCTAGGGTGTCGTGGGATTTCAACTGGGGTGTCGCGAAGGATTTACGGCCGAATTTGAACTAGGGTGTCGCGGGGATTCTCTCGTGGTCAGTTCTAACGACGGGTGTCGTTGCCTTAAAGCTAGGGTGTCGTGAACTTTCCACTGGGGTGTCGCGAAGGATTTTCGGCCGAATTTGAAGTAGGGTGTCGCGGGGATTCTCTCTGTTTTCCTGTCATTACTTTCGAAGATCAAATGGGAGTCTCAAGAAACATGACTAGCATTCCCAAGCAGATGGAGGAAAAAAGGAGCCTTTTTAAAAGCAATTGACGAAGAGATAACGAAGGCAGCTGAGGCCCATCTTACAGACCTAGCCGAATTCAGAGAGAGAAGCGAACGTCTACGTGAGGTTTTGGCAAGGAAAAACTCATTGGATAAACTTTTATATTTGAAGACTCCAGTAGACTCCAGTAGCCAGGTTTTTCAGCCTCGAAGCTGAAATATTTTCTGTCGACAGACTCTCAGAGCGAGGGCGTAGGAAGGATTTTCAGCCGAAATCCAATCCTCCTGGGGTGTCGCGGGAATTCTCTCCGTGGTCAGTTTAAAGGATGGGTGTCGTCACCTTAAAGCTAGGGTGTCGTGAGGTTTCCACTGGGGTGTCGCGAAGGATTTTCAGTCGAAATCCAATCCTCCTGGGCTGTCGCGGGGATTCTCTCCGTGGTCAGTTCTAACGATGGGTGTCGTCGCCTTAAAGCTAGGGTGTCGTGAACTTTCCATTGGGGTGTCGCGAAGGATTTTCGGCCGAATTTGAAGTAGGGTGTCGCGGGATTCTCTCTGTTTTCCTGTCATTACTTTCGAAAATCAAATGGGAGTCTCGAGAAACATGACTAGCATTCCCAAGCAGATGGAGGAAAAAAGGAGCCTTTTAAAAGCAATTGACGAAGAGATAACGAAGACAGCTGAGGCCCATCTTATAGACCTGGCTGAATTCAGAGAGAGAAGCGAACGTCTACGTGAGGTTTTGGCAAGGAAAAACTCATTGGATAAACTTTTATATTTGAAGACTCTAGTAGACTCCAGTTGCCAGGTTTTCCAGCCTCGAAGCTGAAATATTTTCTTTCGACCGGGAAGAAAAGAGAGTTCTTCTTGCACAGATGAAATTCAACGTAAAATGGTGCTAGGATGGAGGGAAAGGGCATTTTCGTCCGCACTCTAATTTTAAAACAAAGGCGAACTGCTTTAAATGACCGTCACGTTCAGAACGTAACATCAATGCAGAGCCATACCGCCCGGCAGGTCATCCACGTAGGAGCCACGTGGACCAATCAAAAGAGGCGGTGCAGCCCACGTAGGCCTTGCTGCACCGGGGGCGGTGTACAAAGTCTTTTCCCTACTTAATTACCTGTCAATCTGCACCTTGTCACGCCCCAGACCCAATATCGGGCTAGGGTGACAACCCGCCGCGTGCCGGGCACGCAAGGCGTCATCATATTTTTCAACATAAAGCACCATTATAAATAAAAACCAAGTCAAATACATTAATAAAAGTTTTGGGCTAACACCCTACACACCACAATAATAAAGTCTGGGCATCAAGCCCTACACATATGTAATATTGGGGCTACAATAAAATAATGGTCTTGTTTTATTTAATAGAAGATCCATCACCCCACCAATCCATCTTTAACCTCGTGGCTCTGATAAAAACATTGTAAGAATTTGTGAGCTTACACTCAGTAAGTAAACCACGTTATACAGTCAAATCATAGCATAACAGTCAATAAGCACATAATAATTGCATGCTTAAACACTCCACAAATACTCAAACATGCAATGTAAGTAAACCCACTGTTTATACTCTCAATGGTAACTGTAAATGTGACCCACGGCCCTGCAATATCTTAATAGTGTACCAACAAGCATCCCCTTAAAGCATCCCCCTACTGAAAGGTCAAGATACCAGGGTCACGCCAATAGTGTACCAATAAGCATCCCCTTAAAGCGTCCCCCTACTAAAAGGGTCAAGAACCAGGGTCACGCCAATAGTGTACCAACAAGCATCCCCTTAAAGCATCCCCCTACTGAAAGGGTCAGATACCAGGGTCACGCCAATAGTGTACCAACAAGCATCCCCTTAAAGCATCCCCCTACTGAAAGGGTCAAGATACCAGGGTCACGCCATGTCAAAATCCACCAGAACACATACTCTATATGTGTGATGCCACATCGAACCAAGCAGAACACATCCTCTAGACGTGTGTGTATGACATGATAAAGGAGAACCGCGGCGACACATAACAGTACCTCACATCACATGCACTCATCATATCAATGACAACTCAATATTGCATAAACAGTGGATTATACCTACTGAACAATTGCATGTAATATATCACATCAATATCATAATAACTGCATCTCTCATGCATAGCATCAACACATGAAATCATAGCACATAAAAACCATGTATTCATAATATTCATCTACTTACAAATTTAGCCAATAACAATTCACAATTTAAACATTCATATAATGAATAATTTATTAAATACTGATAATTGGCTTACTTACCTCAGTACGCAATCCAACAGGTATAAATAAGCTAGTCAGATGTCTGAGCACCTACAGGATCATTTACACAATTAATTGATTAGCAAGGAATATTAAAATGACCCTTAGAATTTCTACCCAGACTAGTTCATGGGCCCTACTTTGGGCTCGAATATCTCCCACTATACACACCCAATTGGGGAAGTAAAATATCCCAAGAAACTAGAATTCACCAAGATTCTAGCCATATAATTATTTTGCTAATCCCGGCCCGATACGGGCCCAAAATTCAGCCCAAAGTCAGCTCACTGCACGGCCCAAAAGGCCTGAACCGGCCGGCCCAGCCGGCCCGGTTCAACCCCTTCCACCCGATCCCCTATTTCACCGAACAGGGGATGGGAACGTGGCCGGCGGCCGGGGCCGCCGCCGGCCAAATTGAGGGTGGCCCGGCCGTCGGTGGCCGGGCCATAGCCGGCCGCCGCCGCGGCCGACCGCCAAACCTCCTCCCTCTCCCTCAATTTGACATGTCTTCTTCCACTTACCCGCGCGGCACGGTGCTGTGCCGGCGGCACGGCCGGCCACCTTGGCCGGCCGGACCTCCACCGGACGCACGCCCGGCGCCGGTGGAGGCGACAAGCCAAATCTCGGGCCCGGCGAGGCGGCGAGCACGCCGCCGGGCCCGAAAGGCTTCCGCCACCGCGCGAGAGGAGGGCCAATTGGCCCTCTCTCTCCTCTCTCTCTCCACCACCACCCCGCCGGACGCCTCCCCCGGCGCCGGTGGGGTCGCCGGTCAAGTCAGGCCCGGCGCGGCGGCGAGCACGCCGCCGGGCCTAAACCAAGGGGATCGGCCGGTTTCACTGCTACACTATCTTCCTCGCTCTCTCTGTATCTCTGCTCTCTCTCTCTCATGCTGTCTCTCTCTCTCCCGCTCTCTCTCTCTCTCTCTAAGTAGCAGGGGATTACCTGATGGATGGAGCGCGCCAACGTGAAAAGTCTTTCTTTCCCCTATTTATTTACTTGCAGCGCCTCTGATCGGGGGTTTCCTGGAAGACTAAGCGCTTCGCTTGGAGCGAAGCGTTAGTCTGGGGAACCCAACAGTCTGGAGCTTGGTTCATCTGAACCAAGCCTGGTTCATCTGAACCAAATCTGATTCGTTTGAACCGGGTATTACATCCTCCCTCCTTATAAAAATTTTGGCCTCGAAATTGGTATACTATAAATCTCAAAAGTCAACAATCTTAAATGGATAATTAATTGTGGATACATTTAATTTAATTTCATCCTCCAGCTCCCAAGAAGCCTCCCTCTCAGAGTGATTATTCACTGAACTTTGACATACGGGATGGTATGCCACCTTAGAATCTGATCCTTGCGGTCCACGATAGATGTTCCTCAAATGATAAATCCTTCCTCAATTGAATAGACTCATAAGCTATAACATGACTGGGGTCTGAAACATACTTCCTCAACATAGATACATGGAATACATTGTGAACACCAAATAAGATCGGGGGCAGTGCTAAGCTGTATGCAACCTCCCCAACTCCATATCATAAGGAATACTACACATCTCAGGACTTAATCCTTGCGGTCTACCATGTGCACAAAATGATCTTCATAGGTCAATTCTTTCTTAAACTAAATCGGTTCAAGTTCTAACACATAACAGGGTTTGAAATACACCTCCTCAGTCATAAAGATATGAAACTCATTGAACACCCAAAGAGTAATGAAGATAGTGCTAAGCTATAAGCCACCTCCTATTCCTTGATCAACATCTCAAATAGCCCAATAAATTGAGGACTCAATTCACCTCTAAACACAAATCTCCTCACGTCATTAGTTAGTAAAATTTCCAAATGATTTTCAACCTGAAATTTCAAATCTTTCTTTTAACATCAACATAACTTTTCTATTAACTCTGAGCTACATGAAGCTGCTTTGATACTTTCTCATATTTGTTAAACCAGCTCAGTAATCAAAATTTTCTCTCTCACACTTCATCTCAATAAAAATTACACCTTATATCATAGACAACAAAATGAATCCATTTGAATATTGGCTTGGTAATCATTAAAATAAGCAATTTCACTAAGGGTAAGAAGCTATACCAAGCACTTTCTAAATCCATCACACAGGCTCACAGTACATCATCAAAATCTAATTGGTTCATGCAGATTGTCCATCTATTTGAGGGTGGAAGGCTGGACAGAAATTCAGCTTAATTCACTAAGCCTTATGAAAACATCATCAAATTAGAAGAGTGAGACAAATGGGTTCAGACTCAATTTACGTAGTTTACCATTAAACCAAAAACAAATATTAACATTTATCCTGCTAAAATTTCATCCTCGAAATTAAATGTCCATAATTTTGTACCATTAAAGATACTCACTAGCAACTTTTATTTCATTCCTAGGTACCCAAATGATGTATCCAACTTTAACAATTAATTGATCTTTCTACCAAATAAAATTGAATTCCTTAAGAAGTATTTCTTTCCTGCCCCTTAACTTCTCACAACACAATCATCATAATTATCATAGGGTCCATCATATGTATTATGTCATCCATTCTTAAGGTTAATAAAACATCAGGTACTCTTAATTCCTCGATAAGACAGTTCTAAATTCTTGTGAATTAGATATAAGATAGTTTTCTTCCAATGCTCTCTCAACTCATAAATAGTTGAATGTGCCATTAATCATTACGACACTTATCATAACATACTTGGTTTCACTCTTGAATACTTCAAGCTAACATCAATGAACATTATGTAATTATTTAGGATATCTTTCATAATTATCATAATAAACTAATTTAATTTCTTTGAATAATATTGCCATCATTAATCATCAGTATGATTAATTTATCAATAATACCACTATAACCAATCTATTTCTCATGAATAGGTCAGTACATCCTCAATAAATAATGCAATTTAAATGATTCAAATTCTTGAATCGATTATTTCGTTACCAATGATTATCAAAATCATCTATAGATTATGCAATGTCTCATGCCATAACATGACCAACTAATTTAAACCCTTCAAATATCTCAAAGTGACTTTACTAATCTAGCTCAGATGGATACAAGACTTATAAGGTCAATCAAGATTGAAAATGCACTTACCATCCGAAAGACATAATTGAAAATTATAGTAATCTCTCTATGACTTGAAAGTGATAATAGATGTACCCTTAACCATAATCCATAACTGATAATAATCAAAAATAAAATCACCTCCCTCCTATTTTCTTAACAATAATTATGCCACTTATGGATGATTGATAATTTATCCATCCTGGAGAAAGATATCTACGTAGGAACTATGAAGAAAGGTACAATAAGTATGCACGATAAATTAATGAATAGATATCTTGAATTAGAAATCTATTAGTAGATGAAAATTCCCATGAAATTCTTTATCAGTGAGTTTATCTTATTCTCATTATTGCTAAAATCTTTCACTGTCTACCATCAAAATATTTGATCATTTATAGCCAAAATCAGTTCTAAAGATTAATAGAGTCTACTGCTCTCAAAAACTTAAACAGTAATTGTCTCAGAATTTAAAATTTTATAATCTTCCTAAATGATCCATCAAGATATAATATGCAGTCAACTATTCATTAGCATCAATATCAACCATCTCCATATCTAGCAAATTAACAATCAGTTTTGAACATGCAATATCCATAATAAAAGTTCTCTTAGTAAAATTCACTATATATACTTATCCATCCAGATTCAAATTCAAAAGTACTCAATTGTGATAGATCAAAAACATGTAATTAACTATTTCATTCTCAAAATATCATCAATATTAATCATCCCTATAACCGACAGATTAGCTCATAATCTTAAACTTACAATATCAACAATGTAAGTTCTACAAATAAAATTCATTTTATCCACATTCAAATTTAGATTTACTAACTCCAAATCCACAAATCAACTCAATTGCAATATGGACATAATGATGTTATCTTAGTCATATTAGTCATCAATTGTAATTTTCAACTATTATATCATATTCCATATATTCATCTGTCTTTTATTGCATATCCAATTAAAAGTTTCATCTCCCATATTATTTAAAGATCTACGAATCATTTCCAACAAGTTTAATGGAGCTAAAACCTCTAGAAGCCCCTTGACCTCCCACTGATCAAGGCTACCAGCCAGGGAGCCCACATAATATCATTGGCTTGCGATGGTTCATTCTCAATTTCTATCAAACTTGTAATTCTTGATAAACTTTAAATTTCAAGCTTCCAAAGCATAATTCATGAAATTCCTTGAAAGTCATAATTGTCTCAATGTCATCCAAGTATTTTGCCTAGAGTGTCAATATGCATATGTCCCTAAGATCATAACCTGGGTCCTGTGGGTTATGGGCCCACCACGCTTCCGCTGCGCCACTCTGATGCTGCATGTCCTGCATAGACTGCGCCATACCCGAGAGAGCTTGAAGCATCTCGGACTGGAATCGCTGGTGCTCAGTCCCTACTGGGTTGGCAGGGGCCATACCTCCAGTAGTTCCTTAACCCACCGGCTGATCAGCATTACCGGCCAGAGAGTCCTCCTCATACAGTTGGCTCCTAGTACGGCGAGCCATAACTATTCCTGGTAAATTGGATGTGGTTAATATCATAAACTAAAGTGTCAGGTGTCTCTAAATATAATGTCATCAAAATATGTTCTCTCCGTGTTATCATGTCAATATGTCTGTGTCCCTAGGGTCATAAGTTCTCTACATGTTATCATGTCAATATGTCCGTGTCCCTAGGGTCATAACCTATGCTCTGATACCACTAAAGCTGTCACGCCCCAGACCCAATATCGGGCTAGGGTGACAACCCGCCGCGTGCCGGGCACGCAAGGCGTCATCATAATTTTAACATAAAGCACCATTATATATAAAAACCAAGTCAAATACATTAATAAAAGTTTTGGGTTAAACCCTTACACACAATAATAAAGTTGGGCATCAAGCCCTACACATATGTAATATGGGGCTTACAACAAAATAATGGTCTTGTTTTATTTAATAGAAGATCCATCACCCCACCAATCCATCTTCAACCTCGTGGCTCTGATAAAAACATTGTAAGAATTTTGTGAGCTTACACTCAGTAAGTAAGCCACGTTATACAGTCAAATCATAGCATAACAGTCAATAAGCACATAATAATTTGCATGCTTAAACATCCACAAATACTCAAACATGCAATGTAAGTAAACCCACTGTTTATACTCTCAATGGTAACTGTAAATGTGACCCACGGCCCTGCAATATCTCAATAGTGTACCAACAAGCATCCCCTTAAAGCATCCCCCACTGAAAGGTCAAGATACCAGGGTCACGCCAATAGTGTACCAAAAGCATCCCTACTGAAAGGGTCAAGATACCAGGGTCACGCCAATAGTGTACCAACAAGCATCCCCTTAAAGCATCCCCCTACTGAAAGGGTCAAGATACCAGGGTCACGCCAATAGTGTACCAACAAGCATCCCCTTAAAGCATCCCCCTACTGAAAGGGTCAAGATACCAGGGTCACGCCATGTCAAAATCCATCAGAACACATACTCTATATGTGTGATGCCACATCGAACCAAGCAGAACACATCCTCTAGACGTGTGTGGTATGACATGATAAAGGAGAACCGCGGCGACACATAACAGTACTTCACATCACATGCACTCATCATATCAATACAACTCAATATTGCATAAACAGTGGATTATACCTACTGAACAATTGCATGTAATATATCACATCAATATCATAATAACTGCATCTCTCATGCATAGCATCCACACATGAAATCATAGCACATAAACAGCCATGTATTCATAATATTCATCTACTTACAAATTTAGCCAATAATAATTCACAATTTAAACATTCATATAATGAATAATTTATTAAATACTGATAACTGGCTTACTTACCTCAGTACGCAATCCAACAGGTATAAATAAGCTAGTCAGATGTCTGAGCACCTACAGGATCATTTACACAATTAATTGATTAGCAAGGAATATTAAAATGACCCTTAGAATTTCTACCCAGACTAGTTCACGGGCCCTACTTTGGGCTCGAATATCTCCCACTATACACACCCAATTGGGGAAGTAAAAATACCCCAAGAAACTAGAATTCACCAAGATTCTAGCCATATAATTATTTTGCTAATCCCCCGATACGGGCCCAAAATTCAGCCCAAAGTCAGCTCACTGCACGGCCCAAAAGGCCTGAACCGGCCGGCCCAGCCGGCCCGGTTCAACCCCTTCCACCCGATCCCCTGTTTCCCGAACAGGGGACGGGAACGTGGCCGGCGGCCGGGGCCGCCGCCGGCCAAATTGAGGGCGGCCCGGCCGCCGGTGGCCGGGCCAGAGCCGGCCGCCGCCGCGGCCGGCCGCCAAACCTCCTCCCTCTCCCTCAATTTGACACGTCTTCTTCCACTTACCCGCGCGCACGGTGCTGCCGGCGGCACGGCCGGCCACCTTGGCCGGCCGGACCTCCACCGGACGCACGCCCGGCGCCGGTGGAGGCGACAGGCCAAAGCTCGGCCCGGCGAGGCGGCGAGCACGCCGCCGGGCCCGAACCAACCGGCTTTCGCCACCGCGCGAGAGGAGGGCCAATTGGCCCTCTCTCTCCTCTCTCTCTCCACCACCACCCCGCCGGACGCCTCCCCCGGCGCCGGCGGGGTCGCCGGCCAAGTATCAGGCCCGGCGCGGCGGCGAGCACGCCGCCGGGCCTGAACCAAGGGGATCGGCCGGTTTCACTGCTACACTCTTCCTCCTCTCTCTGTATCTCTGCTCTCTCTCTCTCTCACGCTGTCTCTCTCTCTCTCTCTCTCTCTCTCTCTCTCTCTCTGTAGCAGGGGATTACCTGATGGATGAGCGCGCCAACGTGAGGAAAGAAGTCCTCTTTCCCCTATTTATTCACTTGTGCAGCGCCTCTGATCGGGGGTTTCCCGGAAGACTAAGCGCTTCGCTTGGAGCGAAGCGTTAGTTTGGGGAACCCAACAGTCTGGAGCTTGGTTCATCTGAACCAAGCCTGGTTCATCTGAACCAAATCTGGTTCGTTTGAACCGGGTATTACATCCTCCCCTCCTTATAAAAATTTTGGCCTCGAAATTGGTATACTATAAATCTCAAAAGTCAACAATCTTAAATGGATAATTAATTGTGGATACATTTAATTTAATTTCATCCTCCAGCTCCCAAGAAGCCTCCCTCTCAGAGTGATTATTTCACTGAACTTTGACATACGGGATGGTATGCCACCTTAGAATCTGATCCTTGCGGTCCACGATAGATGTTCCTCAAATGATAAATCCTTCCTCAATTGAATAGACTCATAAGCTATAACATGACTGGGGTCTGAAACATACTTCCTCAACATAGATACATGGAATACATTGTGAACACCAAATAAGATCGGGGGCAGTGCTAAGCTGTATGCAACCTCCCCAACTCCATATCATAAGGAATACTACACCATCTCAGGACTTAATCCTTGCGGTCTACCATGTGCACAAAATGATCTTCATAGGTCAATTCTTTCTTAAACTAAATCGGTTCAAGTTCTAACACATAACAGGGTTTGAAATACACCTCCTCAGTCATAAAGATATGAAACTCATTGAACATCCCAAAGAGTAATGAAGATAGTGCTAAGCTATAAGCCACCTCCTATTCCTTGATCAACATCTCAAATAGCCCAATAAATTGAGGACTCAATTCACCTCTAAACACAAATCTCCTCACGTCATTAGTTAGTAAAATTTCCAAATGATTTTCAACCTGAAATTTCAAATCTTTCTATTTAACATCAACATAACTTTTCTATTAACTCTGAGCTACATGAAGCTGCTTTGATACTTTCTCATATTTGTTAAACCAGCTCAGTAATCAAAATTTTCTCTCTCACACTTCATCTCAATAAAAATTACACCTTATATCATAGACAACAAAATGAATCCATTTGAATATTGGCTTGGTAATCATTAAAATAAGCAATTTCACTAAGGGTAAGAAGCTATACCAAGCACTTTCTAAATCCATCACACAGGCTCACAGTATATCATCAAAATCTAATTGGTTCATGCAGATTGTCCATCTATTTGAGGGTGGAAGGCTGGACAGAAATTCAGCTTAATTCACTAAGCCTTATGAAAACATCATCAAATTAGAAGAGTGAGACAAATGGGTTCAGACTCAATTTACGTAGTTTACCATTAAACCAAAAACAAATATTAACATTTTATCCTGCTAAAATTTCATCCTCGAAATTAAATGTCCACAATTTTGTACCATTATAGATACTCACTAGCAACTTTTATTTCATTCCTAGGTACCCAAATGATGTATCCAACTTTAACAATTAATTGATCTTTCTACCAAATAAAATTGAATTCCTTAAGAAGTATTTCTTTCCTGCCCCTTAACTTCTCACAACACAATCATCATAAATATCATAGGTCCATCATATGTATTATGTCATCCATTCTTAAGGTTAATAAAACATCAGGTACTCTCAATTCCTCGATAAGACAGTTCTAAATTCTTGTGAATTAGATATAAGATAGTTTTCTTCCAATGCTCTCTCAACTCATAAATAGTTGAATGTGCCATTAATCATTACGACACTTATCATCAACATACTTGGTTTCACTCTTGAATACTTCAAGCTAACATCAATGAATATTATGTAATTATTTAGGATATCTTTCATAATTATCATAATAACTAATTTAATTTCTTTGAATAATATTGCCATCATTAATCATCAGTATGATTAATTTGTCAATAATACCACTATAACCAATCAATTTCTCATGAATAGGTCAGTATATCCTCAATAAATAATGCAATTTAAATGATTCAAATTCTTGAATCGATTATTTCGTTACCAATGATTATCAAAATCATCTATAGATTATGCAATGTCTCATGCCATAACATGACCAACTAATTTAAACCCTTCAAATATCTCAAAGTGACTTTACTAATCTAGCTCAGATGGATACAAGACTTATAAGGTCAATCAAGATTGAAAATGCACTTACCATCCGAAAGACATAATTGAAAATTATAGTAATCTCTCTATGACTTGAAAGTGATAATAGATGTACCCTTAACCATAATCCATAACTGATAATAATCAAAATAAAATCACCTCCCTCCTATTTTCTTAACAATAATTATGCCACTTATGGATGATTGATAATTTATCCATCCTGGAGAAAGATATCTACGTAGGAACTATGAAGAAAGGTACAATAAGTATGCACGATAAATTAATGAATAGATATCTTGATTAGAAATCTATTAGTAGATAAAAATTCCCATGAAATTCTTTATCAGTGAGTTTATCTTATTCTCATTATTGCTAAAATCTTTCACTTCTAGAATCAAAATATTTGATCATTTATAGCCAAAATCAGTTCTAAAGATTAATAGAGTCTACTGCTCTCAAAAACTTAAACAGTAATTGTCTCAGAATTTAAAATTTTATAATCTTCCTAAATGATCCATCAAGATATAATATGCAGTCAACTATTCATTAGCATCAATATCAACCATCTCCATATCTAGCAAATTAACAATCAGTTTTGAACATGCAATATCCATAATAAAAGTTCTCTTAGTAAAATTCACTATATATACTTATCCATCCAGATTCAAATTCAAAAGTACTCAATTGTGATAGATCAAAAACATGTAATTAACTATTTCATTCTCAAAATATCATCAATATTAATCATCCCTATAACCGGCAGATTAGTTCATAATCTTAAACTTACAATATCAACAATGTAAGTTCTACAAATAAAATTCATTTTATCCACATTCAAATTTAGATTTACTAACTCCAAATCCACATATCAACTCAATTGCAATATGGACATAATGATGTTATCTTAGTCATATTAGTCATCAATTGTAATTTTTAACTATTATATCATATTCCATATATTCATCTGTCTTTTATTGTATATCCAATAAAAGTTTCATCTTCCATATTATTTAAAGATCTACGAATCATTTCCAACAAGTTTAATGGAGCTAAAACCTCTAGAAGCCCCTTGACCTCTCCACTGATCAAGGCTACCAGCCAGGGAGCCCACATAGTATCATTGGCTTGCGATGGTTCATTCTCAATTTCTATCAAACTTGTAATTCTTGGTAAACTTTAAATTTCAAGCTTCCAAAGCATAATTCATGAAATTCCTTGAAAGTCATAATTATCTCAATGTCATCCAAGTATTTTGCCTGGAGTGTCAATATGCATATGTCCCTAAGATCATAACCTAGGTCCTGTGGGTTATGGGCCCACCACGCTTCCGCTGCGCCACCCTGATGCTGCATGTCCTGCATAGACTGCGCCATACCCGAGAGAGCTTGAAGCATCTCGGACTAGAATCGCTGGTGCTCAGTCCCTACTGGGTTGGCAGGGGCCATACCTCCAGTAGTTCCTTAACCCACCCGGCTGATCAGCATTACCGGCCAGAGAGTCCTCCTCATACAGTTGGCTCCTAGTATGGCGAGCCATAACTAATTCCTGGTAAATTGGATGTGGTTAATATCATAAACTAAAGTGTCAGGTGTCTCTAAATATAATGTCATCAAAATATGTTCTCTCCGTGTTATCATGTCAATATGTCTGTGTCCCTAGGGTCATAAGTTCTCTACATGTTATCATGTCAATATGTCCGTGTCCCTAGGGTCATAACCTATGCTCTGATACCACTAAAGTTGTCACGCCCCAGACCCAATATCGGGCTAGGGTGACAACCCGCCGCGTGCCGGGCACGCAAGGCGTCATCATATTTTTCAACATAAAGCACCATTATAAATAAAAACCAAGTCAAATACATTAATAAAAGTTTTGGGCTAACACCCTTACACACCACAATAATAAAGTCTGGGCATCAAGCCCTACACATATGTAATATCGGGGCTACAACAAAATAATGGTCTTGTTTTATTTAATAGAAGATCCATCGCCCCACCAATCCATCTTTAACCTCGTGGCTCTGATAAAAACATTGTAAGAATTTTGTGAGCTTACACTCAGTAAGTAAACCACGTTATACAGTCAAATCATAGCATAACAGTCAATAAGCACATAATAATTTGCATGCTTAAACACTCCACAAATACTCAAACATGCAATGTAAGTAAACCCACTGTTTATACTCTCAATGGTAACTGTAAATGTAACCCACGGCCCTGCAATATCTCAATAGTGTACCAACAAGCATCCCCTTAAAGCATCCCCCTACTGAAAGGTCAAGATACCAGGGTCACGCCAATAGTGTACCAATAAGCATCCCCTTAAAATCCCCCTACTGAAAGGGTCAAGATACCAGGGTCATGCCAATAGTGTACCAACAAGCATCCCCTTAAAGCATCCCCTACTGAAAGGGTCAAGATACCAGGGTCACGCCAATAGTGTACCAACAAGCATCCCCTTAAAGCATCCCCCTACTGAAAGGGTCAAGATACCAGGGTCACGCCATGTCAAAATCCACCAGAACACATACTCTATTGTGTGATGCCACATCGAACCAAGCAGAACACATCCTCTAGACGTGTGTGTAGTATGACATGATAAAGAGAACCGCGGCGATACATAACAGTACTTCACATCACATGCACTCATCATATCAATGACAACTCAATATTGCATAAACAGTGGATTATACCTACTGAACAATTGCATGTAATATATCACATCAATATCATAATAACTGCATCTCTCATGCATAATAACTGCATCTCTCATGCATAGCATCCGCACATGAAATCATAGCACATAAACAGCCATGTATTCATAATATTCATCTACTTACAAATTTAGCCAATAACAATTCTTCATGTCACAATTCACAATTTAAACATTCATATAATGAATAATTTATTAAATACTGATAACTGGCTTACTTACCTCAGTACGCAATCCAACAGGTATAAATAAGCTAGTCAGATGTCTGAGCACCTACAGGATCATTTACACAATTAATTGATTAGCAAGGAATATTAAAATGACCCTTAGAATTTCTACCCAGACTAGTTCACGGGCCCTACTTTGGGCTCGAATATCTCCCACTATACACACCCAATTGGGGAAGTAAAAATACCCCAAGAAACTAGAATTCACCAAGATTCTAGCCATATAATTATTTTGCTAATTCCCGCCCGATACGAGGCCCAAAATCTAGCCCAAAGTCAGCTCACTGTACGGCCCAAAAGGCCTGAACCGGCCGGCCCAGCCGGCCCGGTTCAACCCCTTCCACCCGATCCCCTGTTTCACCGAACAGGGGACGGGAACGTGGCCGGCGGCGGCACAGGGGACGGGAACGTGGCCGGCCCGGGGCGCCGCTGGCCAAATTGAGGGTGGCCCGGCTGCGGTGGCCGGGCCATAGCCGCCGCCGCCGCGGCCGGCCGCCAAACCTCCTCCCTCTCCTCAATTTGACACGTCTTCTTCCACTTACCCGCGCGGCACGGTGCTGTGCCGGCGGCACGGCCGGCCACCTTGGCCGGCCAGACCTCCACCGGACGCACGCCCGGCGCCGGTGGAGGCGACAGGCCAAATCTCGGGCCCGGTGAGGCGGCGAGCACGCCGCCGGGCCCGAACCAACCGGCTTCCGCCACCGCGCCAGAGGAGGGCCAATTGGCCCTCCCTCTCCTCTCTCTCTCCACCACCACCCCGCCGGACGCCTCCCCCAGCGCCGGCGGGGTCGCCGGTCAAGTATCAGGCCCGGCGCGGCGGCGAGCACGCCGCCGGGCCTGAACCAAGGGGATCGGGCGGTTTCACTGCTACACTGTCTTCCTCGCTCTCTCTGTATCTCTGCTCTTTCTCTCTCACGCTGTCTCTCTCTCTCCCTCTCTCTCTCTCTCTCTCTCTCTCTCTCTCTAAGTAGCAGGGGATTACCTGATGGATGGAGCGCGCCAACGTGAGGAAAGAAGTCTTTCTCTCCCCTATTTATTTACTTGTGCAGCGCCTCTGATCGGGGGTTTCCCGGAAGACTAAACGCTTCGCTTGGAGCGAAGCGTTAGTCTGGGGAACCCAATAGTCTGGAGCTTGGTTCATCTGAACCAAGCCTGGTTCATCTGAACCAAATCTGGTTCGTTTAAACCGAGTATTACACACCTGGTCATGGCCACGTCAGTGGGGTTCTCAATCGTGGCGCCAATTACCAGCGGCGACCTCGCAATGGTGAAAGAGCGAACCACCTTCGCTGGAAGGGATCATTTCTTCTTGACGATGTCATAGAGGCTAGTGAAAGGACTTAAACGTTAAATGTTAAGCGTATCCATCGTCTTCTATTTTATTCTTAAGAAGTGGTCGATTAGTATTACTTAAGTAACAGCAAGAAGCTTTTTCGGAGGATTAGACCTAGACAGGACATGTTATTTCAAACACTCTTAGGATTCCCTCTCATCAAATTTGATGGCAATAATTTTCAACTTCTAGCTAGTTTCCTTTGCTAGTTTCCTTCTTCGGGCTTTCATGCCCAAGGGCTGACTGCCCCCCAACAGCATGAGCCTCCTCTATTCAAAGTTGTAATCGAATGAAGCACGTCTGCCTTGTTGAGCTCCTAATTATGGCCTGGAGACAGTGCGCGGTGGACCTCACATCACATGGCGTCGATCGATCGATCGATCGATGCCACAGCAGTCGCCAGTAAAGGGATGCAGCTGCTGTTTTTTTGGTTGGTGTCTTAAGGTGAGACGAGGCCTTCCCCCTGAAAGGGACTGTCAAACTGTCTTAGGTCCAGGCCTGGCCCTCTTTATGAGCAAATTTTGAAATAATGGAGAACGTGGCCAATGACCCTAACCCCTTCCTTTCGTGCTCTGGCGTTTCGATTTGCCAGAAGACTAGAGGAATGACGACCAGTCCCTCATTTTGGGCGGAGAAATTGTTTCACAAGTGGTCCCTTCGCTCGTAGCGTCCGTCCGTCCGTCCGTCACATGATTTCTGGGTTCAGCGATACCTCCCAAGCTCTCGCTTTGGTGGACTGACACCATCATCACAGCCAGGATTCTTATCAGCGACTGCTGGCAAAAACCAACACCCTCTCACGACAACTGCAACAATTATACATGGCCTGTTGTCGCCGGGATCCGTCCTCCGACTCAGACGCGGTCGATCTCCAGGAGGCGGACCTGCACACAAGTCCTCGCGCGAGAGGCATTAGGGGTGGCCCTCCGCGGAAGACCCTTCGATGCTCAAGTCAGTGGGAGGAAATCGGCGATCAATCAGAAAATGGGAAGGTGGATCTCTCCGGAGAGTCTCTCTGGGGGGCGGCCAATCGAGAACTCTAGGAGGTGAGAGCACCGACGAGCAGCAAGAGAGCAGGAGAGTGGGAGTGAGGGTGTGAGCGCGCGCGTACCTGAGGGATCTGTGAGCGTGAGATTTATAGTCTGTCACCTGGATCTTGAGCGCCTTCTGGAAGGTTCAGAGGTTGTTAGGATACGGGAGTGGATCGAATCAAGCCGTTGTGGGGCTGTTGGGATCCATATCTTGTCTGTTAGGGGATCGACGGCTAGGAGAGCTGCTTGATGGCTTGAGATCTGGTAGGTGTAGGTCTCAGGTAGCCTTGATAGGTTCCAGACCACTTCTCAGCATGATTCCTTGCCTAGGGTGCTGTTACAGTAGGCTTAGGCTCTCCCGCGTCAGGTTCCGCAGAGGTGAGTATTGGATCGTGGGTCGTTCAGTGGAGCTGGGCCATGGAGGCTCGGGGGAAACGAGCTACAGGAAGCTTGGGAGAGCCGAGCTATGGGAGCTCGTGAGAGCCGAGCTATGGGAGCTTGGGAGAGACGAGCTATGGGAGCTCGGGGAGGACGAGCTTTGGAAGCTCGGGAGAGCCGAGCTATGGGAGCTCGGGGAGGACGAGCTATGGGAGCTCGGGAGAGACAAAGGGAGGAGGTCGGTCTTAGCCTCCTTGCACGGATATCAATACAATGACGATTTTATCCCTCAACATATGCCCTCCACTCCCTAGTTCAAAGCGTAGGTTCGGGCATAGGGAGTATAAGTCCAGGTGGCACGTTTTGGATGGGGCGATTTGGTTTAGACAGCCCATGCAATGATGCTCTAATTAATGCGGCAGGGTCATTGTGCCTTCGTGGGTAAGGCTCCTCCAAGAGTGACGGTTGGGAATACGCCACGTTGCGAATCCCGATTAATACGGCGTTTGTCGAGGCGGTTCTGGATGCCTGGGGTGAGGCGCCTCGTCCTTTCAAGATGGCTTCCTTAGCGGGGAAGCAAAGCGATAGCCACACTATAAATACGTGTTTGCAGCATTCTCTCGTTCTGTTTCTTGAAGAGTCTCCCCCCTTGCAACGCTCACCGTTTCGTCTGGTGCTTTTCTCGGCTAAGATGACGATGAGCCCCGACGACGTAGCTTCGAAGATTGTTGCTGAGGATGTGGGAAGGATTCATCAGTGGCATGGCATGCCCCCAGATGTCGTCCTGCGAGTGCCGGAGCCTGGACATAGGGTCTTGCGGGATCTGGAGAGCGGGGTCTTCGTTTATGAAGATAGCTTGAAAGCAGGCTTCCATTTTCCTCTCCATCCCTTGGTGAAGGAGATCATGACTCACTATAACATCTATCCGACGATGGTGGCCCCAAACAGCTGGCGGAGCATCATCGGATTTATCTCAATGTGCCACCAAATTCGGATTGCCGCCACTCTCCCTCTTTTCCGTGCTTGTTATCATCTGATACCCAGGAGGAAATCGGAGTGGCCATATTGGACCTCGGAGGTCCTTCAACGTGATTGTGGATAAGCCGTCCTCTATCAAGGGATGGAAGAGTCGATTCGTTATCGCCGATGGGAATATTGGTTCCAACTTCCCTCGGAAATGGGGAAGCTTTGTTAGGGATGCGGAAATGCATTCGGTTTTGTCAGAGCAGGAGGAGAGAGATTTGGACGTCCTCCGCAATGGCCAAGTGTTTTCGGCCAACGATCTGTTATCGGAGGGGGCCCTCTTCGCCGCCGGGCTTAGCCCCCTGGACCCGCAAGGTGAGTCTTCCCTTTTACTTTCTCCGCTGCGTGCTACCCGACGAATGTGTTTGGATTTAATCGCATATGTTCCATTCTTACAGCCAAGAGGTCGGCATTGTCGAGCCTCGCCAAGAGGAAGAGAGGCAAGCGCCCAGGGGAGAGCAGCGGCATGGATAGTGGCAGGCCCGAGAAAAGGGCTCACACCTCCTCAAGGAGCTCGTCGGACGCCGGAGCGGTCATGATAGGAGCGCCGGAGGCGAAGGAGGATTCAGGGAGGACAGCTGCGATTCCTTGTCCTCCCGTATTGGAGATATCGGATAGCTCAGATGAGACTCCGTTGGCTTGTCTGACCGCATCCCCTATGAAAGAGGAACCGGCGATGGATCTGGCGGAAGCAATCGTTTCTGGGGGGCCTTCCGCCTCCGCGGGACCACTACTGACTCCAGTATGAGAGGGAGAGGGAACAGCTGCAATCGATGAGGTTCAGGTCGAGCTCCCTCTTGGTCTCTCTGCGGAGGAGTCCGGTGGTAGCGACGCTGGGTCGCCCGTGGCAGTTCAAGAAGTAGGCCAGATAGAGGCTCCAGCGGAGCCTGCAGGGGAGGCGCAAGTGACAGCGACGGAAGGAGGCACGATGGAAGAGGGATCTCAGCGGGGTAAGAGTCCCGCGATGGAGACTCCTCCGAGAAGGATTTTGGGCAGGCTGGCGCTTGGGTTGGCCGAGTTATCTGAGGAGACTCAAGCCAAAATTCTGATGGAAGAAGCTGGGAAGCTGAAGGCTTCTCAGTCGGAGGTCGCTCGGATTGGCTCCTTGGGCGGAGATGACCAGCCCGGTAGCTCGAACGTGGGTGTTGAGGAGGTTTTTCTGCCTTAATGAGGTCGGCCTTGTATCCAGGTGTGATCCCTCAGCGGACAAGTTTGTGGATTTGGAGTTGGTTGATGCCGCGTTCGGGCAGCAAGGTGTGGCTGAAAGTATCCATCTCCTTCCTGATATCGATAATACGACCCTGATGAGGATGACACGGGCCTATGCCTCGCGGGTGAGTTGCCATTCCTGGGTAGTGGATACATTTTGGCTGACGTAATGGTATATTCTCATTTATTTTTTATCCTGTAGAGTGTTTTGCTTTCTCGGGCGATGTGCTGGCGTCTGAGTTTGGCGACGGGGGCTAGCATTCAGGCCAGGAGAGACAACGCTGAACTCCGATCACGAGTGGTGGTTTCTGAGAAGTTCGAGGAACTTCTGGCCACTAGCAACAGTGGTTTGGAGGGGATGAAGGCGGCGTATCAGGCCGCTCTAGCCGAAGCATCAAAGCAAAAATGTAAGGTGGAGGAGTTACAGGACTCCTGGCGAAGAATGAAGATGTGTGCCTGGAGTTGGCTAGAGTTGAGTCAAAACACTCCGCGGAGGTGAAGGCGATGCGGCGGGAACATAGTGAGAGTTTGGGTCGGCTGGGAGGGAAGCTGCCGACGAGAGAAAGCGCCTGACCAGAATGCTCAACGAAGTGGAGGAGAGACTGAAGCGGCGCGATAGCGAAATTGCCGACTTGAGGGACGACGCTAAATGGCACCAAGGGATGATAGCTCGGGTGAGCAACGAGCTATCCCAAGCCCGAGGTGAGGTCGAAGCCAAACAGTCAAGGATCAATGCTCTGCAGGAGAGGGTTGAGTTGGTTGGGGCTGATAGAACAAGGGCCAGGGGTGAGGCCGAGGAGCTGACCAAAAGGTTGGCCAGACAAGAGGAGGAGGTATGATCTTATCCCCCCTTCTTAGCTTCTTTGTTGGTCTCTTGTGATGCCGACTGATTTCGGTTTTGCAGATGGCAAAATTAAGGTCGGAGAATCGGGCTTTCCAAGGCGAGCTTGTGTTTAGCCGCAATAAGAGCTCAGAACTCGAGGCGCGGTCCGGCGAGTTCGAGGAGCAAATGTTATTCTGCGGGCTCAAGTTGCGGAGGCTGAGAGGAAGCTTCTGAGGCTAGGGTGCAACTCGCCATACTCAAGGGGGAACGGGACGCGATCGGCGTTGACGCCTTCCAACTTGGAATGGAAGAGTGCAAAGACAAGATATCCAGCGAGCACCCGGAATGGGATCTTTCTTTTCTGGATACTGAAGCTCCTGATGTCGGTGAGTCCAAAGGAGAAGAGGAGGATGAATACGTAGACGTCTCTGATACCGATCCTGGTGCCGCCCTGGGTCCCAGCGAAGCTGCAGCTTCTGAAGGACGATCGCAAACTGCCGCTGAAGGGGCAAAGGCATTAGAGAAAGGCGAATCTAGTCACACCTCTGCGGATGTAACCGAGGGTTCCTCCAGAACTGATGTGGTTCCCGGCCTTTAAGAGCCACCTCTGTGTTTTGCTTTCTGAAAATCTGACTGGTGTCTTTCAATGAATGAACTTTTTGTTTTTATTTGAGTGTTTTTCTTTGATAGCCCTTTGCTCCAAATTTCACTTCAGTCGTGATTGGCTTGTTGACGCTTTTTGGTCATCTCTGTTTCGGGGTCAAGGGAACGCATTGGCTTGGCCCAAGGTGGGGTGATAGTCCTGACTGGCAAACCGATAGACGATCTGGTTTGGCTTGTGTCTAATTAAAACTTGAGAAATGAGGCCAGTTAGTTAAGACTGACGGACGGGGTAGGTCGACTTGGCCCGACAGATGGAATAGGTCGGCCAAGGCCGACGGGCAAAGTAGGTCGGCTAGGGCCAACGGTCAAAAGTAGGTCGGCTAGGGCCGACGAGCAAAGTGGGTCGGCTAGGGCCGACAAGCAAAAGTGGGTCGGCTAGGGCCGACGAGCAAAGTAGGTCGGCTAGGGCCGACGAGCAAAGTAGGTCGGCTAGGGCCGACATATGAGGATGTTGCCGAAGTATTTTTCGCTTCCTTTGGTCACTTCATTTTTGTTGAATGAAAGGATAGTTTGTGTAGCCTTCGCGCTCATTTTGTTTTGGGGCACCCGATTTTGTCGCACGAGTTCCTCGAGCGACTAACTCGCTGGGAAGCAATCGACGAACAGTCGGTTTTCGTGCTTTTTGCTATCCTGCCAGCGCCCTGCCGTTCTGCAGGTAAACCGTTTTTATTTCACCGAAATTGATGATACGGCTCTGTAGGGAGCAAAAGCTGTTCTGGTGCTTTTTGGAAGGTGTTCCTTTCCCATGTGGGTCGCTTTGACGTATGGCGCACGCAGCCGTTTACCATTGGAGGACCTTGTTTTCGCAGGACGATCTTCTGAACCTGCCAGTTTCCGTAATGCTAGTGGACGATCCTCTGCATTTAATGATCATGATTCGGGATCAAGAGGAAATCTTCGCATACGTCATAATTCAGGCGGTGGGCTCGGCGCGCAATAGGGTGCCGCTTTCATCCTGGGGGGCCACGTGGAGGTATGGCCTAGGTGTTTGAATCTCGGGGCTTATAGCCTTGGTAATTGTTCCCGGTCCATTTTTGGCCTATAAAAAGGGGAAGTGGGGTAGTGTTAAGTCATCCCCAAAGTTTCTTTCCCATTGGAGTTTCCACCATGTTAGTTCTCTGCTGTTGCGAGTGGAGGACCGAGCTTCCTCTCAAAGCCCTTCGCCACCGGATAGCTGGGGCGATGAAGGAGCTGCGAAGAGTGGCTCGCCCTTAGGGGATGAGTCCCGGAGATCATATGGAGAGCGCACAGGGAGGGCGCAGAGATCACACGGAGAGCGCACACATGCTCTTCCAGTGTGACCTTTGTGGTTCCCCTTCGGGGACGTATGGTAGGGGTGCACGCGGGCTCCCCATGACTCACTTGAACTTCTCCTCCTCCCTTGATTTGGATTCCTGGGCTCGTCCGCCTGGGGAATCTTTTGCCACATGGGGAGGAGGTGAAAGTGTGCCGCCCGCCGACACCTTGTCCTTGAGCCTTGGCAAGGTAGGGCGGTGCACACTCGGTTTGGGAGAGCGTTCCGATGCCGGGTCCGCTGGCTTCCTGCCTGCTCGCCGGGGGGTCCCTCGATTGGGTGGTCTGGGATGGCCACTCTGATATCTCGGTTGGGTCACCGAGATATCATTATTGACTGAAGCTGGCCGCAACTATTGGTCCATGTCGCCCGGCCATTATCGGCTCGAGCTGACTGGATGCGGCTTATCTGGTTCGGCAGTCCGACGCCGGAGCATCACAGTTGCCCAGATCTGCTTTGGAGCAGTTGCCCGAGCTTTGTATTGTCTTTATTTTATGCATTTCAATGCTCTTGTAACGCCTTTAAGGCATTTGTAACTGGTTTTGATGGCAATAAATAAAGAGAGTTCTGTTCTGTTTCTCATCTTTATCTCTTTTGTGCCGAGCTTGTTGTTGTTGGTCGTGGGGTACAAAGGCGTCCCGCTCGTTCTTTGGCGAGGATCCCGCGCTATCCGAACTAATCGAGGTTCGCAAGTGGCGGTTGGAGATTGTTCGGCGGAACACGCTCCTTATCTTGGTTCGAAGCTCGGTGATTTATGTCTCGCTTGAATATTTGCGGCTCGGCCTTGCCGAGGTTCGGGAAATTTTTACTTGGCCCTGCCGAAGTTCGGAGAACTTGTAGCTCAGCCCAGCGAGGTTCAAAGAATTTTTTACTTGGTCCTGCCAAGTTCGGAGAACTTGTAGCTCGGCCCAGCCGAGGTTCGGAGAATTTTTACTTGGCCCTGCCAAGGTTCGGAGAATTTTACTTGGCCTTGCCAAGGTTCGGAGAATTTGTACTTGGCCCTGCCAAGGTTCGGAGAATTTGACTTGGCCCGCCAAGGTTCGGAGAACTTGTAGCTCGGCCAGCTGAGGTTCGGAGAATTTGTAGCTCGGCCCAGCCGAGGTTCGGAGATTCGGGGCTCGGAGAAATGACTTAGTTGCCACTACGGGCGGTACATGGTCACGCTCTTCATTTATGACGTTATCCCTCCCGAGGGGACGAGTCACTGCCAGGCGCTGGATTTCTTTCTTTTTTGCGCTTCCCGAAAAGGGGGCCAGCTTTAAAAGAGCTTGGGGAAGTGTCGGGAGCATTCATGACGGGGGGCCGGCAGATCGGAAATACTCTGTTCAGGGGGGTTCCCGAATAGTCCGTACGTGTTTACCGATCTCTCTCGGGATGGGGCACGCCCTTCGGATTCCGCAGGCAATAAAGCGATGACATGTGGTGAGTTCTCGTAGGTCGGTGGCTACGGTGCGACCGATCGAGATACCCGCCTGGCAAGTATAAATATGACCGAGGGATGTTGGTCTTAGCCATCCCTCGTTTTAAGCTTCGAAGTAGCATTCGGCCATGGACTCTCAAGGAGGACGATCATCCGAGGAGTTACATGCGTTGATCAACGATTTGCTTCGCCCGCCGAGTGGTCATCCCACGGTTACTGTTGATGGGTTGGGCCTGGCGTCGACCCTTGCGAGCCAACAGCAGCTCGTGAGGGTCATCGAGGAGTACGTGGACATCTCCAAGGGAGACGGAGGCCCTGCGCCGGGTGGCGGACCGGCAGAGGGAGGAGATCGCATCGCTCCGCCAGCAGGTCGCTGACCTCACCGAGCGCCTGGAGGACCTGCTGGCGTCCGGGAGCGACACCGAACCTTAGTTGGGGCCTCCTTTGCTTCTTGTTTTTGCTTTTTCTGTTTCTTTTGTACTCCCTTTCCTCAATCAATGAAAATGGCCCTGTTTGGATAATCTTCTTCTCACGAGTTTTTAGCTCGAAAAATGCCATTCGTATAATAATTGGGGAGCCTGGGTGGCTCCACTGGTTTACGCGCTGAGTCATGTTCTGTTGAGATAGACGCTTTGTCGCGGGTTATAGGGGCGTTGCCCAAAGACTTTAGTAGCAAAAGGGGAATTCCCTGGCTCTGCTTGGGGCTCGTGGCCGGTTACGCGGGGCTTATTGAACCCTTTAGGGGTTTGCCGGAGGCACATTCTTTGTGCGCGTTGACGGTTTTCGCTCAGCGTGCCTTTTTCAAACCGGCCGAAGTTCTGGGGACTTTTTGGAAGTCCTTCGGCTTTAATCGGGGCTGCGTACTTCGGTTTTGCCGGTATTTTAGCCTGAAGAATTTTTACTCGGCCCAGCCGAGGTTCGGAGAATTTTTTACTTGGCCCTGCCAAGGTTCGGAGAATTTTTACTTGGCCCTGCCAAGGTTCGGAGAATTTGTTGCTCGGCCCAGCCGAGGTTCGGAGAAATTTTTACTTGGCCCTGCCAAGGTTCAGAGAATTTTTTACTTGGCCCTGCCAAGGTTCGGAGAATTTGTTGCTCGGCCCAGCCGAGGTTCGGAGAATATTTTACTTGGCCCTGCCAAGGTTGGAGAATATTTTACTTGGCCCTGCCAAGGTTCGGAGAATTTGTTGCTCGGCCCAGCCGAGGTTCGGAGAATATTTTACTTGGCCCTGCCAAGGTTCGGAGAATTTGTTGCTCGGCCCAGCCGAGGTTCGGAGAATATTTTACTTGGCCCTGCCAAGGTTCGGAGAATTTGTTGCTCGGCCCAGCCGAGGTTCGGAGAATATTTTACTTTCGGAGAATATTTTACTTGGCCCTGCCAAGGTTCGGAGAATTTGTTGCTCGGCCCAGCCGAGGTTCGGAGAATTTTTACTTGGCCCTGCCAAGGTTCGGAGAATTTGTTGCTCGGCCCCGAGGTTCGGAGAATATTTTACTTGGCCCTGCCAAGGTTCGGAGAATTTGTTGCTCGGCCCAGCCGAGGTTCGGAGAATTTTTACTTGGCCCTGCCAAGGTTCGGAGAATTCCTGTTCAGACAAGTAGCTCGGTCGTGCCGAGGATTGGTAAGCAGCATCTATTTCTTTTGCAATTTTGGCAATGTAGTGCATAATGATTTACGCAAATTACGAAAAAATGTGTCGATAGGAAGGTATAATGAGGCATATGAAAATGGACTTGGAGAGGACGTACCCTATTGATAATATTTACGGAGATTGTCCGAGTTCCACGTCCGGGGATGGATTTCCCATCAAATCTTGCAGCTTGTAGGTTCCCGGTCCAATGATCTCCGCCACTTGGTACGGGCCTTCCCAGTTTGGCGCCAGCTTTCCTTGCTCCAGCGGTTTGGAAACAGAGGCCTTTCGGAGGACAAGGTCGCCAGGTAGGAAGGCTTTCCCTTGACTCTGGAGGCGTGGTAACGGGCCACCCTTTGTTGATAGCAGCCACTCTGATCCGGGCCTTCTCTCTGATCTCCTCCACCAGGTCGAGGTTGGTGCGGAGCTGTCGTTGCTAGCTTCCTCTGAGTAGCTTTCCACCCGCAATGATGGGAGGCCTATTTCCACAGGGATAACGGCCTCCGTGCCGAAAGCCATTCGGAATGGGGTTTCGCCTGTCGGGATTCTCGGGGTGGTGCGGTAGGCCCATAGAACATGATGCAGCTCATCCGCCCACCTGCCTTGGGCTCTGGAGAGGCGAGCTTTGATCCCCTGAAGGAGGGTCCTGTTGGTCACTTCGGCCGCTCCGTTGGCTTGTGGGTGCCCGACCGAGGTGAGGTGGTGACGGATTCCATGCTCTTCACAGAACTGGCGGAATTTGGAGTTATCAAACTGCTTGCCGTTATCGGTGATTATGGTGTGCGGGAGGCCGAATCGGCAGATGATGGACCTCCATACAAAATCTCTGGCCCGTGCCTCGGTTATTTGTGCAACTGCTTCCGCCTCGACCCATTTGGTGAAGTAGTCAATGGCGACAAATAAGAATTTCCGCTGTCCCGTGGCAAGCGGGAATGGGCCGAGGATGTCCATCCCCCATTTGGCAAAGGGCCAAGCGGAGGATATGGAAACTAGTTCGGCGGAGGGGAGCCTTTGGATGCTTGAGTGTCTCTGGCAGGGTCGCAGGCTCGGACTAGATCGTCCGCATCCTTCTGCATGGTCGGCCAGTAGTAGCCTTGTCGCAGCACCTTGTGGCATAGGGACCGGCTTCCCAGATGGTTGCCGCAAATCCCTTCATGCACCTCGCGCAGAGCATAATCTGCTTCGGACGGGCGAAGGCATCTGAGCAGCGGCATGGAGAAGGACCGCTTGTAAAGCTGGTTGTCGATCAGCACATAGTGGGTGGCCTGCAGCTTCAGCTTTCTAGCCTCTCTCCGGTCGGTGGAAGCGACCCTTCTTTGAGATATTTGAGGATAGGGTCGAACCAGATGGTTCGGCCTCGACTTGCATTATCCGGTCGGCTTCCGCGATGCTCGGCTTTTCCAGAGTCTCCAGGTGGAACTTTTGCTCGGCATCCATTGACTCCGCGGTTGCCAATCGGGAGAGTAGGTCGGCACGGGCATTCTCGGATCTGGGAATCTGAATATTTCAAATTCGCAAAATGGGGAAGCAGGCTCCGCACCTCCTGGAGATATCGAATCATGTTCGGCTCCCGGGCTTCAAACTCTCCCGCACATGACCGGCTACCAGCTGAGAGTCGGTGAAGGCATTAAGCTTCTCCACCTTCAGATTGCGGGCGATTCGGAGACCGGCTAACAGGGCTTCGTACTCGGCTTCGTTGTTGGAGGCCGGGAAGGAGAATCGGACGCCATATTCGAAGGTTATCCCTCCGGACTGGTGAGAACCAGGCCCGCACCGGAGCGATGGGCATTGGATGACCCGTCGACATGGAGGAGCCACCGGGCTCCAGATTTTGGTTCTTCAAGGAGTCTGGGGTAGAACCGTCCTCCGGGATGGTACACTCGAGGAGGAAGTCGGCCAGCACTGAGCTTTGATGGCTGGGCGAGGCTGAAAGTGTATGTCATGCTCGCTTAGCTCGACGGCCCATTGGTCATTCTCCCGATGTCTCGGGACGGTGGACTACCGCCTTGATGGGTTGGTCAGTCAGGACCGTCACAGAATGTGCTTGGAAGTACGGTCGCAGCTTCCGAACTGAGGTGATTAAGGCCAACACCATCTTCTCAATTCTGCTGTACCTCGTCTCCGCATCGCGGAGCAGCCTGCTGACATAGTAGATCGGCTTCTGGACTTTGCCTTCTTCCCTGACCAGCACCGAACAAACGGCACCCTCTGAAACAGCCAGGTACAAGAATAGGGTCTCTCCCGGGGCCGGACTGCTGAGAAGTGGGGGCGAGCCGAGGTACTTCTTGAGATCTTGAAATGACTTTTGGCATTCAGGAGTCCACTGGAAGTTTTTGGCCGATCGGAGGGTTTTGAAGAAGGGGAGGCATCTCTCGGCCGACCGTGCCACAAAGCGGTTAAGGGCCGCTATCCTCCCGTTAGGCGCTGGACCTCTTTAACAGATGCCGGGGGCGCCATTTGTTGGAGAGCTTGAATCTTCTGGGGGTTAGCTTCGATACCTCGCTGGGAGACCATGAAGCCGAGAAACTTCCCGGAGTTGACGCCGAAGGCGCATTTGGTCGGATTGAGTCTCATCCCATACTTGCGCAACGTTGCAAAGCTCTCTGAGAGGTCCTCGACATGCTGTGATGCCTCCTTGCTTTTGACCAGCATGTCGTCCACGTACACCTCCATGTTCCGGCCGATTTGCTCCTTGAACACCTTGTTAACCAGCCTCTGGTAGGTCGCACCTGCATTTTTAAGACCAAAAGGCATACACGGTAACAGTAAGTACCTCGGTCGGTTATGAAGGCGGTCTTTTCTTCATCCTCAGGGGCCATTCGGATCTGATTGTAGCCTGAATAGGCGTCCATGAATGACAGCATCTGGTGGCCTGAGGTGGCGTCCACAAGCTGGTCGATCCGAGGGAGGGGGAAGCTGTCCTTCGGGCAGGCTTTGTTGAGGTCGGTGAAGTCGATGCAGATCCTCCATTTGCCGTTCGACTTCTTCACCATGACGACGTTTGACAGCCAGCTCGGATAATTTACCTCCGGACGAAATTGGCCTTGATGAGTTTGTCGACCTCTTCTTCAATGGCCTTTTGTCGTTCTGGGGCGAAGCTTCTCTTCTTCTGCTTGACGGGCCTGTGCATCTCGTCCACATTGAGATGATGGACGAGAACCTCGGGGCTGATTCCTGGCATGTCGAGGCGGACCAGGCGAAGATGTCAGCGCTTGCTTCGGAGGAACCTGATCAATCTGTGCCGAGACTCTCCTTTGAGCAGCGACCCGATCTTATGGTTCGGTCGGGATGAGCTCGTCCAGTGGTACCTCCTCCAATTCCTCTGCCGGTTCTCCCCGCTGTTCGGCGAAGTCCTCGCGAGCGTCTAGCCCATCAACTTCGGCATTCTAGACTGAAGGCTTGTAACAAAGCACTGCCGAGCCATGGCTTGACTTCCCGAACAACTCCAACTCCTCGCTCGGTGGGGAACTTCATAGACAGATGCGGGATGGAGACAACTGCCTTGAGGGACATCAGGCCGGGCCTGCCGAATATGCGTTGTACGGGATCTGAGGTCGGTCACTAGGAAGTCTGTCTGGATAATGGCTACAAGGGGCCAGGTTCCCGCGCGGACCGTCAGGGTGACGACCTTCCGGGACGATGACGTCGCCTGTGAATCCCATCAGGGTGGAATCCACGGCTCGAGGTTTTCCATGAGTAATTTCATCCTGGCAAACACACCGAGGTACAAAACATTCACCGAACTTCCACTATCAACAAGGATTCGGCTTACATCATAGTTATTTAAATTGAGGGATACAACTAATGCATCATCATGGGGAAGCTGTATCCCTTGGAGATCATCGTCGGAGAAGGAGAGCTCGCCCGTCGTGCCTTCTTCGGCGCCAATCCTTCACCGTTGCCCCTGGGGCTCGATCCGCCGGCCTCTTCAATCATGTTGATGCGGCCGATCACGGGCGGATTCGGTGGAGGAGGAGGTTGTTGAAGTTCGGCTGGCGGTCACCTCCTTGCTGTGGCTCGGGCGCCCTCCTAAATTGATCAGTCGTCCCCGCTGGATCAGCCTCTCGATTTCATTTTTCAGCTGCCAGCATTCTTCAGTGTCGTGGCCGTGCTCCCTGTGGTAGCGACAGTACTTGGTGGGATCTCTTCGGGTCGGGTTCCCTCGGAGAGGTACTGGCCGGGGAACTGGCGCTCTATCTCCATGAGGATTTGCGCCCGGGGCACAGTCAGCGGAGTGTAGTGATCAAATCGCCTGGGAGGGCTCCGGGAGCGATTCCTTGGCGGCAGCGGGGGACTCTTTGGCGGCGAGGCGGACTTGGCCGACGGGCGGGACGGTGCCTGTCGGGGCTTTGGGCTCCTTCTTCTTTGCCTGCTCGGCGCGGGCAACTCTCCGCGATTCTTCGACCCTAGCGTACTTGTCCGCAGGGCCATCATATCAGAGAGGCAGGGGGGGTAGCTGACTTCCATAGCCAGGTAGAAGTCGCTCTCCTTCGAGACTCCCCCCGCAGGGCGGACATAGCCACCTCATGATTAAGGTGGTCTACCTCTAACATGGCCTTGTTAAAATGGCCAAGGTAATTTCTCAGGGACTCCCCCTCTCTCTGCTTAACTTCGGAGAGGGAGTCAGATCTTCGTCGATGGCGGCGGCTGCTGACGAACTGGCCAATAAAAAGACGGCTCAGCTCGTCAAATGAATCAATGGAACCTCGCTTCAAGGCATTGAACCAGGTTCGGGCGGATCCTCTGAGGGTGGAGGGGAAAGCGCGGCAGAGGACCGCGTCGGATGCTCCGTGGAACATCATTATTGACCGGAAGCTGCTAAGATGGTCGTCCGGGTCAGAAGAGCCGTGGTAGGGTTCGACGGCTGGTAGCTTGACATGGGAGGGAATCACTTCCTCCATAATCCCCTTAGAGAAAGGGATGCCCTGCTCCGCTTTGGGTTGAGGTGGATGGGCCTGCTTGGCGGCGTCCAGCTCCTGACGCATCTCCTGGATCTGACGACGGATCTCCTCTTCACCGGTCAGAGGAGGAGCTGGGCGAGAGGATCGCAGGGACGGCGTTGAATCATGGTGGGAGGTCACTGGGGAGAGGGATCGGGCTTGCCGAGATCTGGGAGGATCCCTATCATAACCGCCTCGTGGGACTGATTTGTCCCCTTGGGCCGGCACGGGGGGGCCACGGATTTATACGGACCGAAGGAGGAAGTTGCCGATGAAGAAGGAATCGCTGCTTCCTTATGAAAGTGCGGAACAGGAGGAGCCGTAAGGCGCTCCTGGACCAGTGGGTCAGGGTCTGGACTTGCTGGACCAGCGTGGCGAACTGGTCCTGGGTCACCGGGATAGCAGGCGGTGACAGGGTTTCGACTGGTGGTGGTTGTGGCGCTACACCGCTCGTTGGATCAGGCCTCTGGGAAGCGACCTGATCTTGGGCTTCAGAGGTTGCTCTTCTCCGATTGTCCATTAGAGAGGTTCTACTCCAGATCAGGATCCTTATCTCCTTTCTTCAAGTTTTAATGGGACTTGAGACCTTTCCTCTAGCACCAATCTGTTGCCGCCGGGATCCGTCCTCCGACTCGGACGCGATCGATCTCCAGGGGGCGGACCTGCACACAAGTCCTCGCGCGAGAGGCGTTGGGGGTGGCCCTCCGCGGAAGACCCTCCGACGCTCAAGTCAGTGGGAGAAAATCGGCGATCAATCAGAAAATGAAGAGGTGGATCTCTCCGAAGAGTCTCTCTGGGGGGGCGGCCAATCGAGAACTCTAGGAGGTGAGAGCACCGACGAGCAGCAGAGAGCAGGAGAGTGGGAGTGAGGGTGTGAGCGCACGCGTACCTGAGGAGATCTGTGAGCGTGAGATTTATAGGCTGTCACCTGGATCTTGAGCGTCTTCTGGAAGGTTCAGAGGTTGTTAGGATACGGGGGTGGATCGAATCAAGCCGTTGTGGGGCTGTTGGGATCCATATCTTGTCGGTTAGGGGATCGACGGCTAGGAGAGCTCCTTGATGGCTTGAGATCTGGTAGGTGTGTAGATCTCAGGTAGCCTTGATAGGTTCTAGACCACTTCTCAGCATGATTCCTTGCCTAGGGTGCTGTTACAGTAGGCTTAGGCTCTCCCGCGTCAGGTTCCACGGAGGTGAGTATTGGATCGTTCAGTGAAGCCGAGCCATGGAGGCTCGGGGGAAACGAGCTACAGGAAGCTTGGGAGAGCCAAGCTATGGGAGCTCGAGGGAGCCGAGCCATGGAAGCTCGGAAGAGCCGAGCTATGAAAGCTTGGGAGAGACGAGCTATGGGAGCTCGTGAGAGCCGAGCTATGAAAGCTCGGAAGAGACGAGCTATGGTAGCTCGGGGGGAGCTCGGGGAGGCCGAGCTATGAAAGCTCGGGGGAGCCGAGCTATGGAAGCTCAGGAGAGACGAGCTATGGAGCTCGGGGAGGACGAGCTATGGAAGCTCGGAAGAAACAAAGGAGAAGGTCGGTCTTAGCCTCCTTGCACGAATATCAATGCAATAACGATTTTACCCCTCAACATGGCCCAAGCAAGATTGACACAGTATTCACCTCCACCACCTTCGTTACACCCCATCCAACTAGATTGACTCAGTAGATTACCCCACAGAAACTGATTCCTATTCTAGCACCCGTGAGAAGGATAGGTGAAAATGACCAGTGAATTATTTTATGATGTATAAGAGGAGTGAAGCACCTACTTTATTTATAGAAAACTAACAACAATAAGAAGAGAGTTCCTGAAGATGACCAGAGAGACAACCGACGACATGGACTGCAACTTCAGTATAAACAGATATGAAAATATGAGACCTCAGCAGTTCAACAAACGAAATGACCAAGAGAAACACCCCTGGGATAAAGATACGAGGAGTAATTAAGCGGAACATATAAATTTGACTCCACTTGCCTTCTCAAGCATCTACCTCCCTTGGAGTTGCAGCTTATACAAGAAGGCAGGATCAGAGAGGCTATTGAAGTAGATACAACATGCTATAGGTTGCAGGGGGAACAGCCCTGTAACAGCCAGTCATTAGCAAGAGCAGGGATATCTTAATGCATATCCATGGATGATTCATTTGAGCCGGGAAAATTAGGCTCCCGGCTTTGACTGAGAGAGTTCACTTCATGGTTCCTAGCCCCATTTCCAGTGGGCAGAGAACCACTTGCATAATACCCACTTCCCTGGGCCAGATGACAGTGCTGAGGACTCCTATGAATAGGGCTGGAAAAAGCATTTGCGAAAATTGAAGTTCTCGCCTGATCAGAGTGACTAGGCCGGGGAGCAAGTCCAACTGCTGGCTGCCCAAAAAACCCAGATGGTGGTTGGACGTTAGAGTTTGTAAAATGCATCGTAGCTTGGAGATGTGGATGTTGGTGTTGGAATTGCAATCTTGGAGACACTATTGCATCCTCTCCTCCATGATCCATCTCATTCTGCAAAAAACCAACTTTAAGTTACAAATTCACCATCACCAAAAAGACCGGTTTAGTGCATAAATGTGTGGCAAACAAGCCCCTCCCTTTCCCAACACACACACACACACACACAGAAAGAGATGGAAAATTTATGAAACAGAGACGGAATGTGCTAACTTCCATATTTGTTTGGCAGCAAGTTGCATGTGGCATTATTAGAACCTTCAAACTTGAGATTAAACACAATGGAAATAACAAGTAATATATTTAAATGAATGAAGTTCCAAGTAGCAAAGGGGCGGCCAAAGTTAGAAACAAGAATGCTTGAGATGGCCTGAGGTAGCTGATAGAATTTGCAACAAGGTTACTGGGTTTAAATTAATGATAATTGATTTTCAAACAGTACATTTTGTTGCTGAATTTAAGATGCATCCAAGCAGGAGTGAAAAAAAAAGGGAAGGGGGGACGGGACGAAGTAAAAAGAAATATAGCTTGATGATAAAATAAATAACAATCATTGTGATAACACCTGGATATAGGTAAGTATATCATCTATGTTCATCCTTGACCCTTGCTCATGTTTTCTTGAGATCCATTGGTAGACCTTCTCCTGCATAACCCCAAAACCAGTAATGAGCTTCATAAGAACAAAAGCAGACAAGTTACAGAACATTTAGCAACACAGATTTAATTGGGTTGGGTGTGGGTTCAATGTTAGACCTATTGAAAATTTTGGGTCAAGTTTGGGTTTGAAATTTTTAGACCCAACACAGTCCCGAATAATTTTCTGGTGTTTATATATTAACACACACACACACACACACACACACACACACACAGAGAGAGAGAGAGAGAGAGAGAGAGAGAGAGAGAGAGACTAGACTATACTAAAGGGATCTCCACTCGGGCTTGGTTAGATCTACATTAGACAATGAGGATCCCAAGTCCATGATCTAAGCCATTAAATATGATTAATTATATATAAAATGTTTAAACATAAAAAAATCATATGATTTTGGAGACTCCTAACTCATGCATCATGCGCTAAAAAAAATTATTATTTTATATTGTTTAATTTGTTATATTTCTTGACCACTTAATGCATAAGTTAGGATTTGAAAATCATAGGAATTTTAGTGTTCAAGCATTTTAGATTTAGTAAACCATATCCAATGGCTCGGATCATTGATGTAGCACCCCCATCATCTAGTCTAGATCTAATCTGATTTGAATGAAGATCCACTCAAAGTGTATAGGGAAGTCAAACACACACACTCACTCTCTAAACACACATATATTACTTATTTATATATCCTTCAATTTCTAATCTCTTGGCATGTGAAACTCTATTCGATAACTTAATGGGGGTAGAAAGAACCAAAAAATAATAATACATTAGTCCATGTTTGAATGTTTGTACTTAACTTTACATTAAGAGCACCCTTTCAATTTTTAACCAATCATTGCTAAATGGTTACCTATTAAATGTTTATTGTTCGTGATTTTATCTTGGGGCATGTGGTTGATTTTGTTAATGAGCTACTCAAAGTATGGATGATTTTAACTTGATTAATTGTTCAAGTAATATTTTAGTACTTGACAAGAACCTAGACCAACATCAATGCAAACCCGATGCACATTGCATAAAGTGCAGGTCTTAACATAAGCAAACCCACACAAATACCTGATGGGTCTTATCGCATTTTTATCATATGAACCTGAACTCAATCCAATCCTTCAATGACTAGATAGGGAACAAAATTTAGACCTGAAGTATGTCTGGGTTTGGGTTCACTAAAACCTAGAACCCAGACCCAACTTGAAATAACACCCCTCATCATTACATTTGGAGTTTATCATTAAGGAATAAAAATCATGGAAAAATAAGTAATTGCAAAGAAAACCCCAGCTACGTTATAAAGGAAGTATGCGATTTGAAAAGCATCCCATCAAAATATTAATGGCACCTGATGTGTAACCTCAATATGCTCGGTATGTCTATAGCATACAGATTGCCAGCAAATTAGGAAACATTAATTATCACAATGAAATCGAAAGAAGTGTCAAGATGGGCCAGCAGATCCGCAAAGAAGTGGAAAACAATGAATCATCTTGGTAAAGAGAATCAACCATCATGCAATACTTGAACAGTCCCGCAAAAATCCACATGATAAATCTATAGCAAAACAAGCAGATTTTGTGGTAGTGCAACAATTTGACTGACCACAAGAATGACATAGGCCAAGAAAATATAAATAAAACAAACAAGGTTCAATTAGCTAATGAAATAGAGAAAGGTCAAAAGGTCAAGCAGAGGCTCGCTACCATATAGCTCAAGCTTCTTACAAAGTTGCACGGGTATAACAATCATGCATGTGTTTGTCATTTGAAAACACAATAATTGTTTTATTAGTGCATTTTCACTAAGAAAGCAAGGATAATGAAATGGCACTATTCAACTAAAGCTGTCAACAACACCATTGAACCTTAAGAGGATCATCTCCGTGATAATCACAGCATCCATGTAGAGAAGTATAGTGTTATGTCTATGGTTGAAGAATGGATCAAAGCTGGGTCTGATTCTTGCCATGAAAAAAGTTAAGCGTAGTGATCACCTGACTAAATTTCCTAAACCAGGTTCAAGGAGCTTAATTATGACCACAAATAGTCCATACAGGCGGCAAACATGATGAAGATTTAAAAGTTCAAAAGAGAAAAAGCTAGTGAACAAAGGTATTCTTCACATCCAACTAACATGATGGTAATTCAAAACTGTAATAAATTGTGATTGATGATAGTATATTGTCATCCTAATTATAAGAGCAAAACTTGATCTAACATGAACTTGCGAATCACATATAGTTTGATTGAACTACTAAAGCAAGTTTCCATTCTGAAAACCCACTTGCAAGAAATGAAATATTAACAAGGGAGTCAAGAGACAAAATCCCATACATAGGTGAGCTAAAGGCAGCAAGGCTGCCAGCCACAACCTCCTAGAACTGAAGAATCTCAGCAACCTCACAAAAAAGTGATGGCTAATCTTGACCGTAGTAGCTCATAGCTGCAAGAAAAAGAAAATGGTGGCTTGGGGAATTTGCACCAACATACATAGGTCATCTCAATGGCTTGCAATGGAAAACCGAATGGTGATACCCACATGCAGTCACCAACGAGGAGGGATCCTTAAGCTTTAAAGAGATCTTAGGAACAATAGTTGTAGGAAGAACCACCATAAATGAGGTGGCATTTTTAACCAGTGTGAGAAGGAGATGAAGAGATCTCAAAAGAAAGTGGGTTAAGTAAGATAGTTGAATGTAGGAGAGAGAAGAGCATCATAAATTTGCAGGGTAGATATTCAAAGATGTGCATAATCAACATATATATACCAAATCATCTAGTCTTTTCCCAACCATTTAGGGTTGGCTACAATCAACACAGATATGACATATGTAAATGCATTCATACACAATGATTCAAGTCTTGAAGGGAGGGGGCCAAGACATCTCGTCCTAAAGAGATTCTGTGATCGATCTCGTCTATCCCGTCCTATGTGTCTGCCACAATAATATATCTAATTTATCATAAAGATATAATTTTTAAAGTTCAAATAGATCTAAAAATCAATAAAACATTAAAGCTTTACAATTATCTTTTTTTAAAAAAAAGCATCCAAAGAAAATAATAGGATGCCTAACTGAGTCGGGAATCGAGATAGGATGGGACACGGCACATCTTATTCTATGAAAAATTGGAACATCTCTATCTTACAAGATTTAAAACTTTGCTCAAACATCTTCATACATACTGAACTAGAATGCTAACATAATGGTTTAGCAATTTAGGTTGAAGCCTTGAACCTGATTAGTGCACACCCATTAATGAGTCATTTAGTTAGAATTCCCACACTGTTATGCATGACGTAAAAAGAATGCCTGTGCAAATGCTTATGCATTGAGTTATTGCAAGACACATTTTTAATGACAAAATAAAATGTTTCCCCAGAATCACAGTTTAGAAGCATCCAAACCAAATAACAGTTGGTTTCTATGTGCTTTTAAGTTGTGCAAATTATTATCATTGATCAATGAGACAGGCTACCAAATTGTCCCACTTTACATTCTAACAGCAGTGTTTTTGGAAATGGACTGTGTGACCACCCAAGTTCTTGCCTTAGGCACGGCTGTCACCGACTTGTCAGCCTATCCAACTAGCTAAAACCCTTGGTTAGCTTAGAAGAACCCGCTGGGCCTAAAACCAGTGCCTTTGTCAATCAGTCAAGCAAATGAAAACAAACTTTGTTAGCATCCCTTGAGGTTGAATGCCATCACTCACTCTTGCTCCATGTCTTCATGTATATTTTTATGCTTCTCCAAGTTACATGACTTATTACATTTCAGGTCCCATCCTCTTCTCTCATCTCCACTCTTATTCCTCCTCAAACTCCCAATCTCATTAAGTTTAGCTTAAAATATAAGAACTTCTTTATTCAGTACTTCTATTTCTATGTGACCAACTTATCATATTTTCAACTCTTTTCTCAATTTATCTCCTTAGTGGAGAAGAGTTAACATTTGGACGCACCACCTGGGGTCCCAGGGTGCCTTTCTCTTTTCTTGTTCATGGAATCCTGTGCCTTTTTTATTCAACTGAAGGCTTCTTGCCCCTTTCTTCAAACAGATACCGTCAACCACCATGCACAATGTCGTGCAATACCTGCTTACATATCTCCAATGGGTTTAAAATTGTGGTACTACACATTCGCCTCACTATGGTAACCCAAAAGTAATTGGACAAAAGGATAAGCCAAGCACCACTTGCAAGAGAAAAAATAGATCCGTGCATCAGCACAAACAAGAATAAAGCATGCTACTCTCAAGTTTGGTGGAATTAAGCACTGAATAATATTGATATATCACTGGTTCCAACCCACTTGTTGATTTCATTAGAGTTCTGTATATCTCCATCGTCTTATCCCTCTTACCAAAAAGAATCTTCCCGTTCCATTATGAGGCCAAAAACATCATAATTGACACACTCTCTAGACAGAATTTGACTAAAGGGGTCTTTAAAATTTTAACGATAAACTAACTCTTCACAAGCACATAGATAACGATCCCATGCAACAGCTTACGTTTTCCGCTCAAAATTTGGAATAAAGTAAACGAACTGCTGAAAAGAGGAAACTAGCTAGCAACAGAATACAACAGAAGCTACTCGCTCGCTCACTTAAGAACAGAACAAGTAGAAAAAGATCGTTCAATCATCAAAAAAAAAAAGGGAAAGTTTAACTCGGCTATGTCAAAAACACGAAACAAAACCAAAACCGTGAACAAACGACAAATGGGAAGAAAAAAAAATTTACAAATATTCCATGAAAGAAGAGCAAACACAAATTTAATCCATCAAGAAAAAACCAGAAACGATCTACATGAACCATGAAGCAAAATCATCGATCAGAATAACCCAAAAAATTATTATTAATAATAAAAAAATCAACCCATGGAAGAAGAATCCGGGAACGATCTATCGATGAGAGAGACGAACCAGGGCATGGCGCTCGCCGGCCTGGAAAGAGAGCTTCTGCTGGTTCATGGCCTGAGTGTAGAGCTGGGAGAGCGAGTTGGCCGCGCTGCAGAAGGTGGAGTAGAGCGTCCGATCCACCTCGTCGAGGCGCGTCGCCTCCGATTTCCGTTTCCTCCCCATGGATTCGATTCCGACAAGCAAAGAGAAGAACAATCACGAACGATCCAATAGAGGAGGAGGATGGCGAAAGAGGAAAAGCTCCTCTCTCTCTCTCCCCCCAACTCCCCCCTTTTTAAATCCCTAATCCACTGATGAGTTTCCTTTAAGCCTGAAAACGGATCAGATAAACTCCGAATCCGTATTTGTATTTGAATTATATTAAATTTAAATATTTATTTTACAGTTTAATTAGATTCAAATATAAATTCAGATATCTAATTTAAAAGATAATGAATATGAGTATAAATTTATATATATTTTTAAATATATATACGGATATCAATTTTATTATATCAAAATTGGTTAATATTTTGAAACAAAGCTCGGGCAAGCGCCGGGCCTGCCCAGGCGATAACTATTTTTTAAGTAAAAAAAATAAAATCAAAATGCCCAGCGAGAAAGAATAGACGCATGAAGGCATGATTCATGTCGGTACGGTTGGCAAAAGGCTTTCGTTCATTTTGGTTGGCACAATCCGCTCCCTACTTCTTCAATTCTTTCTTCGTCTTCCACGTCCAGACTTCCTGGAAGCGATCCACAGAGGCAGCGAAGGAGATGGTGCCACGCGACGGTCGAGAAGGAGGTGTCACGAAGCGTCTGCATTTTCTTCCCCTAATCTTCGCCGCATCTGCAACAGCCAACAGGTGAGCTTCCTTGATCCTTCCCAATTCCAAAGAGAGAGAGAGAGAGGAAGGGAGGGAGAGAGACTCAGAGAGGGAGAGAGTGGCAGAGGAATCGAACGAGAGAGAGAGAATGAGGCGGAACGGGCCGAACGACTGCGTCTACAATAGTCGGTCTTGATCTTGGTTCGGGCCCGGTAGCGTGCTCGCCGCCTCACTAGGCTTGAACGGTAGTCGGTGACCTCCACTGGCACCGGGCATGCGTCCGATGGAGGTCCGGCGGCCATGGTGGCCGGCCGTACCGCCAGCATTGTAATAGGCTACAACAAAGAGAAAGAGAGAGAAAAAGAGAGAGAGGGGGGGGGGAGGAGTCCGGCCGTGGCGGCGGCCGGCTCCTAGCCGGTCGATGCCGGCCGAGCCACCCCGGTGTGTGGCCGACGGCGGCCCTGGCCGCCGGCTCGATTGTTCCCTTGTTTCGAGTGAAACAAGGGAGCAATAGGTAGGGTCGTGGCCTCGATGTGGTCGTAGTAGATGTTGATCCTCCGGTTGGAGTTACGGAAGGCGAGGTCAAGGGAGAGGTTGTATTGGAGGGTGTTGTTAATGTCGTCGTCGGCAAGGCCAGAGTGGGCGAGGGAGGCGGCGTCGACGTAGGCCTTGAACCTGTGGGGGCGGACTACGACCCAGAAGGAGAAGATGAAGAAACCCACAAATATGATGAGTTGGAAGTCTTTTACAGAGGCAGCACAAGCCACAGCATGAACTTTCTCTGCTACCGAAAACCATTAATTTGATGGGGTAGGTTTCCTCCTTCTTCGAGAGAGAGAGAGAGAGAGAGAGAGAGAGAGAGAGAGATGTTGGGATCGATTAATGGGAGGGGGAGGGAGCTAGTGGGTTGCCTATAGATAGAGATGTCCAGGGAAATGGGCCGGAGGGTGAGGAGGTTAGGAGCTTCAAATCAAATTCAAGGCTTTGTCGTCGAAATGGCCGAAAACGTGTGGTTAACGCATTGAGAAGAGTTCAAGAAAATGAAATAAAAAAAAGAGGACTATGGCATGGGAAAGTTCCCGTTCGAACCATGCATTAATTTTTTCTTCATGTCCAGATTTCTCCTTTTTTATATTTTTATACATGCTTTCTTTGCTATTACTTATTGCTATTACAATTCCCAAATGTTAACTGATACTTAAATTTGGATTCTATATTATTCATTTTGACAATTCCAAATATAAATTTGAACTCAATTTGTTGTTGAATTTGGATACAGATACAGCATGGATCTGATCCGAGTTCAACCCATTTGCAGTTTTGATTCTTGCACTTCAGACATGAACTTGATATATTGTTTGTGGATTATTCATATTTTATTTGCTAATTTTCTATGATAGTGTTTTATTGAAAGTTCTTTATGATAATCCTAGAGGAATATTTGGATAAAGCAGAAATACCAATATCTCTTCTGAATTGTGCATGATAGTTCTAAGGTTAAACAATCAATCACTCAAATAATTACAAAATTTACCTATCAAACAAGCTCTCCATAGTCTCTAAATCCAAAAGAATTGAAAAAAAATCACAAGTATCTGTGCAAGTAGAAACAAGTTCAATCCCCTCATTCTCTTTTCTGCCACTATTTATTTCTGGGGTTGGGTAGGGATATGATACTAGCATCATGATCATATTTTCATTCATTCTTTAGCTTTCTTGGTGGAGTCTAATCTTGCTTCTTGATCCTTCCCCTTTCTCCACTGTTCTCTCCTCCTCCTTGGCCATTTGAGACTCTGATGATGATCTCCCCATCCTCCGCATCTCTACACTCTTGGCCCTTCCATCCTGTATTAGCCTTCCTTTGTGTTGAGGCCCTTCATCTGATCCCTGTCTCGGCCTTCTACCATTACCCTAAGCAACCCTTTGGACTTAAACGTCATTTGATTGAATGGGAGGGGCCCCTTGGTTGCTACCAGCACTGCCTACCCTCTCTTGTTCCATAAAAAGGAGGTGGACAATTGCTCGCAAGGGTAGGCGGTCGTTTGCTATTGCATGTGAGTGTGCTGCAAGGGACAGCTTTTGATAGTTGATCATCTGGCAGAGTCCCTTCCTCTCTCCCTTGCTCAAGTTTAGGTGCTCCTAGGAAGATCAATGCAGAGTTAAAGCACACTAAACACTACATCCAAATTCCAAATGCTTAGAATGTGAGTAAATGGAGCAATTTAAGTTACTCAAATGTCATATTCAACTCCTACTTTTAAACAGTGACTGGCTGAAAATACTACTAGTGTCATCTCTAGAAAGTTGGACGGTAAGGTGTAGACTTTTGTCATTTTGTTTTATTTTTAAATGTATTGGCTTCTTAATGTTTTGGTTCCCTCATGCCAAATATCTAGATTTTAAATTAACCTTTTGCAAGTCATATGGAAAGCCAAAGAATTGACTCTTTATTATTGCCGACTTATCTTGTATATGGTTATGCCTTGCAGCAAATATGTCTGCTGGTTGTAGTTTCTCTTAAGCTGGGTAGGGAAAAATAACTATGCTAACTGGAGAAGCATCATGCAATTGTTAATTTCCTCGATGTGATCATGGATTTTCTTATTATATATTTTTTATTTTTTGTATTTTGAATGCATTTGTTATATATCATGTCTTCTAGTAGAACTATTGAAGATGCAAATAGCAAATTAGTTGAGCCTACAAATCAAACAGAGAGCAAAAGACAAAAGAAAAAGCAAACATCTAAAATTTGGGATGATTTTACAAAGTATGAATTAGAAAAGGAAGTTGATGGAAAAAATTTTAAAACAGAAGAAGCAAGATGTAATCACTGCAAAAGAATATTTAATGGAGCTAGTAGGTTAGGGACAACACATTTGAAAAATCATCTTGATAAGTGCCATTCATTTTTGAAGAATACTAATGTCAAAGGCCAACTAATGTTACAAACATCATTGCAAAAAAAGGATGGCACTTATTCTTTGAGTACCTATACATATGATGGAGATGTTAGTCGTAAGAAGCTTATAGGGATGTTTGTTATGCATGAATACCCATTTGCTATGGTTGAGCATGGAGGATTTATTGATTTTGTTAAGTCTTTAAGACTATCTTTTGAATTAAAGAGTTGCATAACCCTTAGAAAAGGGATTATGGAAACATATTTAGAGGGAAAAAAAAGTTTATGATATGTTTGGTCTACTTTCATGTCGGATAAGTGCAACTATGGATTTGTGAACTTCTAGACAAAACAAGTCTTATTTATGTGTGACAGCACATTTCATTGATGATGATTAGAATTTGAAAAAGAAAATAATTAATTTTATGCATATGGGAGGAAGACATACTGGAGTCAATTTGTGTAATACATTTATCAAAAATATGATTGATTGGAACATTGATCGTAAGTTATTTGTATTAACATTGGATAATGATCGTGCCAATGATGTGTGTGTCAGAGAAATCGTGGATAGGATTTAAGGAGCACTTGTATGCAATGGCCAGTTCTTTCATGTGAGATGTGCTGCACATATTATTAATTTAGTTGTGCAGGATGTACTAAAAAAAATTAATATGGCAATTGAAAATATCAGAGAAATGGTGAAGATTGTTCGAAGCTCTCCACTACAGTTAGAGGAGTTTGAAAAGAGGGCTAAAGAATGTAATTTGGATACACGTAGAGGTTTGTCGATTGATGTCCCAACACGGTGGAACTCTACGTACATAATGCTAAGGGATGCTTGTTATTATAAAGAGGCTTTTAAAAGATTGCAGTGTCTTGATCCTTACAAATATGATATATGCCCAACAAATGATAATTGGATAGAGGTAAAAACATTTTGTCAAGCTTTGAAAAACTTCTATAATATCACCGAGCTCCTTTCAGGCACATTATATCCAACTGCAAATCTCTTTTTTCAAGAATTTTATGAAATTCAATTACAAATTATTGAATGGTACACAAATCCTAAGGATCAACTTTTTCTCTTTATGGCATTATTAATGAAGAAGAAGTTTGACAAATATTGGCAACAATCTAATCTCATACTAGCAGTGGGTTCATTCTTAGATCCTCGTTACAAAATGAAGATGGTAGAATTTTATTACTCACAGATTTACTCTTTAAATGGAGAAAAAGAGGTCAGTGATGTTCAAAATGTTATTCGAAACCTTTATAGTGAGTATGAAAAAAAATTTCCTTCATTTTCTATTCCAATTACTCATGATATTAGTTCATCGAGAGATAGCGGATATATTTCTGATGAGTTTGATGAGATGGAAGGAAGAAAAAAAAGTTTGCACAATTTATGAAGAAGAATGCACAACAACAATAAATTAGAACATATTTGATATATATATATGGAGGAATCTATTTGGCCATGGGTTGAAGGTGATGCTTTTGATATTTTAGGCTGGTGAAAATCTAATGGTCTAAAGTATCCTATCTTATCTTGGATTGCAAGAGATATTTTGGCAATTCCAGTATCTACTGTAGCTTCAGAATCAGCATTTAGTACAGATGGACGAGTGATAGATGCATTTTGAAGTTCATTAGATCCTGATATTGTTGAAGCTGTGATTTATCTCAAGATTGGCTGAGATCTGAGAAAAAAGGTAACTTATTGCATTTTATACAATATTTTTATTAGATTTAACTTATTTATAATATTTTACTATTTTTTAAAATTTTGTTTCAGATCATATTCCTTCCATTGTTCATGATCTCAATTCTCCCGCTATGTTAGATAAGGTAAATGCAAATGATGTGTAGTTTTTAAAAATAAGTTATTATTTTTATTTATATATATTGAACTTTTGTACTAATAATATTCTTAACATGTTTTATTTGAGGATGATTAGAGCATTGAAGATTGTCATATGATGTTATTCAATGATTTATGAACTTTTTACTTAATAGTTTATGAAATACTTCTTATGACATTTGAGTTTATGAGATGCATTTAAGATTTATTGTCAACAAATCCTATTAAATATTTTCATGTTATGACTTAATACTTTCAGCTATATAATATGAATCATATGATGCAAATACTATATGGCATATGCAGGTTGCCAATGTTGCCATGTATCGGGGGCAATCGATACCGACCTCAACCTGCCAATTTTGCCTTGTTTATTTCATTCCAAAAATTTTGTGCTTGTGTGGGCTATGATAATATTTTGAGCCTATTCAATTTAATTTAGCAATGATGATAGGGACTTCCAATTTGTTTTGACGCTCAATGTGTGGGCTGTGAAATCATGACTTGGAGGGCATTTCTAAATGCAACCGTTGTGATTTGTGAAGCATATGTTTGACACTGAAATCATGACTTGGAGGGCATTTCTAAATGCAACCGTTGTGATTTGTGAAGCATATGTTTGACACTCTATCTGAGCCAAGGGCCATGATGTTAGGCAGATTCATAGCATTGCCTGACTCGGATGCATGCAAATTGTAACCATCAGGAAATAACAGCTAATAATGTCTTTCTGAGCCAACTCAAACTATGTCCCTATATCTGATAAGTTACTAGCGTTCTGGAGGATATTTATTCATTTCTTGATCAGGTCTGTGATATATTTTTAAGAATCATACGTCTTTGATCAGGTCTGTGATATATTTTCAAAAATCATACTTCATGGATGCTTGGCAAATTACTTATTTTAAGCCTAGCCCCTTGATATGATCATTTATATATTATAAAACTTGACCTTTGTCCTATATTTTTGTTCCTTTGTATTCTTCATGTTGGTAATTGTTTGGGCACTTTGATCAAAACATTCAAGGCTTCTTTCCTGCCATTCTTTGGTGAACTTGCTATGTACATAACACCAATGTTGGTAAGTCCTAAGAAACATGCTACTTGTATTTCTTAGTAGTACTCAAGAAAATATGCTTAACATTTTGCTTTTCCTGTTATATTTATGCATTTTTTTATTAGTGAACTGTAAATTCTTATATATGTCTACATTTCCGTGAAAATTCTTGTCTCAATGCTTAATGATTTCCATCTCAAATATTTTAGGTCCTGTTACACTGTTGCTTAGTTGGATTTGTTGTGGATTTCAACTTCTTTCAAGTTTCTTAAGAGAACATTTATGTAGCCATATTCTTATTGCCTATGTTTTGTTCTTGTGGTGAGTTTAGTGGCTTCTTTAGTATTCCTCTATTTATTAACTCTTTCACAACTATTCATCATATAATACCATCATGAGATCATAGAAATTTCTATCTTCATATCTGTATCTGTATCCGTATATAACAAATATGGATATGCTTGATATCCGATTCGTATCCGTATCCGTATATAATAAATATGGATATGCTGGATATCCTATTCGTATCCGTATCCGTATATAATAAATATGGATATGCTGGATATCCAATTTGTATTCGTATCCATATAATAAATATGGATATACTTGATATCCGATTCGTATCCGTATCCGTTTAGAATAAATAAGGATATGAATTTTAATATCCGTTTAGTATTGTATCCATTAAAAAATATGGATACAAATGCAGATATACTACTATCCGATCCGTATCCGATCTGTTTTCAGCCCTAGTTTCCTTTCTTTTGTAGGGGTAGGAAAGATTTGCTTCCACCTAGGGCGATCAGGAATAGGAAAGGAAGCTTTTACGAGCAATTGGCTAGAGTCAAAAAAAAAATCTAAAAAAATAAAAATATGATAAAGCCCTCACAAATCTATAAAATTAAAAATAATATTAATAAATATTTTTTATTAATATTTAAAAAATAAAAATTATCAGAGCTGATTATTTAAGTTTGTATCTTATTCTAGCTTAAATTTTTATTAAATTTTGTTGCCATAGAAATCTGTTCTCCAACTCGGATGTAACCCACCTCCAGAACTGAACGCCACCTGCAAGACAGTCCTCACACAGTGAGCGTTGGGGTTGGCCCTCTGCGGAAGACGCTCAAGTCAGCGAAGATTTACAGCAAGCATATATAAAAGAAGGCTCTCGCAGAAGAGTTCCTCTGTAATGGCTTCTCGAGGAGCCCAAGGAGCTCTGCTTGAGCTTTAATAGAGATTTTCCAATAAAAGAGTGAGCGTACTTGAAAGAGTTTAGAGAAAGGTATTTATAGACGGTTTGAATGTTGGCGGTTTGTTCACCTGACTCTTCGAATGTGTCTTAGGAAATAGAGAATCAGAATAATGGGAATCTGATTCGAATTAAGTTTGTTACAAGGCTGGCAAGATTCGAATCATGTTCGTTAAGAGTATCGGCGATCGAAGAGGTTGATTCATAGCTTTGAGATTTGGTTATTTTGTTATCTGGCTATTTATAGGCGATAGGCTATTCCTGGCTCGATTTTCCTTTTGAGACTCGAGAGCAGACATGGTCGGAGGGTTATATTTAGCTTTTGGCTACTTTGGGCCTGCCAAGGCATGAGAATGACTCGGCCTGGCCGAGACGAGGCCGAGGCATAAAAATAGTTTGGCTCTGCCGAGACGAGGAGGTGGCTCGGCTCTGTCAGGATGGAGATATGGCTCGATCATGCCGAGACGGAAAAATTGTCTTTTTCGGAATATAGCGGATGGTATGCACAAATCAAAAGTGATCCTAACCTTTTTGACATGTGCTCGGATATTAATGCAATGGCGATTTTGCTCCTCATCACATGCCCCCCACTCCTTAGTCCGAAGCGTATGATCGGGCATAGGGAGTAGGATTCTAGGCGGCGTTATCTAATTGGGGGAATTCAAACAAGCGAAGATGTGCTATGAGGGCCTCATATATGTCAGGCCGCTGCTTCATCATTTCTTCCCGTCACACGAGGAGAAAACCTCTCGCCTTCTGCTGTCGGCCATGGGTGGAATGGCATATGGCGGGTGTAGGGAGAAACAATCCCCGAGGCATGCATATTTTAAAATTTTGATAACAATTGTCATTGCGTAATTTTAAAGATTACATACTAATTTATCTAACATGCATCAAGATCATATCTTTGCCTTGTATATAGGATCGATTGATCCAAAATATGCATATAAACAAAATATCAAGATCATATCTTGATCTTCAAGATGACTAGTCATACTACTTATCTTGAAGCCTGCCTTAAGATCTAGGGATCAAATAGCTTACCTTAAGAACAATAGGTAAATCCTTATTGCTCTGCAGCCGTTCAATCGTCCGGCCTCTAGTATCGTTCACGCGAAGCCCCGAATGATCGGATTTCCGAGAGTGCTAGCTCGCAGAAAAATAGCTTTGGTGATCTTGAATCCTTCCACTTGAATCTTCCTCTAAGATCCACCACGCTTCCGCTAACATCAGAATCACCAGGATTTTTTATTCTAACATTTTTAGAATTACAATCCACGATATATCATGTATTGTTGTTCTGTGTATTCTGGTGAGGGAATGCCCTCTATTTATAGTCTCAATTTATCCTTAACATTGAATTCTGACATTAAGAATTTCGTCGTTTGGTAAAAGCGAAGAGACGCCGAAGGTACGGCGCTTGGTTTAATTCCGACGTTCGGTGAAAACCAAAGAGACATGGCTAAATCCAACGTTCGGTGAAAACCAAAGAGTCTTGGCTAAATCCGACGTTCGGTGAAAATTAATGTTAGGCATTAAATTCTACATGAGAATTTAATCTCTCATGAGATGAGATTTTAGCCATCTCATCATATGAAATCCTTATGCGAGAGGTTTGGGTTCAGGTGATGGTTTAATCTGATCTGAATTTATTTGACTGAACCCACATAGATCATGGTCCAAGCCCAAATCAAATTTGGCTAGTCCTGAATCTATTTAAATCCAAATCAAGTCTAATTTCAAATCAATATTTGAAATTGACTAGTCCTTCTAATGGACTTAAACCAAATTGAATCTTATTCACTTGTACTTAACCCAATTGAGATAATTCAATCAATCAAATTGATTAATTAAATCATATACGATTCTTAATCGTTGATCAGCAATCAGATCATCCTAGGAAACTTCTATGCGTGTGACTCTCTAGGTTCGAACCTAAGCCGGTAGCATAAAAATAACTTTCTATACTAATCGATGTGCCCATCTAGCAATGGAACCCGACGTCCAGATAGGTCGAAGAGTTGCCGAGCAAACTCCAAGAACCCTAAGAAATAGTTACCGTATAATTCATCCTCTTGACCACAAATGCTAAGGATGGCTTAAGAGCCTGTTAACTCTAAATAGCAAATCCATAAAGTGATTTCAACTTTAGTGATCATGTGACTTTCACATGAAGTGCCTTGGCCAAGGTCTTGCTAAATTGAAACACAAGCATTTCTCCTTTTAATGGGATAGGTCAAATTCCATCTTGATCCACAACTGACTACCACAAGTACTTGATACCTATATCTTCTCGATTAACTCTTGACATAGAGTATCCGAAAATGAGTCACATTTGGTGAAATATACTCCTACACTTCCACCTGTATGTCATACTAGTGTCTCTACACTCCTTGGTTAAGAGGACAACCAACAAATATGATATACAACGTCCTATAATTGATAGTACTATGGCCCTGTTATAGTATATCATTTGGTCGTGAACTCTTTTAAGGACCTTCAAAGATAAATCCTCTTTATCGTGAAGGAAGATCCTGAGGGCTTCATTACAATCAGGAGTATTAAGAAGATGTTCTTGTAATGAATAAACTGTCAAATAACTTTTATTAATATATCAATTTATATACAATTTATATTAGCACAATCATCAAATGATTGGCTTTAGGATACAATTCCCAACAAACTCCCACTTAGCCTAAAGCCACTCATTACAGTATCTAATACCCATCTTCAACTTATAGTTGTCAAACTCCTTGATGCTGAGTGCTTTAGTAAATGGGTCACCTAGGTTTTCCTTTCTATCAATCTTTTGAAGATTTATGTCACTTCGGTCTACAATCTCTCGAATAAGATAAAATCGGTGCAGTATGTGCTTGGTACGTTGATGCGCTCGTGTTCCTTTGCTTGAGCTATGGCACAAGTGCTGTCACTGTACAACAGGACTGGTCCATCTATGGAAGGTGTCACTCCAAGCTCGGAGATGAACTTTTGCAGCCACACAGCTTCTTTCGCAGCATCTGATGCAGCGATGTACTCTGCCTCACACACCGAATCTGCTACTGTATGTTGCTTGGAACTTTTCCAGCAAACAACTCCACCATTCAGGATAAACACGAAACCCAATATACTTTTGCTATCATCATGATCTGATTGGAAACTGGAATCAGTATATCCAACAAGTTTCAAATCGGACTCTCCATAGACTAACCACTGGTCCTTAGTATTTCTCAAATACTTAAGGATTGTCTTAACAACTTGCCAGTATTTTTCTCCTGGATCAGATCAGTATCTACTCACTACTCCTAGTGAGTATGCCACATCTGGTCTTGTACATGTCATAGTGTACATAATCGATCCCACTGCCGAAGCATATGGAATTCGACTCATACGTTCTCTTTCATTAGGAGTTGTCAGACAATCCTTCTTAGAAAGATGAATTCCATGGCCTATCGAAAGATAGCCTTTCTTGGAATTCTCCATGCTAAACCTTTTTAGCACGGTGTCAATGTACGTAGATTGGGATAAACCAAGCATCCTCTTAGATCTATCTCTATAGATCTTCATCCCTAGGATGTATGATGCTTCTCCCAGATCTTTTATGGAGAATTGTGATGATAACCATGTCTTTATTCCTTGTAATGTAGGGATATCATTCTCGATTAAGAGAATATCATCCACATATAATACAAGAAATACAATAATGGAATCATTAGCCCATTTATAAATGCAAGGTTCTTCTTTATTTTTAATAAAACCATAAGATTTGATCACTTTATCAAATCGTATGTTCCAACTCCTAGATGCTTGCTTAAGTCTATAAATAGACTTCTGTAGCCTGCACACTTTAGACTCGTCTTCAGATATAAAACCTTCAGGCTGTATCATATACACTTGTTCTTCTAAATCACCTTTTAGAAAAGCGGTTTTAATATCCATCTGCCAAATCTCATAATCGAAGTGTGCTGCTATAGCTAGCATAATCCGAATGGATTTCAGCATTGCTACAGGAGAAAATGTTTTGTCATAGTCAATACCATAATGTTGACGATACCCCTTAGCAACCAGACGTGCTTTATAGGTCTCAACCTTTCCGTCTGCGCCTCTTTTCCTCTTGAAAACCCACTTACACCCTATGGGTTTTATCCCTTCGGGTGGGTCAACTAATGTCCATACATTATTGTCCTTCATGGAATCAAGTTTGGATTTCATGGCATCAAGCCATTTATTAGAGTCAGTCCTTTGCATAGCATCCATATAGGTGATCGAATCCTCGTTGTTCTCATCGAGTTCAACAGGATCATCGTTCTGGACCAAGAAACCTAAGTATCTGTCTGGTTGATGTGGTACTCTACCAGATCGCCTTAATGGTGCATCTAAAATGGGTTTTGTGTTTGATCTAATCAACTCAAATTCTAAGGGTTCACTGGTTTGTGTTGTTCCTTCTACTTGATGAACTTTCTCAAGTTCAATATTAGAGCTATTTGTTCCTTCACTAAAGAACTCCTTTTCAAGAAAAACTGCTCTATTACTAATGAACAACTTTTGTTCTTTAGTATTGTAGAAGTAATATCCTTTGGTTTCTTTTGGATAGCCGATAAAAAAACATTTGTCAGATTTGGGTTCAAGTTTGTCTGATTTTGCACGTTTCACATAAGCCGGACACCCCCAAACTCTCAGATAAATAATAACCGGTTTATGTCCATACCACATCTCATGTGAAGTTTTAGAAATAGACTTACTTGGAACCTTATTAAGAATATGACAAGCTGATTCTAATGCGTATCCCCAAAATGATATTGGCAAGCTTGCAAAACCCATCATGGACCGAACCATGTCTAATAGAGTTTGATTCCTTCTTTTCGACACACAGTTATGTTGTGGTGTTCCAGAAGGAGTCCATTGGAAGAGAATCACATTCTCTCTTAAATATGTCACAAATTCATTGGAAAGGTATTCGCCTCCTCGATCTGATCAAAGGGTCTTAATACATTTTCCTATTTATTTTTCTACTTCTTTATGATATAGTTTGAACATTTCAAATGACTCAGATTTATGTCTCATAAGATAGACATAACCAAACCTAGAAAGGTCGTCTGTAAAAGTTATGAAGTAGTAATATCCACCTTTGGCACAAGTGCTCATTGGTCCACATACATCAGTATGTACTAGACTCAATAGCTCTTTGGCTCTTTCACCTTTTCCAGTAAAAGATGACTTGGTCATTTTACCAAGAAGACATGATTCACAGGTAGTTAATGATTCACAATCATCAACTCGAAGGATGCCCTCTTGAGTTAACATGTTTAATATGTTCTTATTGATATGACCCAGCCGATGGTGCCAAAGATAAATGTCTGTGACGTCAGTTGTTCTAGGGCGCTTACTTGAATTGTACACTACATTCACATGCTGTGATAATATATAAATGCCATTAGATAAATGCCCAGTCATTACAGTAACTCCATTCATAATGATATTCAAAGTAACATCCTTTATTGAAATTTCATAATGACTTTTAGCCAGAAGGCCTACAAAAATTACGTTCAACAAGAACGTTGGCAAAAATAACAATTATTTAGTATAATGACATTTCTATTGAAAACTATTTCAAGAACTCCTAATGCCAGAACTGGAACTAATCTTCCATCGCCGACATTAAGGAATCTTTCATTGTCCTTAAATTTTCTGGTGACCTGTAGTCCCTGCAATGAATTGCAAATGTTAAAAGGACTCCCGGTATCCAATACCTAGGTTTGATTATCATATACAGAAAAATTATAAGGTGTTATCATATAAATATCTTGTTGAGCAATATCTTGCTCTTTTTTCTTCTTTGGCCTGTTTTGATCAAGTGTGGCAATGTAAAGAGGACAGTTCCTCTTCCAGTGCCCTTGCATCTTGCAGTGAAAGCATTCAGCTTGACTTTTATCAACTTTCTTCTTCTGCATCTGACCCCTTATAGATGTCCTAGCATGTTGCATCTTTTTATTATTCTTTTTCTTCTTCCCTATCCCAAAGGGTTTACGCCTTACCTTAGATCCTTCAACCACATTAACCAAACCCTTAGAGAACTGGTTATCCTTCTCAAAGTTCGTAACAACCCTAACAAACCATGGTAGTTGACTGCAGGCTTTGTCATTCGAAAATGAGTAAGGAAAGGTCGGAAGGATGGAGGCAAGGAATTATCGATTAAAATATAAGCATCATGATTATAGATGGGTAGCATACCTGTCACCACATCAGGATCAATCTGAGCCTCCTGCCTGGTCATGGCAAACACTCTGGCCTCGGCCCGGAATACTGGATGACCCTCCTGGCTGATTAACATTAGGCCCCACCTGACTGGCTGAAGCCACAACACTACCATCACCCCTCCTACTAGGCTGTCCCCTTGGCATTACTGGCCCCTGAGGAAGCCCACCAGCCTGCTGCCCTCTCCTAGGGCAATCTCTCTTCAGGTGACCTAGATCACCACAAATATAACATCCCTTATTGCCCCTCTTACATTCTCCCAAATGAAGTTTCCCACATACATTACATGGAGGTATATTTCTCCCTCCACCAGAAGGACGACCCTGCTCCCCTACATCACCAGACACCCTGCTGGTGGCAACCTGAGGCACACCCCCATAAGGCTTTCTTTGAACTGGGCTAGATGCTGACACAGATACTGATCTTCTGCCCACATCACCAGGGGCTCTAAACCCAGAATAAAACTGTCCAGTCCTCTGGGGTTTCTTAAATGGCTGAGTCCCTCCCGGAGCAGAAGAATAACTAGGAGCACTTCTTTTCATTCTATCCTGCCTCCTACTCATATATTCTTTTTCAATCTCCTCGGCTTTGAGTGCTCCCTGCACCAACTCAGAGTAACTATTATAGGTCTGCATACAGGTCTTGGCTTTAATAGGGAGATTCAATCCATCCTGGAATAGTCGACATCTCTCCCTCTCATCAGCCACCAAGGCCCTAGCAAACTGAGATAACTCCACAAAAGTGGCTTCATAATCTGCCACGGACATCCTCCCCTGAGTCAGACAAAGGAAATCCCTCCTCTTCTGATCCCTATAAATCTCAGAATAATATTGCTGATGAAATTCTCTTCTAAAATTTTCCCATGTCAACTCCACTCCCTGGGGCTGCCTGCCCTGAATAGATCTCCACCAACTCTGGGCTCTACCCTCCAGTAAAAAGGTGGCAATACTCAGCCTCTGCTCCTCAGAGCATCCCATCACATCAAATACTCTCTCGATCCTCTGCAGCCATGCCCCGGCCTGAATAGGATCAGTAGTTCCCTGGAACTCCAGAGCCCCTAACTTTCTGGCTCTTTCCACATTCCTCACAACCTCCGTATTTTTAGATGGAAGGCTAGAACTAGCACCCACAGCTGCTACCACAGCCTGAGTAATCATGCCTACCAACTCTGACATACTAGGCCCCTGAGTCTGTACTCGAGATGGGTCTACTGGCACAGGGGTAATAGACTGTGAAGAAGACTCTGGCATCTGCTCTGAAGACGCCCTCACTCTAGCCTCATTAGATACTGGCTCGGTGGAATCACTAGAAGCCATTCTATCAATTTGACTTCTTCTAACTGACCTTCTGAGTCTACTTTGACCTTTGCTTCTATCCCTGCCTGAAGATTGCTCTGTCTCTCTAGATGCCTTTGTAGTAATCGTCCTACAAGACATTATTCATTACATCAGTTTCATCATTCAATAGCTATAATCATAAACATTCAATCATCCTAGACTCATACTCATACTTATTCCCCTAGGACCTAATAACCTAGGGCTCTGATACCAAAACTTGTCAGCTCCCCCTCCTCTCTGGGGCCACCGACAGCACACCTGCACACTTGTGGTAATCGGATAGAGTTTTACTAGTCTTTATGTAGCGCTCCATAAAGAGCTAGAGAACCCCAACTAATTATCATAAGTGGCAGACACACGAAAACACATCCTGTTAAAAACTTTTCATTTTCATCTCAATTATATACACAAATCACTCAATCAACACTAAGCATCAACCTGCTCAGATAATATTTTTCATGACATTCCTCAGGCAGTTTACAAGATCACATTCACAATCGACATCAAAATCCTAAGTGCACACATCATGCTCATAATTTTCTCCAAAACATAAGTCTCATATTCATATCCAAAAAGGTCTAAAACATCATTACATCTCACTGTACACATACACATATACAAATACAAATATCAAACCACACTCTCTCAATATACAAGGCTAGCATTATACACCCTTGCATCCAAGCAAGCTTCACCAGCTAAGGGTTCTGTCCTGCTTATCTTGTGATCCTGGCAGAAATACTCACTGATCTGAAAGAACATTTAAATCATAGAGGGATGAGACCTAAGTCCCAGTGACTGGATAACCATCTAACTATGGAGAAATAGAGAACCATAACCTCTTATTTTCAATCGTATGCTGATACTATTTAGCTTGTACAACTCAAAGTACATTTTTAACATGATATCAGATAAAATAAAATGTAGCTTATTCTTCAAATAACATATCAGTACTGAAATACTCTATAATAACTTTTCACTGAAAGATAACTCATTAAGATAAAAATCCATGCATTACAATATAAAAATATGCATTCTTTATCTACAACCCAGACTTCCCATCGAATCTGCTTGCCCACTGGCATCTCAAGTAAACTCTCCCTCTCGGGATAACTATTTGGCCCATGGCCCTTTTTATATCACAACATATGCTTTTAAATCTCATGATGCTGGGCTGTGTGTGTAATGCCTCTGAGGTACCACCCTACAGTCGCCCTTCCGTAGGTGTACTCTCATCGGGTGCGTGACTAGCAACAGGATCCCCGCACAAATAGCACCCCTTACCCGTGCGGTTCACCTGGCAAAGTGCTTTGTTCCTTAACCCTGGAACCTCGGGTTTTCTCTCTGCCCCCACGGGCTATATATAGTAATCAGCTCCACTGAGCTATGATTCATGCCCCCACGGGCTGCTCACAACCAGCCCCACTGGCCTGGTTAAGCGTGCACTCACCCCTGATTCTGGGGTTCATCGTACGATCTGTTCGCAAGGAGGTGCCGGCTCGATAGTAGTGTGCAATGCTCATGCTACAGTACAGTCTAAAGGGTGATCAGCCCCCTAGCTGCCTGATGCTCAGTATGATACATACATCATTTGTAAAGCTTTATCATGCAAATATGCCATGTATACATTAAAAATCCCTCATCGAAACTCATGCTTATGTGTTTATGCTCAAAACTCATGCTCGAAACTCATGCTTATTTCTTTATGCTTAAAACTCATGCTCAAAACTCATTTATCAGAATATCATATACTAGGTTCTCATTTCTCATATTTAAAACATACATAATACTCTGCTAAACATAACATACCATAACTAGGTATTAATCTCATTATACTAGCTCAAATTAACTTCTCATTGCTAGATGAGAAACCCACTCACCTTAGTAGGTTACTCCTCGACTGGTACTCAACTCTGGTATTCGGCTCCCTGGAATAACCCTCTTGACCTACGTCAACATACAGATACGATAGCTATTAGGATTACCTCCACACGAGGTTTTCCCACGAACCATGCATGCATACATGATCTATCCTCTAATATCTCATTATTTTCTTCCACCCTTTCTCTACTCAAGATTACTTCTACTATTACCTCAAAATACAATAATCTAAGAAAATCTAAAGTCATACAAGATCTAGGGAAGCTATAGCTTACCTGGAGTCGAGCACAAACCCCAAGCTTCCCTTTCCCTTTCTCTTTCTTCCTCCTTCTTCTTCTTCTTCTCTTCCTCTCTTTTCTCCTCTTCTTTCTCTCTTTCTTTCTTTCTTTTCTCTGGCTGAACCCACGTTTTTCCCTTTTTCTCTAATGACTTGGGGACCAAGTCATTGGAAACTTAAGGGTTAAGGCATGCCAAATTCCCCTTTTGCCCTCAAACACTCTTAACGCACGCTTTTTGGAAAACACGTGGCTCACTTATAACCATGATATTTTGCCCTTAGATTTTCTTTCCCAAGTTGCCCTTAACACAATTAGCAATTGACATCGGAGCCTTTTCCCATTTTGCCCCTGATATAGCATTTTTTTAATCGATTTATAGCCCAGATTATCATTTTTTACTTAAATCGATACTTTTATGTAACATTTCTAAGAAAAGACTTTACCAGCTTGAAGAACTCGATTTTAGAAATCCAACGGTTCAAACGGCATCCAAATCGGACTTGAAACGGATTAAATATGAAATTCTCAAGATTTAACTCAGAAAAACCTGCCGTCTTGGAGTCGGCTCCAACAGATTTGGAGTCGGCTCCAGTAGGTGTCGGTAGGGTCGACTCCAGAAAAGTAGGGTCGTCGCAAAAAGGGGTCGACTCCAGCTCTGCAGGTGTCGACTCCAAAGCGTGCCGAAAGTTTAAAACCGTGCCAGAGTCGACTCCACTCCAATAGTGTCGACTCCAACCACTAAAAACATCATTTTAGGATAAAACTCAAACTAAACTTGATTTTTCTTGTGATTTAAACCCATTAAAACTTAAGTCTCTCAATTTCTTAAATCAAACTCATTAACATTCAGAAATATACTTATTTACTCCAAAATTTCTTCTCTTTACATTTATCAAAAGGCCAACACACCCACATTTCACTGAAACTTTCTGACTTTCATTTCAAATGAAAATGCCATAAATTACAAGGTTTTCAGGATGTTACAATTCTCCCCCTCTTAAGAAATTTCGTCCCCGAAATTTAGCTAGATATATTTTCAAATAGATGGGGGTACTTCAATCTCATCTCATCCTCTCGCTCCCATGTAGCCTCCTCTTTTTGATGATTTAACCATTGCACCTTAACTAATGGAATTCTTTTACTGCGGAGCTGCTTAATCTCCCTACTCAAGATCTTCACTGGTTCTGTTGCAAATGATAAATCCCCCTGTAACTCTATAGTCTCAGACTGAATCACATGAGAGGAATCCGGCACATACCTCCTAAGCATTGATACATGAAATACATTATGAATCTGAGATAACTCTGGAGGTAAAGCCAATCTATAAGCTAGTGTCCCAACTCTTTCCAGAATTTCATAGGGTCCAATATACCTGGGACTCAACTTGCCTTTCTTTCCAAATCTCATAATACCTCGCCAAGGAGATACCTTCAGAAAGACTCTATCTCCAACCTCAAACTTTACCTCTCTATGCTTTTTATCTGCATAGCTCTTCTGTCTATCCTGGGCTGCCTTTAATTTAGCTCTTATAATTTTAACTTGATCTGCTGTAAGCTGCACTAACTCAGGGCCTAACAGCCTTCTCTCTCCCTCCTCATCCCAACACACTGGAGTTCTACATTTTCTCCCATA